>MQTX01000222.1:485275-516392 GCA_009735665.1 Angiostrongylus cantonensis | reverse complement strand
TAGGTCGGAGCTTCGGATCCCATTCCTTACTTGTGCGAAACGGGATACTCCTAGCATCGTCCTTTCGACTGAGCGTTCGATAACGCTGAGTGATCTTTCATCTTGCTTACGTAGCGACCAAGTTTCTGACGCATACGTTAGGGCAGGAAGAACCGTTGAGTCGAAAAGGTGGGCACGGAGTCGGGGGTTCTTTGTCCTCTTCACTACATCCTCGATGCTCTTGAAAGCTCCCCAAGCCGCTCGTTTCCTTCTGCTCAGTTCTGGAGCTAAGTCGTTCATCATATTGATTTCCCGACCTAGATAGACATAACTGGAGCATTCGGAGATATTCGTTCCATTGAGCGTGAAAGGGAGAGACGAAACCAATCCGTTCTTCATGAACATCGTTTTCTTGAGATTTAGTCGAAGACCAATCATTCCACACGCTTTATCGAAGTCTGCAAGCATGCGTTCCGCTTGGCTAATGTCTGGTGTTATAAGAACGATATCATCAGCAAAGCGAAGGTGGTGCATCTGCCGACCATCGATTTTCACTCCCATATTATCCCATTCCAATGTTCGCATGACGTTCTGGAGGGTGGCTGTAAATAATTTTGGCGAGATTGTGTCGCCTTGCCTAACTCCTCTTTTGACGTCAACGTTAATATCGTTGTAGAATGATGAAATCTTGGATGTGAAATTTTTGTACAGCTCACGAAGAATCTTTATGTACTGAGTAGGGACTCCTTGATTACCAAGGGCTTCCATGACTGCTTCTATCTCAATTGAATCAAAAGCCTTCTCTAAGGCGATGAAAGTGCACGAAGGGCTTCTATGACTGCTTCTATCACAATTGAATCAAAAGCCTTCTCTAAGTCGATGAAAGTGAGACAGAGCGGTCTTTTGTACTCTCGCGATACTTCAATGAGCCTTGTTAACGTGTGAATGTGGTCCATCGTACTAAATCCTTTTCGAAACCCTGCTTGCTCACATGGCTGTCCGTCGTCCAGTGTTCTGTCAGTCCTATTTAAGACGACTGGAGTGAAAAGTTTGTAGACGAAAGACACAGCAAGCAGATTGGGCGATAGTTGCCCACATGGTGTAGGTCGCCCTTCTTGAACAACAACACGGTCTTGCTGGTCTTCCACTGAGTAGGGACCATGCATTCAGACAGGTAACGTGTGAAAAGCCTAGCCAGTGTGCTTACGAGGACTGGCGGAAGGTTCTTCAGATGTTCTGATCTTATCCTGTCCGGACCTGGTGCTGTTCGTTTTTTCACCGACGAAATGGCATGTCGGATTTCGGAAGGGAGAACCGGTGGAACAGCAAATACATCCTCTTTTATTTTATAAGACAGGAGATTAACGTGGCTATCGAAAAGTTCTGAGTAGTAATCGTGGATGATTTTCTCCATTGCCTTTCTGGACGCTGTTATTGTTCCGCCTGGGCGTCGGAGTGCAATCATCTTGGTCTTGTAATTGGCGAAGCTTCGGCGGGCTTTGCGAATACTTTTCCCGGCCTCTACAGGTTCTACCATCACTGCTGCTCTTTTTTATTCTTTAATCTTCTTCATTCTGATCTCTATTTATCGCCTGTTTGCATTGTTTCGCAAGCTCGTTAGGTCGCGGTTGCCTACAGCTCGTTCGATTCTACGCTGGCTTATTAGCTCGACAGTTTCTGGAGACAGACATCTCTTTCTTCTTTCGAACTCTCAGCTTTCATGGCGCTAACGTGAAGATGTTCAATGTGCCGATCGTATTCCTTGTCGACGTTGTGGACAACGGCATCTTTGAAACAGCCGACTAATGAGTTGAATAATTCGCAGTTTGTAGTGGTTCTGGGACTTCGGTTTTTGAATTTAGTGGCTTTTTCTCCTTTCCGCGAAAAATAGAATCTTGCACGAAGGAGACGGTGGTCTGATCCCGTGTAGAGTTTCGGGACAACAGCGACATGGGTTCGGCAAAACTTTCTATTTACTATGATGTGGTCTATTTCGTTATGGTAGTCTTCATTGAGAGATTCCTACGTCCATCGTTGACGGTGAGGCTTCTGGAATTGCGAGTTACCATGGATGGTCTTGGTTGCCAGGATAAGCTCAGAGAGTTACTCACCCTGTTCGTTCCATTCTAATCCGTGGGTCCCAATGTGACGTTCCTCAGACGATCTTCTTGGTCCGATCTTGGCGTTGAAATCTCCAATGATGACCTTGAAGAATGTATGGTCTTCTCTGTAGAACCTCTCCAAGTCCATGTAGAACGCTTCGACTTCTCCTTCGTCATTGTTTGATGTTGGCGCGTAAACGACGAAGATTGTCAAAGTCGGTGTTTATCCACATCTTCTTAATCGTAAACGTCCGATTTTGGTTGTAAGCTGATCGAATGAATCGACGTTTATGGACAAACTCGTGTTGACGAGAACACCGACACCGCCTAGGCCTCTACTGTCGCATGTTCCGAGGAATAGTTCTTCTTCAGTGCCATAGACAGCGTTGAATGGGTGGCGTCGTCTCGTCTCGGCCAGGCCGATGACGTCGTACCTTATCATTCTTGCTTGCGTGAGCAAGTCCTCTATCGAGGACTCGGATGCAAGTGTACGTTCGCTGTAGGTACAGATTGTTACCATAGTTCTTGATCCAGGCAGCTTCCATCGGCCCTGAGATTTTAGCAGCCTCTCCGTACTTGTCCAACCCAACGCTGCGAAAATGGGGCTCTTTCGGGGTTACGGGAATGAGGCCCGTTTTTTTTACTGTGTTTAGCATATTTGATACCCACGTATAGCTTGCTGGGCTCTGAACGTTGGAGCTGGTGATACTCACGGGTAGCTTGCCAGGGTCTCCCAGAGTGGACATGGAGCTTATTTGTTGGAGGCGACTCCTAACCGCCTACCATATACTTCCGTGTCACCTGAATGCAGGCTTTTGTCCGAATTGACTCGTAGAATACAATCCGCATAAAGCGAGAACGCACCCGCACACGCATGCATGAATACGCCTAGCAAATGCAGGAAGTATATGTCAAATCGGCCAGCAGAAACATGGAGTCCATCCCCTTGATCCACCTGCGCCTCAAGGAAGCAAAGGTCGCTTTTGTTCCGCGATCAACCCTCTATGCACCACCTGGGGAGGCACCACGTAGCCTTGTGACTAACCGGCTCGAGATCCCTCATATAACGGAGATCAGTGGTTGAAAAGCTTTAGTCAACATATTCATAACTACATGACTCACGTGCAGATTATAAATGGTCTAAGATATTATATTTTTTTTCTCCAAGTTCGAGAAATTTGTGTTTGAGGTTGGAATCTTGCATCTTTGGCAATAAGGTGTTGGGCCTTTTCACTTTAGTTTTGATTCTTGCAACCCCACAAGTTTTATTATCAGATCTATATACTGTATACGCATATATATATATATATACATATATGTATGTATTGGAGCGCGTGTGGCGCAGTGGTTGGAGGCGCCACCGCGGCGCGCACGTGAAATGCGCCCATGGCCCACCAAGCCTTCCATCCCTCCGGGGTCGGTAAATTGGTACCAGACTTGTCTGGGAGGATAGCAACACGGGCTCGATACATCGGAAGGCCACCGCGAATCGTTGTAAAGGCCGGATATGCATTCAGTCACCTCCAACGATAATTAATGAAGTCGAATGCATGGCGCATCCTTCAGGAATTGATCAACGTCGAGAACTTTATCCTTTATCCTTTACGTATGCATGTTTATATATATGGGACGTGTGTAGAGCAGTGATTAGAGGCGCCTTGCCATACACATGGGATGGATTCCTCGCCCTAGCTTGCCAAGCCCTCCATCACTTCGGAGTCGACCCAATTTACACGAAACCTGTCCGAGAGGATGACAGCACTGCCTGGATATATCATAAGTCATGGCGTATCATTACAAAAGCCAGATATGCGTTTACTCTCCTCTAACAATGCTTAATGAAGTCGAATGCAGGGCGCATCCCCACAGGGATTGATCAACGTCGAGAATATTATCCATTTTCATTTATATTGAAGACATCAATGTATTTGCATAAATAAATTCGTTTGACCTACATGGATGAATTCATATAAACTGCTCATTACTGCTTTATCGTCCATCTAGCTGATAGCATTTATAAGCCGATAGAAATCTCATTAAACTTATGAATTCTTAGCAAAGAAGTTGTATATTCATAAAACATTGTGATCACTGCCTTCTTCAAGACATAGACAACAGGAAGACTATCTCGGAATTCATCTTCCTGCAATCTTATGCTTAAAACGGACATGCATTGAGACGAAAGATCTTACGAGGAATTAACAATCAAAATCATCGGAGAGAGAATTCAATTGAGACTTATCGTCTGGTTGGTGCTGCATTGTCGTCGTTTTTCAATAGGATTTTTTTAGAGCATAACATGATAGCATAACAAACACTGCTGTGACTCTTTTTTACTTCTGTTTAGCAAACATGAGGTATTATTTTATTTCTTTATTTAAGTACAAGCTGACGTTTCAGCGGATTTCGCCTTCTTCAGAGCCTGGAAAGGTCACGTTGACTGCAATCTACATGGCCAAACACCTCCATAACCAAACAAAAAGGCGAAAAAGGCTGTGAAGAAGGCGAAATCCGCCGAAACGTCAGCTTGTACGTAAATAAAAAAGTAAAATAATACCTCGTGTTTGCTAAACAGAAGTAAAAAGAATTATTCCATCAATGCCGAGATTAATAGAAAGTCGGACATGGGAGTTACTGCTGTGACTTTTGGAAGTCGACGTTCCTATAGAAAAAAAAGCATTTGTTGAAACTAATGGAATGTTTCAATGCCGGTGGCCAACCAAGCGGAACAGAAGAAAGGCTTTTGTAGATTTAGATGGTCCATTCTTATCACGTTCTGATATACAAAATGATCGATTTTAAGTGTAAATTTTAAATAACCACGACTTTTTATACTAATTTTTATTAATCGAAGCAAGCGCTTTTAAAATTAGACATTTTTTTTTTCAACGGCAAATACGTTTGACAAAATTCTGCAGTTACAGAATGGACGAGTTTGTTAAATCATTTTCTGCTTCATCGTGTTAGGTGATTCATTTCTCTCCCAGGAATTTGTCAACGTGTTTGATGAAGTGAAAGTTGGTAGGCCAGAGGATTGGTGAATATGGCGAATGAAGAAAATTTTCGTACTTTTTATCGCATTTCGTAGTGTAGCTCATCTCGCTTAACTTCTGCGGTGCCGGTCCGACAATGCGATACTGAGTGTTGTCGTGGAGAAAGATTGGTTCTTTTCTGTTGCCGGTCTTTGTTGTCGGAGTTTACGCGGCATTTCGACGCTGGCAATACCTCTCCACCATAGTCGTCGCGCTCGGATTCAAAAAGCTGTGATAAATCAACCTGGCTAAAGTTCACAAGTAGTCACCATAACCCTTTTTTGGAGCATTTTCGACTTTCGGAAACGTCGCAATTCTATCAAGAAAAGGTTCGTTTTTGTTGCGCAGACTAAGAGCAGAGGTCTATCCAAAAACGGCAATTATTTCGTTCATCGTTTGATTCGTGCGGCACTCACTTGTCAAGTTTTTTGCCTTTCCTATACAATTCGAGTGAGTGAAAATTGTTCCTGTGCTTACGTCAAACTGTTTTGCAAGCTCAGGAACAGCTTTACATGTGTTTGCTTCCATTAGTGCCTTCAATTCGTCGTCTCAAGCTCATTGGACGAACGCGGACATCTTTGAGGCCGAAGTCACCAGAATGGTATTTCTGGAGCCATGTTCGCACTGTTGATTCACCAACACTACCTTTTCCCAAACTTAATTGATGTTTTGAGCAGTCTCTGCTGCACTACGAGCTTATGAAATAAAACATCACGAAAATTTGTTTTTGACACCTACAATTTCAAAGCTCAAAAGTAATAAAAAAAGCTTAACTTTTGACAAAATAGAAAAGTGGTTAGAAAGAACACAAAATTGTCATTTTGACGATGTGTAATACTGCAAGGTGCGGAGAAAATTTTATTGATACTGAACAACATAAAACAACTGAAACCCACCAAAACTCGCCGCATGTCG
Source organism: Angiostrongylus cantonensis (assembly GCA_009735665.1). Classification (NCBI taxonomy): domain Eukaryota; kingdom Metazoa; phylum Nematoda; class Chromadorea; order Rhabditida; family Metastrongylidae; genus Angiostrongylus; species Angiostrongylus cantonensis. The sequence continues at coordinate 510,364 of MQTX01000222.1, read as the reverse complement.
TAATTATGCATTCAATCATTTCTGTGATGCTATGGGTGAAGATGAGGGCGCGTGTGGCGAAGTGGTTGTAGGCGCCACTGCGACACGCACGTGGAATCGATCTCTGCGCCCATGGCCTACCAAGCCTTCCATCCCTCCGGGGTGGGCAATTGGTACCAGACTTGTCTGGGAAGATAGAAGCAGTGGATTAATACATCGGCAGGCCACCGCGAGCCACTGTGAAGGCCAGATATGCATTCGATTACCTCCAACGGTACTTAGTGAAGTCGAATGCATGGCGCATCCCTCAAGGATTGATCAATGCCAAGAGCTTTATCCTTATCCTTATGGGTGAAGTTGAAGAAACGGCTCATCTCTAAAAGACGAATAAATGAACTGTGAATGATTTATCCGTCATGCCATAGAAGTGAATCGTTCTTTAAATTAAGTTCGCTTTTCGAAGGCGTAGGTATGGTTACAACCCAGTATCTCAAGTAGGAAGACCGAGCGAAGGATTCGACGCCGAAAACACACCTCTCTCTGATCCACATCGTGGTAAAGACCTGGATACGTACGACACGCCATGGAGATTGTTTCTTAATATGCACGTATAATGCCAGAACACTCTCCACAGACGCCGATCTTCACGCACTTCTTGCAGCTGCAGACCGCATTAAATTTCATGTGATTGCTCGTATTCCAAGAAACAAAAAATTGAAAAGACAGGCATACGCGAGCTAAGCAAGGGACCCTGGTCATCCGTAGAAAAAGGCCCCATCGCGAAATATGGGCGGTGTAGACTTTGTCGTACATCCACCCATTGTCCATCTCGTCGACTCAAACGAGTTCCTTTCCCCTCGGATAGCCGCCCTCCGTCTTCAACTGTCGCATCATAAGAAGATCACTATCATTAACTGCTACTCACTAACCGACGCAGCTGATGACTACGAAATAAATGTGTTCTAGTATCAGTTGGAGGAAGTCATCCGCAGTGATAAAACTTATCATAAATTTGTTGTCGGAGAGCTCAATGCCAAAATAGGAATGTTTAACGAAAGCGAATACAGGATCGAAAACTTTGGATTAGAAGAAAAAATGAAAATAAAAACCATCTCGCAGGATTTCTGTCAGCAGCACGTCTCTTCCATGGAAACTCGTTTTTCCAGAAGAAAGAAAGCCGCCGCTGGACATAGGAGCCTCCCAACGGCATGACTCATGCGGAGATCAGCAATATTCTGACGAACAGAAGATGGTGCCTACTTGACACATCGGTAGTCCCGTCATTCTGTACTGGTTCTGATCACCGCTTTCTTCGAGCGAAGATTCGATTCAGTCGCAAGCTGGAAAAGAACTCTCTTCATCAACCACGGGGAAAAAGTCTAGCTGTATATGACCAGAAGATTCTGAACGAAGTCCTATCCAAACGTGACTGGCAAATTAAAGAAATCCCGACCAAAGACCAAGAGGTGCTGGTCGAAGGAATGAAAAGCTGTGCAGAATTCGACTCAGTTCCTCAAGCAAGAAGATCGAATCGCATCTCCACCACTACTAAGTAGTTGCTCGAAAACAGAAGGAAACTGAAGCTTGATCCCACTGCAACACGCTTAGCGCAGCTAATAATAAATGCCAGCTGCAGGAGAGCTCTGCAGGAAGATCTACAGCGGTACAAGCAGAATAAACTACTGAAAGCAGCAAAGAAAGGAAACAGTCTAAAAAAATGCCGTCGAGACTTATGTGATTATAATGTTCCGCTGTCAGCCCTGATGAACAAGGATGGGATCGTCAAAACTTCCCGCCATGATATGGAATTAATAGCGGGAACGTTCTATACCAGCCCTTTCCGCTCCACAATTTCTATCCCAGGCCCTAATATCCCCGTTGGAGAAACATCACTTGGAATTCTTCCGCCGGAGGTTCGAGTTGCGATAGAAAGCATGAAAAGAGGCGCAGCCCCAAGACGAGACAATATCACCGCCAACTTCCTTAGAGCTGGAGGCCACTATTTACGTGTACTTCTCGCAGACCATATGACAGCATACCTTCAAAAGAAAAAAATCCCAGACCAGTGGAGGACGTCACGCACGGTCATCCTACCTAAGAAAGGAGACCGAAAGGATCTTCGTAACTATCGTCCTATATACATAAGAACTCTGTCCGACTGTTATCGGAACTGTACTACGAAAATACAGCTTTTCCATCGGCCTCTTACCATACCCATAGGAAAAGGGGTTCGAGAGGGCGACACAATATCGCCACAGCTGTTCAGTGCTGCACTGCAGTGGATAGTGAAGTCACTCGATTGGGATGAGGAAGGCATGCGTATTGATGGAAAATTCCTATCAAACCTTCGTTTTGCCGACGACATTGTCATCTTCTCAAGAAGTACTAACGAAGCAGAGATGATGATCAACGAGCTCAACGAAGCAGGGATAAAGATCGGACTTCGCATAAATCGAAAGAAGACCCAGTTCATGAAAAACCCATGGTGTGAAGGCGAAAAAATTGAATTGGATGGTTCTCTCATTGCAGAGACCACCTCGTCCGTTTACCTTGGGCGATCAAGGAACTTGGAAAACAGCATTAAGGAAGAACTATGTAGAAGAGGGAGAGCAGCTTGGGCCGCATTCGGGCCTCTCAAAGAAGCCACCAGCCAACTAAAGAACCCGAAACTCCGCGCTCATCTCTTCGATTCTACAGTCCTCCCAGCGCTCTGTTATGGTGCAGAGACGTGGGTTGATACTTCAACAACATCAACTCCCCTTCAAAGTCGTCTGTGACATCGAAGAATAACTGTCTTTCGAAACACAGAACAGTAGAAGAATCTGGAGTCAGTATTTTTATCAGTACTAGTCTAGTTTGTCCATAAACATCGATTCATTAGAAGAACTAACGACTTGAATCGTACGTTTCCAGTAGGAAATATTTTGATCGAAACCAGTTTTGACCCCAAAATCCCACATGGTATTTCGTCGCTGGGGGAATGAGGAACACATGGTCAGGAAAGATGAAGATAAACACCTGAAAAACTTTTCGCCAGTCTTCATAAACATAGTGGCTCTGCTCTTTAAACTTCATCTGTCTGAGCACATGGTTTCTATCCAATGGAAAACCAAGAAGACTGTGCTCTTGTTGAAGAAGAGTGACCATCACGATATCGGTAACTACCACCAGCTGCTTGAGGTCTGTTTTATGCAGAGTGTTCACTCTATTCACCGTAACAACGACTAATACAACACTGAGCAAGGCAAATCCATGTAACTAAGCGTAGGGCTTCGAAAAGGACGCCGTACGATAGACCGCATTATCACGATAACAAGTTATATTGAAATGCCGCGAGAGTACAAATGTTCACTGCGTCTCAATTCTATAGGTTAGAGAAAGCTTTTGAATCAGAGGAAATAGAAGCAGTCAGGGAAGCCTTAGATAGCAAAGCCCTCCTTATTCACTATACAATGGATTTTCTTGGACCATATAAAAATTTTGCCACGAAAATATTATCATGTATTTAAATTGTTTGCTTACACGAGGTTGATAAACTTTTTTATTCGGCTAACGTCTCGACGTCTTCGTCTTCATCAGAACCGATGATTCGTGCTCGTCCACTGTCGTTCGTAATCTCGACGTAGCGTCTTCGTTGTCATATCGAGACAGAATCTTTTTCTGTGGACACCGCACCAATGAGCTATGCTCACCCGGCAGCGCTATTTTATACAAAGCAGTTGTCGTTGATAGGACTATGCTTTGATAACAAATTGTTTTTCAACGGATAACAATCCATCCTGCAGCAGCAAGTATTACGTCAGCTAACACAAAACGGACAGGAAAACAAATTTCGTAAATATCATCATTTTTTAACGATATTACTGTCGACGTCAAAAGAAGTGTTAGGTAAGTCGATACTATCTCGCCGAAAATATTTACCGCCACCCTCGATAACATCATGCGAACACTGGAATAGGACAACATGAGAGTGAAAAACGATGGTCGGCAGCTGTTCCACATTTTCTTTGCTTATGACATCGTTTTTATAAAACCAAGCATTATCCAGAGGAAAGAATGCTTTAAGACTGTAATAGCGTCTGTGGAATGATTGGTTTTAGCATAAATCTAAAAAAAGCAGTGTTCATGAGAAAAGAACGGATTGGTTTCCCACACTCCATTCGTGATTTAACGGAAACAACATCACGGAATGCTTCTGTTACGCCTATCTAGGTGGAAAAGTCAACATGGCTGGCCACTATGGTAAGTAGTAACAAAGGAGAGGCATGGGAAGCTTTTAAGAGCAGAAAAAAGTAGTGATGGGATGAAAGAATACCCGACTCCGTTCACACCTCTTAAACTGCGCTATTCTTCTTACCTTATCGCATGCATTAGAGCCTTAGTCACTGCGTTAGCACGATAAAAGACCACTCAGCGTTATACAGCGCACAGTGAAAAGAACAGTGCTAACAGCACTTTGTGTCACGTAAGTGAGGAGAAAAATCGGGAGCTATGATCTACGTCAACGGTCAGAAATCAAAGAGCCGTTTTCTAGCTATTGGATATAAGGTGGGCAGAACGTATAATGAATATAAACGATAACCAGTGAGCGAAACCCACAAGTGAGTGAGTTTTTCGGAATATCAAACGTACTGCGAAAAAATCCGATGGTCAGAGTTCTTCACGAAAACTCCAGCAGGAAGCTATAGTGGTCAGCGAGTTTCTAAAGCGAGCAAAATCTACTGAGCTACTATTGCACGCAGAAGGAATAAATAGAAATTTTATTGACCCGCACTCGAATCACTCGTCGATAATAGGGACGAGAGATATTCCTGCACGAGGATATTGATTTCAACTTCAAAATCTTCTCCGTTATGTTCCTGCATCCTATGTGCGCCTAGTGGAGTGTTTGGTTTTAATTTCGATTTACCGATTAGGTGTTCTTTCATGCGGACGCAGAGCGGTCTACCCGTTTCGCCAACGTATTCCTCCCCACACGCTTTACAAGAGATCAGATAGAGTGTACCCGAACTCATGCAATCACCGTCTTTACCGTTAGGGCAAATTATGCAGTTTTTCGTTGTACATAGACGGTGATATAGGCGGTTGCGAACTAGTTAGCGTCTTAGAGTGACCGATGTTATTTCTATCACTCTTACGGAATTCTCTAGGCCGACCCATTTTAAGCAACGTTTTATAGCTGCACTTACTTCGTTTGAAATAAAGGGCATGAAGAACGGAGCCTTGTTTTCGCTAGAATTATCGCTTTGGGGCGTGGTTCTTCTTTTATGTCTATGCCGAAAAGCTAGAGTTACGTATCCATTTGAAATGGCTATTTGGTGAGCCGTTTCAAGGATTGTTCCCTCTACCTGTGCACACGGCGGTGGTGTCGGTGACAGTAACTTAAATGCTTACAACAAGTAAACGGTAGGTGTTTAAGCCAAGCTGTTTGCTATGCGAATACAAATTTATTTGCTAAGTTTCATCTGCAAGGGTTATCAAAGTGTTTGGCTGAGTAGATCGCATTTCAATTTGACCTTTCCAGGCTCTTAAGAAGGCGACACCGCCGAAACGTCAGCTAATGTATCGCAATAAATTCTACAACAGCAACCTCGGGCTGTTTATTGAAGAAAAACATCGTATTTACACATCCGTCATTCTTCGCAAAACACTGTCATTTTCTTTGAATAAACAATAAGTCAAACGGCATTACGTTATTTTTTCTCACTATCTTGATTGAAACCCTGTGGAGATACTCTATGGCTCTCAATGAATAACTGAGTATGCTGCACTTATCGAGATATGATGGTTACAGTCAGAAAATTTCTTATAGATAATTGCTGGATGAAGGACTCTATCGATTCAGGCATATCGGAGCTAGCAATAAGTGAATAAGTCAAGTTATGCAACTACGTTATGCTCCTCTTCTTGCATTTCCATTATGAAAGAAAAAAGCGGTGATATGAAAATCGCGACGTTGTCAGACGACCGTGGCACACATTTTACTAAACTCAGTTTTGCGGTAATCTCCCTCGCTGTTCGATACCATTCAGTCTTAAGATGCAAGACTAGAAGTGATCTTAATTGAGTCTACTGAAACCTCACTTAGCTTGTTTCGCGATGGTTGGCTTAACTCCACTGAAGACTACCTTTTAATCACGAATTGTTAAAGGTTATCGAGTTACACGCCGAATTTTAGCTCTCCCATACCGATTTGGCCAAGCGAAACTATTTAATTTCCTCAATTTTTTTTTATTTTGCCTGATCTGTCTTCACATCTACCCAGCACTTCTCATATTCGACTCGTTTCCTCGAATCCATTGTCCACGAAGATTTTCCAACTTTAACATGTAGCTTCGGTTGCTTTTGAGGATTTCCATTTCATCTTCAATGTTGTAGAATGCTGGTCGAGCAATTCTTCCTGGAGCCCTGAGATAGCAAGCTTAAGCGTTTCTGGGTGAATTGTAGAGAGTGATTTTTTCATAGAGAAGGCCGGTACCAATCTTCCGACCCGGGAGAGATGAAAGACCTGGTTGGCCTGGAGCAGAATCAAACTAGCACCATTCTCGTGATGGTGGACACCACTGCCACAGTGCTATCTGCCCCTAAAACTACCTGTTTCGATTTACATTTTCAATTTGTGTCAAATAAGGTGTTGTGCTGATCCTGGCACGAAAACTGTTGCGGTGTTGTCATATTTGAAGCGAAGTCTCACCTGAAAACATTCCAAATGGATTTGACAATGGAATACATTACATTCCTCACATTACCCATCATTATTATAGCATTAGGATCTTAGTACAGTTACAGATCTAATTTGCTTAAAATTTATGGTCCTTCTTTAATGCAACAAAACAACAATGGCTTGAAGGTCAGTCATGAGTTACTGTAAAGCTGATTTTCAGCTTATGTGTATTTAACGTCTTCCTTACCTTGTGCCTTTGACTTGTTCGTTGAGTTTCTGTTTTTTAGCGCATGTAACTTGTCTTTTCGCAAAAACAATACAAAGAGACCGATGTTGTTGTGCAAGGACACAATTGTGAAGAGGAATCAGAAGCCACGTGCTGACACATTATCCACGTCGGCGAAACATTCGGTGTCCGGAAGTTGATAAACGGCGCACTCGATCTCATCACCTTCATCTAATGAATTCCATAACTCTCGAATGTTCGTTAGTTTGTTCCCATTCGTGACATTATGAACTCACCTAAAATTCATTTTGAAATCATTCCAATTCCATTTCTGCAGAAAACGAATGAATCGAGTTCTGTGCATCGAAAATTGTATGACCTTTCTTCACGAATTGTGCGAAAACCAGAAAAGTTTTTATTTAATTAGTATTTTGGTGACTGAGAGAGTTTTTCACAAAATCCGTAGTAGGTGAGTAAGAGCGCCTCTAGTTGGTTATAACCGTTCTTTGTTGATCACAGCAAGGTTTACAGTATTGTGGTCAGGGTTCGTTTTAAGATATTACCGAGTTTAGTATACGTTATAGATACATATATATACATATATATACATGTATAGCATATATAGAACCCTCATGGTGTGGCGGTGAATGCGTTAGCCTCTGGAAAAGGCAAAAAAGAGCGTTCGTTCCCCACAGCAGACACCTGCTGCCCGCAGTTTTGCAAGTATCTCAGCATCATTGAAGTTATGTATCGCAGATAAGCTCGTGTTTGAATTGTTGAGCTTACACGAAGCTGTTGTAGAACTTTTATTTGGCTAACGCTTTAAGGTCTTCGTCTTCATCAAAGCTGATAATCTGACTCCAATGGTCGACAGTTGTTAATCGGCTATAGTGAAGACGAAGACGTTAGAACGTTCGCCGAACACAGCCTTCTATCAAACTCGTTTAAGCTTATCAGTGAAGGAACACATGCTGATTAGTCACACTGACGTTGAAAGAAAGTATGTCTTGAAATATTGTTGTGCTCCACTTTAACTGATAATGGCACCGATTTTTACAGGATGGAGTGTCCGGAAAAAACGAGTCGTTGTCATCAACGGTCACTATCATCTCAAGGCTTCTTGCCTTTTTCCGAATATTTTTCAGCCTCACAATCCCCACCCAACAAGACCATATCTCTTCATTCGCCAGATTTCATAATATTGCTTGTCTTATGTCCCTACCCACCGAACGTGTTCGTCAATGAGTGCTGTGAATGTTGCATTATTTTTAAAACAAGTTATGAGTTCATTTGTAGCAAATCTAGTCATGGGCGGCACAATAGGTTTTTCAGATTTATTATAAATGCTGGATTGTCGCTTGATAGCTTGTCGCATCGGTACCATTGATCCACCAGGTTCGAATACTCTAAAGATTCATTGCCGTAGCGTACTATTCAGATGGGAGTTCGTTGAATCTCATTTATGAGTATTATGGGTGAATTTTTTTCAATTTTTCTGCAGTTTGAAGTGATGTCCGTCTCACAACGGGTTTTCCGCGAAAGCCTAAGTCGGTTCCTCCCAGTATTAACATAAGTTTTGGCAAGGAACATGCTGTGTTGCTCACTTTACGTACAGTGAGAGCCACACATTATCTCGCCCTTTTGCCACCAACTTTTGGGGCAGGTGAGCTTACTATTGCTCCCTAGTCATTATTCCCTATTACAGACATTTTGTTCATTTATAGACCCACTAGTTCATGTTGGTCTTGTTGCGTCACACTTTTGGTTACACTGGTTTCTGAAAGTTTCGCTTTCCTACAATTTTAAACAGGGTTAGTCACTTACAACAACTTTATTTGAGTAGCGAAAAGGATTTGCTTCAGACTTGACCTCACCCATGCTTCTGTAATGAGTTCATGTTATAAGCTTGTGTTTTTGTGGTTATTAACCAATCTTCCTATGACAATACATCGTCCGTTTCGCCTTTTGTGAGCCGAGGAACACCATGCCCTTAATGATCTCGTATCTAAAACCATATCATTGCTCTCGACTACTTGTTCAGATCAATGCGTCTTTCCGAAAATTTATACAGGTCTGAATTGAAAAAGCTATTAATTTACTCCGAAAAATTACTTCAAGAGTTTAAAAGGAATCATACTGCTGACCTTATTGCCTAACCATACGGATGCGTTCGTCTATGAGTGTTGTAAATGTTGTTTTATTTCGAAAAATTTAAACTTATTTCTAATGAATCTAGTCATGGTGAGCACAGTAGATTTGTTCAATTCTTCTGCACTCCGAGTTTATGCTTATTCGCGGCAGATTTCCGTGACAGGCTCACGACTGTTTTCTCTCAGTATTAGTATGTGTCTTGCCAAAGAACACGGGGTGCTATTTACCTTACATTCTACAGGAGTCATGCATTGTCTCGCCCTTTGATCGCAAACTTCCGTGTCATTTTTCCCTATTTTAGATCTTTGTACATTTCTTGACCAACTAGTTCCTGTTGATCTTGTTGCTTGAGGCTATTGGCTTTCCTGGTTTTTTAAAAATGAATTTGGGATAATACTTGTCTACTGCACCTAGTTACTCATTTACTACTACATGAATCGACTACAAAAATGGATTTCCGCGAAGTCGACATCTCACCACGTCGTTGTTTTCGGAATGACCTCATATTCCAACCTTGTGTTTTCGTGGGTTATCGATCAATTTTCCTGTTTCAGTACACCGTTCGTTCCATCTATTGTGAGTCTACCAACACCACGTTCTCGATCATCACAAATCCGAAACAATAATGCTGTTCTCGACTAGTAGTTTGAATCGGTGCATCTCCTGGCAATTTTATACACGACTAAATTGACCCGACTAGGAAATTACAGAACTCGTTGATGTGAAAAACGACTTTCACGGTTCTAAAGAAACACTGCTTCTTTATGAACACTTTATTTGAGCTAAAGCATTCAATAAAAAAAAGACATGTGTTAGTAGAGAGACGAGTGTGGTAGTTAGTCCAGGCTATCAGACGATAGCTTTCATTCCGCCGTTTGCAAATGCACGAGATCTCCTGTAATTAATGCACTCAGACAACAAACACTCTCGTCAAAAGTATAAATTTCTGTGAAATATACCTCTTTGGCTCTTCAAGACTTGAAGGTGTATACCTCAAAGCGACTGATTACAAACGGCTTGGAAAACTATCAAGACTTAGGCGGTCAGCAGACGAGTACTGTTAATCTGAAATTTTGCGGTGTTCCCAAATTACTACGACTGAGCTTTCATACTAGTAGAAATCACAGTCGCTGTCTTATACCAGCTCAGAAGCTCGCAATAAAAAGTCGGTGTTTTGTTAAACTCTAGCAGATGATAGACCCACTTTCTCAAACTGCAGGTCTGGAGATTATTGAGAAGTGTGCTGGGGAATGGAGCAGAATCAAACTCGCAACTCTTTAAATACCCAAAACTTGATAACGTTCTGTTGTTTTCACCACTACGTGGCTTGCGTGGCACAATATGCTTATCAGACCTTATCACATGCAGCTCGTGATTTTGAACGAGCATAGTGGTCGAATTCATGTGAAAGGTGGATACGGAATTCTTTGAGCCGATAGCAACATTACTTGTTCTCTTCCCACATGAGCAGTATATACGGTCGGCAGATTGAAGACAATGTTCTGCCACGGAAACGCGCAGGTGTTCACGCAATAATCGGACCTATGCAGAAAAAATAGCAAACTGCCTCAGCATTTTTCATTGTTTCGTCATCGTCAACACTACATAATTTGAAGTGACGGTTTCTTTCAATTCATACGATTGTTGCAATGGCAACTTCTTTCACTTTCTTCGGCATTATAACGTTTGGACTGATGTCCTTAGCACTTAAGGAAATTAGGAAATACTGATATTAAAACAAAGCTAGCTGAGAAGTCGAGGACGGACATGAGTCGGAGTGCTGCTGCCCTACGATTGTTAATGGCTACTTTCTATAGAACCCATCAATACTTTGGTAAAGGAAACCTATAACCTAAAATAGGTTTCTCGAAAATCCAAAGAGAAAATGCTAAACTCTTGCTATTCAAGAACCATAAAATGTTCTCAATTGTGGAATGTTGCTCATTAACAAATTCCATACTGCTGCTTAGTTACAGAAAGATTGTAAAGCAACGTATTTGCAGTGCAACGGTAGTCCGTTAGTGTGGTGTTCATTTGTTATTGTTCTTGACTGCTTTATTTTTGTTTCTATGCTTTGATCATCCTCTACGGCTTTTATATTTTCCGGTAGCGTCATTTTGTGCCAAGAAGTGCTCGGCCATAGCATTTCGCAAGGAGAATTGGATTCATTGCAAAGTTAACAAGCGTCTGTCATTTCAGTGCTTCTTGACTTCTTTTCGAATAGTTTCTAGCCTCATGTGTTCCACCCAACAGTGCCATGTTTCTCCATTCGCTCATCATCGTGACATTGCTGGCCTCGTTTCTTGTTTGCATTTGGCTTCGTATGCCCCATTCACGCTCAACGGAACGAATGTTTATTAATGCTCCAATTATATTTATCTAGGTCGGGAAATCAACATAATGAACGGCTTATGAGAAAAGGGAAACAATGGGTTTGGGGAGCTCTCAAGACCATCGAGGATGTAGTGAAGAGAACAAAGAACACCCGCCTCCGTGCCCGCCTTATCGACTCAACGGTACTTCCTCCCCTAACGTATGCGTCAGAAACCTGGTCGCTGCGTAAGTAGGTTGGAAGATCATTCAGCGTTATCGAGTCGAAAGTACGATGCTAGGAGTATCCCGTTTCACACAAATGAAGGATGGGATCTGAAGCTCCGACCTGTGTCAACGATCAAAAATCAAAGATGCCGTTCTGTAGGCCAAACAGTCGAACATAAGATGGGCCGGACACGTATTGCGTATGAATGAAAACAGAAGGACATGAGCCGTTAGTGAGTGGAATCCTCAGGATGTCAAACGTAGTGCAAGAAGACCACCGACCTGATGATCAGAGTTTTTCAGAGAGCAGAGAGACCAGATATGCATACAGTCCCCTCCAAACGATGCTTAATGAAGTCGAATGCATGGGGCATTCCTCCGGGATAGATCTACGCCGAGAGCTTTATCCTATAACAAGTATGTCAGCAGAAGCGGCTTAATGGAGTCTAAGAGTACCTGAACTCATATTTATCAGCATTCATACATGTACAAGTAAGGGATGGGATCCGAGCTCCGATCTACGTCAACGATCGAAAATCAAAGATGCCGTTCTATACGCCAAACAGTCGAAGATAAGGTGGGCCGGACACGTAATGCGTATGAATGATAACCGATGGACAAGGGCTGTTAGTGACTGGATTCCTCGGCATGTCAAACGTACTGCAGGAAGACCACCGACCCAATGGTCAAAGTTCTTCACGAAGAGCCTAGAAGAAAGATATGATGCTCGAGGAGTCCCTAGAGCGAGCAGGACCCTCTGGGCTACTCATGCACGCGACAGGAAAAGAAGATTTACTGGCGCCCGCTCGTATCACTCGACGATCAGCGGGACTACAGGTGACAGGTGATACAGGTGATCTTGCACGTTAGAGTTAGTTTTGCTAATGGTAAGTTTTATGTATAACATCACTCAATATGAGATGAATCACTTCCCATCTAGCTTAAGCTGTTAGGCTTAGTCATTGGTGCGATTTCATCGCGTTATATATGTTAGTTCACACTCTAATCAATAGATTATCTTTTTGCGGTCTCGTGTATCTGCATTTGAAAACTTGGTGAGTTACAGTTAGCGACAGCTATAAGGTACTTGTCGGAGCTGTGCTGAGTGACGTGTTTTCGAGAGCTTGGTTAGCACAGAGAGCGTGCCTTACGTTGGCGTGGTACTTATAGTATTAAGGTTTTGTGTCCTATCTTTTTCTACCAACAAAAGAACTATGAGACGAACGGTTTGCCGAGAGCATGTTCTCGGTCTTACGAGCTTCTTCGATGTCTTGATAGGCTCATGCGCTCACGCTTTTTTTTTTCATATTCATTTTGTGTCGTTGCTCATTTAGACATTTTAGCGTTCCAATTTGTTCAGCCCATATTTGAAGCGTCAAGGTCACTCCATTATGCGCGAACATTTTTTTTGCTATGTTATATTTATATCATTTGCAGCGCAGAATTAGAGGTGTCCCACAATATCCACCCGATCGCTCCCGCGCATCGCTGAAACGATAACAGCACTGATATGTTGTTTGGCGCTCGTAAGTACAGGCCAAAAATAAATTTAATCTTTCCACAATACTTAACGAAAGAAAACGTGTGCACCCGTCAAGGATTGCTCACCTCTGGAAGCCTTATCCGTTAACGTTGCAATTTCCGCTTCGGTTAATCACTCACCGCCAGTGCAGAAGCGTTAACTAGCATTCATCTTGATCCCGACCTTTTTCAGTTCGACACTGCGCGTGCCCTCTGGGTAAGTAAATGCTAAACTCTAGTGGAAGTGACAAATTGTCCACTATATTTTTATAACAAATAAAGCCCTCTGTTTTCCTGAATGAACGAAAGTGAAACTAATCATGTTGACGGCTTTTTGAAAATAAATAATACCTTAATGAATAAAAAAAAAGCTCTCGGCGTCGATCAATTCCTGAGGGATGTGCCATGCATTGGGCTTCACTAAGTATCGTTGGAGGTGAATGAATATAATATAGTATAATATAGTATCTTCCATGTTACTGCTTTCAATTAGCAGACTACTCACGATGTTAATGGAATCGTTCCTACAACGTGCCAAGAGTGCCAACAAATTAATTCTGAAGACTTTTCAGTAGCAAATGTTTACGGACAAAGAGCACAGTAGTAGTGATGCCGATCATCATGAACACAGTCCTGATTCGATCCCTCATCGGCTCAACAAGTATCCCACCCTTCCAGCAGCATAGAATTCGTACCAGACTTGCTCGAGAAAAGTTGACTCTCTGCAATCCAAGCAGAAACGCTCTAGTCTGGCTACTTCTGGACTTCAAGAAAAATCGACTCAACCAGCATTTAACGACATTTATGATAAGGGAAAATTCTGGAAAAGTGGCCAAAGCCAGACTCAAAACTTGGAAAACCTTCGTAGATGATGGGTGCGAGGCAACGAATCGAGTATGAAAGTGCCGGGATCCGCATAGCAGTTGTGAAAGACGGGTCGTGTAAAAAAAGGTGCATATTTTTTTCTGCCATAAAGATTAAACATTTAAGACTTGGAGTGCGATAATGTAGAGAGAAGAAGCAGTGATATGCTCTTAAACTAATGAAGCGACTTCGCGTTGAACAATTTTCTCTCTACACTACGCCGCTGCGCAATAATTTGCAACAAAGACCCGCTTTTCGAAGTAAGTAATTCCACACCTCCGTAGTGACGATTTAAGTTAAATATCAAAGACACTACTCGATCCAAAAGCATTCATGTAAAATTTTTTTAATAAAAACCATATTTGGGACGATTTATTTCATTAAGGTGTTTTTTGAAGTGCGTCTAGCACAGTGGTTGGAGGTGCCTCGTAATACACATGTGGTTAATAGATCGTTTCCGCATACTGGGCTTATCAACTCTTTCAACCTTCTGGACACGAAAAATTGCTGCTAGACTTGCATAAGAAGACAAAACACACCAAGATATATCGGTAGGCCACTGCGAGTCATTGTATCGGCTAGTTACGCATTTCATCTCTAATGATGCCTAATGAAATTGAATGCGCGGCCTCAAGGATTGTGCGATTGTTCAGCGCTGAAAGCCCTATCCTTTTATTCTCTATTGTATCTTTTTCACAGCCCTCTACGTCATTACATTTAATCCAAGAGGTCTATCTATGCAACTTGCTGGAGGTCAGCCACATTTTGAGCAACTGACGAAACCACAGGCCGAGTACATGAAACCTCTTGGCTACGTCAGTAGCAATCGTTTTTTCACCGTGTCTGAAATATCTTAGTATAACTGACTAAGGAGCAACGAAGTATAGTTATGATCTTGAAGGTGTAATTATAAACATCCTTCCAACGGTTTACAGCCTCATCGTGGCTGGGAGGTGTTCCTGGGTGTCGGACTGCGGGAGATTCTCCATCTTGGCAGGGTCTCCCAAGATAAGATGGAGCCCGATGTTTCCATCAGAAAGCCTAACTGAGAGCAAACCAATACCAGGATTCACCACCAGTCTGGTATCGAAGTGGCATGGTGGCAAATCTTCCTCTGATCCACAAGGACTGCGACTGCCTGTAGTGGTGACGACGTGAGGCAGGCTTTGGCCAGGCTGTTCTCATGATTCCAGGAAACCACAATGGCTTAACCAGCAAATCTCCGAAAAATGGCGATTATGCTGAGGCCCGCATAACTAGTGAGGATGGGCCGTTCAAGTATCAAGTAATTATAAACATCATGACCATTTTATATTATACAATAGACATCCGGTTTGCTTGGAAAGTCGGATCAATCAATCTGATGAATACAATAAGGTCATTTCGTACATTGTCTGAATAGGACAGTACGCTCTTACGAAAGAAGTTACTCATTTGGGTGAGTGAGTCCAAAACACGCCATTTCTAAGCAACGTTTCATAGCCACACTTCTCCCTTTGGAAAAAACGACTGGATAAACGAAAAGTTCTTCTCGCCAAACTTTTCTTTTAGCGACATAGTTTTTCCTCCAAACCTGTCTCGAGCTGATACCTTTTCCTCATCATAGGAAATGGTTGTTTTTGTGCAAACTTCCAAAATTTACCACTTCTGGGTCCTTTATATGCACACATTCATGGTCTTTCGGAATATGCTTCACTACGCTTCGTA
Source organism: Angiostrongylus cantonensis (assembly GCA_009735665.1). NCBI lineage: Eukaryota > Metazoa > Nematoda > Chromadorea > Rhabditida > Metastrongylidae > Angiostrongylus > Angiostrongylus cantonensis. The sequence continues at coordinate 494,714 of MQTX01000222.1, read as the reverse complement.
CAAGCACCATTTTCTGTGCATGAAGGGTGTGAGGGGTAAAAGGAGCAATGTGTTTAATATTAGTAAAATACAACAAATATAATTTTTTTCCCGATTTCCCGATAATTTCCCGACCTAGATAGACATAACTGGAGCATTCGGAGATATTCGTTCGGTTGAGCGTGAATGGGGCAAACGAAACCAATCCGTTCTTCATGAACATCGTTTTCTTGAGATTTAGTCGAAGACCAATCTTTCCACACGCTTTATCAAAGTCTGCAAGCATGCGTTCCGTATGTCAATCTAGGTCGGGAAATTAATACGATGAACGACTTAGCTTCAGAGCTGAGCAGAAGGAAACGAGCGGCTTGGGGAGCTATCAAGAGCATCGAAAATGTAGTGAAGAGAACAAAGAACATCCGACTCCGTGCCCACCTTTTCGACTCAGCGGTTCTTCCTGCCCTAACGTATGCGTCAAAACTGCCTAAGCAGGATGAAAGATCACTCAGCGTTATCAAACGCGCAGTCGAAAGGACGATGCTAGGAGTATCCCGTTTCACACAAGTAAGGGATGGGATCCGAAGCTCCGATCTACGTCAACGATCGAAAATCAAAGAAGCCGTTGTACGCGCCAAACAATCGAAGATATGGGCCGGACACGTAATACGTACGAATGATAACCAATGCATAAGAGCTGTTGGTGACTCGATTCCTCGGAATGTCAAACATACTGTATTAAGACCGCCAACTCCACCCTATTGGATTTCAGAGGTGATTTTTTTCCCAGAGAAGTCCTGCACCAATTTTCCAACCCTGCAGGGATGAGATGCTTGGTTGGACTGGAACGACATCGAACTAGTACTATGTTTGTTAGGAGGGACATCTCTACCACTGTGCTATTTAACCCTTCATATTTATACGTTATATATATAATATATTTATTTATATTTTATATACATATATATTATACAGGGCGCGCGTAGTGCAGTGGTCCGTGGGGTCCTGCAACACGCGTGGAATCTATCCACGCGCCCATTGCCCTGCAAGCCTTCCTTCCCTTCGTAGTCGGCAAATTGATACCGGATTTGCCTGGGAGAATATCCGCACTAGCTCTATACATCGGTAGGCCACTGTTAGTTATTGTAAAGGCCAGGTATGCATTCGCTCCCCTCAAAACGATGCTTAATGAAGTCGAATACATGGCACACCCCTCATGGAATGATCAAATCCAAGAGCTTTGTCTTTTCTACCTATCCTTTATACATTATTTATATTTTTATACCTCGCAACGGTCTACGGCCTCATCGTGGTTGGGAGGTGTTGTGGGTGTCGGACTGCGATGTACAGCGGAGAATTCATCAGTTGGCAGAGTCTGCCAAGCTGAGAAGAAGTCAGATGTCTTCATCAGGATGCCGAACTAAGAGGAAACCAATACCAAGATCCGCCACCGTCTTAGTATCAAAGTCACATGCTGGTAGATCTCTCTCTAACTCACAATGACAGCCACTGCCTGTGGTGGTGATGACCTGGGGAAGACTTTGGCCAGGCCGTCCTTGTGATTTCAGGGAACCACAATGGCTTAATCAACAAATCGCCGAAAATGGAGATTGTGCTGGGACCCGCACAATCAGTGGGGATGGGCCATTCAAATACCAAGTAAGTAGGCATACACTTTTATAACTTTATTCACTAGCTCTTCATTTATTATCTATCTGGCTGGTGAATTCTGAGCCTAGATTATGAAGGTTATGAATAGCTTTGATCTCAAGAGGTTACTTGGGTAAAAGAAGAGAGATCTGATAAAGATAAAACAACTCGTTATTCGAAGTTATCTTAGTTACAAGAAAACTCTGGTTTAACGCTCAATCTAGTGCGTTGGCGCTCATTTGTCAATACACAACCCTGTAGTGCATATAAAGACTAATAATAACAATTAGTAATAATAGTAATAATAACGACAACAATAAGGATAATAATAATATTTATTTTTTATTTTGTTTGACCCATCTCCACTTCTATCGTGTGGATCCCAGCACTTCTCACATTCAATTCGTTTCTTTGCATCCAGCATCCACGAAGATCTTCCAACTTTAACGTGTGGCTTCCGTTGCTGCCTGTGGACTTCCATTTCATCTTGAATGTCGTAGAATGCTGATGAAGAAATTTTCCCTAAAGTATGTTCACATCAATTTGCGATGTGGGATGGTGCAGTTGTCAACCATATGCGACTATAATCAGCTGTTCTGATCTTCCTCATTTGAGGTCACGAAAGTGGTGAGTTTTTCGAGAAGCTGTCGATCATGTAAGTGCCATAGAGTTTTCCGTCTTTTTGTAAGTGTTATTGGAGCTTTTGGCCTAGTAAATTGTATATCAGGGTGCCTTTGCAGGCTTTGAAGAAGGCGATACTGCCGAAACGTCAGCTACTGTTGTATTGTATTGTGTTTTTCGGAAGTAAATGTACGCTGTATAACAACCTCGCGATTGCTAAACAAGAAAACGAGGCATTCATAATGGTGAAATCTCACTCATTCTCGAAATTGTACGACTGAATCGTCAATACAGACGGTCTTCCGAGGAGAGCATATCATGTAGCTGTTCTGATTCAATGGCTCAACAAGTGGTTTGATCTTGTATAATTTGTCTCGTTCTTCTAGTCTAGCGTTGCCTGTCTGTTCGTTATTGCCTGCTAAGTGGAGATTAGACAGCATTGTCTTCAAAGATTTCCTCGACATCACTTTAGAGGTCATGGGATAGCTTCCTAAGAGAGGTGGCGCCCTCCAGTAATTAATCTTTCAATAGAGTGAGCTTGAAGATCTGCACCTGAAGGCGCAAAGTGATTAACTTCTCCATCTCTTCTATACTGATGGCTTCCCACGAGGCAATTTTCTTACTTACGTACCTGTTCGTTTCACGGATAAGCAATTGCAATAAGTCAGTGAGGAAGATGTTGTAAAAATAACAAAAAGGAAAGAGTTTCGGAGGTCTTGATCAATCTTAGTCATCGAGTTCGCTCGCGTCACCGAATACACATCCTACGTTACACCCTGTATTTTTCGCCCACTCGACTGCCCCTTGTGGTATTCCTCTTCCTCGCCTCCAGTATTGTCTTTGTGACTTAGGCCTCATCGCCACTCTCTAACACGAGCTCGTAGATTCGTTCGCCTAATTCTTCTGTGTGAGATAAACTTTGAGGCCAAACAAAAGCAGTGGAAATGGGGAACAATAATGAGCTGAGATGAATTTCGTATATCGTCCATATCAACGTAAAATCTTTTTTTTTCTTGCTTCACACATAAAGTCACAGTATGTTTACGTATTGCCATGCTGACATCGATGAGGCGGTCATATAATGAGGGAAAACGAGAGGTAGAGGGAGACAGTAATGTATTGGATCTCAAGACAGCAAAACGTTCTTGAGGAACACCAACAAGAAAATAAGCTGATGTGCTTTTACACAGAAAAACAACCCATACTCATACCTGGAATCAAGTTCCGATCCTCGAACTGCAGTTGAATTCACACGCAAATGCTATTACTTCCATGCATGATAATTGTAAGCAACAAACGAATGCAAGAAGTCTTGGCCTTAGGTGTGAGGGCTCCGAAAGTTTTGAAGAGCATAGCGAATCTAGTGAAAAGCACAAAAAACAGTTGGCTCAGTTGACGTTTTTGGGACTTCCCCTTAGCTTAGCGTGCAGTGCCGAAACCAGGTTATTATTAAAGGAGGATTAAAATGCAGTCAACGACATCGAATACCTATCGAAGTTCAGCTCCACGAATATCTTACCAGGCAACTGGAACAGGATATCCGAAATTTCATTCCATAACGAAATCAATGACACTCATTCTCCATGTTGAAAATCTATTGCACCTTACACATAAAGCTGTACTGCAGCAACCTTTGGGCAAAGATCGTTAACGACTAGCTCGTTCGCTATGTGAAGAGCTCAACAATAAAGCCTTAAGCGAGGTGAACAAATTTCTAGGCGTCTTCCGTTAAAGTAAATGCGCGTGGATATAACTTCTATAATCACAATAGCACACAGTACCTTAGACTATATTTGGAAAACTAATGACGAAATTCCAGCTTTTACGAAAAAAAAAGCGAGTAAAGGAAAGCACCCAACAAAATATTCTGAGTATAGTCACTACTAGAAACAACTAATTCTAGGGCTCACTGGCATAAAGTTAGTTTTCAATGGACGACTTAGAAATATAGCACTAAAACTATTGTGAAGGTCAAACTCGCTTTATTTACCGAAAAGCACTAATCTATGCACACCTTTGTTGAACAAATAGAATTTTTTTTAAAATAGGGCACTCATGAAACCTCTCGCCAACAAAAAATTTTACTTCTCCACTATAGAACCAAACAAATGCTTTTTTAGAAAATATTAGTCCACAATTCACGACAGTCGATAGTTTACTGTTGACCACAAAAAACGTAGATTTTCAAAAGCTATCGCGTTTGGAATCGATTGATTTCAACAAACACAAACAATTTCGTTATTCGTTTATCGTCAATGGTTGACACAAACGCGACCATCGCTGGCTTCATAGTGGCTCAAAAAACGGTAAAACTGGTCTGGAATTCCAACGCGGGAATTTTGTTATTTTCCGCATAAGGCAAATTCTCTGCATCTAAGGATTAAATCACCGCAGAACTCCCTTATACAGGGATTTGCTGCTGATTAGTCGTGCAGAAACGTGGTGCGCACCTAGGTGGCGGATAGAGGGTCAATCGAGAACCAAAAGCGACCTCATGTCTCGGTGAATAGCAGGCACATTCAGAGGACGAAAATCCTGAATTCGTGGCGCCTACTAGAAACATACTTTTGGTGTAGGCGAGGATGAACTCATGTGTACGTGCATGGATGTGTTCTCGTTTATTCAGATTGTATTCTAAGAGTTGAATCAGTCAAAAGCCTGAAATCAAGTAACGGGGAATTATATGGCAGGCGGTTCGAAATTGCCTCAAAAATAAGCTCCCCTACCTATTTTAAAGGAAACCGTCAAGCTACCTTTTAGTATAGCCAGCTGCTAGCACCACAGCAGAGCGGGCTATGCATGGATATCAAACGTTAAACAGCAATAAAATAACTGGGTTTCATTCCCTTAACCCCGAAAGAACCCCCAATTGAGCAGCGTTGGGTAAGACGAGTACATAGAGCTTGCTGAAATCTCAGGGCCAATGGAAGCTGCCTGAATCGCGAAAAACTAAAGTGACGATCTGTACCTACAGTGGGCGCATCCGACTCCTCGATAGAAGTCTTGCTCATGCAAGCAAGAAGGATAAGGTACGACGTCGTCCGCCTGGCCCAGACGAGACGACGACACCCATTCAACGCCGTCTATGACACGGGAAAAGAACTATTCCTCGGAACGTGCGGCAGTAGAGGAGTAGGTGGTGTCGGCGTCCTCGTCAACACGAGTTTGTCCACGAACATCGATTCATTCGAACAGCTTACAACCCGAGTCGCACGTTTACGATTAAAAAGATGTTGATCAATACCGGCTTTAAAAATCTTCGTCGTCTACGAGTCGACATCAAACAATGGCGAAAAAGAAATCGAAGCGTTTTATATGGACTTGGAGAAGTTCTACAGAGAACACCACACATTTTCCAAGGTCATCATGGAAGGTGAGCTAAGATGAACGGCATCCAATTAGAAGCCACGGATTAGAGTGGAATGAGCAGAGTGGGCGGTTGTCTGAGTTCATCACGATGACCGGGAATATTTGTGGTAACTCAATTGAAGAACCCCCGCTTCTCAATGCAGGACGTGGGAGTCTCCTAATGTAGAATAACATAACGAAATAGACCACTTTATAGTAAATCGAAGGTTTTGCCTTATTGATGTCGCCTTCAGATAACCTAACCAACTAGAAACCAAGATGACTGCACTCCGACGCCCAGAATGAATAGTTACAGCCTCCAGAAAGGCAATGAAGATGATGATTCATGATCACTTCCCAGATGTCTACAATAGCCACGTCCTCCACTCCTCATACAAGACGAAAGCGCACGGATATGTTGCACCACTGGTTCTCCACACTTAAACCCGGCGTGCTGCTTTGTTGATTAAGAAGTGGACAACACCTGGGCCGCACAGGAGAGGACATGAACACATGGAGAACATCCTGTCAGCCCTCATCAACACATTGGCTCGGTTCTACACGTTACCTGTCAGAATGGAATGTCGCTAATCAATGGAAGACCAGTAAAACCGTACTATTGTTCAAGAGAGGTGAACTCCACGATAACAGCAACTATCCTCTGAACTAACTGCCGCCTGCCCTCTATAAACACTTCTCTCATTTCGTCTTAAACCTGCATTGACAAAACAGTAGACGAAGTGCAGGCATGTGAGAAAGCATAGTTTCGAAAAGGATTCGCTACAAAGAACAACATACGATAGCAAACCATGTGGCAGTGTCGCCGCAGTGCAAATTACTGTTCTGTCTCAATTACATAGATACAAGGAAAGCTTTTAACTCACTTGAGATCGAAGCAATAATGAAAGAATAGGACTGCCGCAGCGTCTCTATTGTGTATAACAATTCTTCATGAACTACAAAAAAGACTTCTCAACCAAAATGTCGCCATTTTATAACGATATTAACATCGATTACAAAAGAGCGGTTAAACAAGAAGAAAGCATCTCCCTAAAATTATTTACCTCCGCTCACGATAACGACATGCGAAAATTGGAATAAGTCAACATGGGTGTCGAGATCGATGGTCGGCAATTATACCACTGTCGCTTTGCTGACGACATGTTTCTTATAATACCAAGCACTTGACGGGCGAAACGAGTGCTTTCCGACTTTGTTGAAACCTATGAAAGGTTGGTTTTCGACTAAATCTCACAAGAACAAATTCCATGTGGAACGGCTTGGTTACATATGTCCTATTAACAGTCAAAGGAAAGAATATCTTCGACTGCTCCAGTTATGTTTATCTAGTTCGGCAGATACATCACCTTCGCTTTGCTGATGTTATCGTCCTTATAACACCAGACATTAGCCAAGCGGAACGTATGCTTTCTGACTTTGATAAAGCGTGTGGAAAGATTGCTCTTCGACTAAATCTCAAAAAAACAATGTTCATGAAGAACGGATTGGTTTCGTTTGTCCCATTGACGCTCAGCGGAACGAATATCTCCGAATGCTCCAGTTATGTCTATCTAGGTCGGGAAATCAATATGATGAACGTCTTAGCTCCAGAGCTGAGCAGAAGGAAACGAGCGGCTTGGGGAGCTTTCAAGAGCATCGAGGATGTAGTGAGGAGAGCAAAGAACACCCGACTTCGTGTCCAGCTTTTCGCTTCCACGACTCCTTCTTAATTCCGCTTTAACGTATGCATAAGAAACCTGGTGCCTGCCTAAGCAGAAAGGTTAATTAGCCAGCGTTATGGGACGTGCAACCGAATGGACGATGGCGGGAGTCTCCCCTATGACACAAGCGAGGAAAGTGAACCGAATCTTCCACCTAAGCCAGCGACCAAAAGTGAAAGATGCCGTTGTATACGCCAAATAGTCGAAAATAAGGCGGGCCTACGAGGCAGTGCGCATGAACGACAACCGATGGACAAGAGCCGTTAGTAACTGAATTCTTCGACATGTCGAACGTAGAGTAGGAGGATTATCCACACTACGGTCGGAATTCTTCGCGAAGACCCTAGAAGAAAGGTGCGACGCTCAACGAGTGCCTAGAAGCAGAACCCACTCGGCTACCCCTGCACGAGACAAGGAAAGATGAGAGATGTATCAGAGCGCACTCGATTCAGTAAGCGGCCAACGTGACGACAGGTGAAACCGGTGCTCTCGAGAACTCTTGCGGCTGAGAACTTCACGTCATTTTAGAAGAGACTTTGTTTTATCCATCTAGGAGCAAAATGTTGATACTTCGTCCTACATTTCATCACAGCTCACTTGCCAAATCCATTGTTGTTAGCGTATGGAAGTGTTTTACAGCCCATGTTGAGCCTATCTTAGTATATCGGTGTGTACGTACCATGCGAAGCCCACGACCCGCCGTAATAAATGGAAATGGAAAAAAAATGAGCTACTTCCAACAACTGACTTTTGTAAGTCCTACGCACGGAAAGGAATTACGAAGCTAATAACTTGGCAGTTTCAGAAGATTTGGTCTATTGCTCTACAGAGAAATAAGAACTACTCTTAGGTTTTTTTGCACTTTAAGCTTACTACAAGTCTTAAAAAAATTCAGCCATTTTTATTTCAACTGGTAAAGTGGAAAATGGAAGTGCATGTTGAAAGGCAAATTTGCTCCAGGAGCCGGTGTGAAATGAAAGGATCAATCGTAATGTTCAAAAAATGGCCACATTCATGTTTTCAGAATTTCCTAGAGTTTTTGGGAAAGATATCACTGTCGTCATTGCTTAATCACTTTTTAGCAATATTCTGGAAAATATGGACGTATAAGGTGTGTAGTTTTCAGGTTACCGGCATTCTATGGTTGCGAGGTCCGTTTCTTCTTTTTGTTCCCGCAGGAGTCTTTCTGCTTATATTTACCTGTCTTGGTACCACTGATTTCAGTACTTGTAATGCACCTCCTTTTTTATTGTTGTCGTTTAATTTTATTGGTCAGTGAAGCAAATGTTATGCTCTTGAGTCATATCAGGTGACGACGGATTCAAGTTCGGTCTCGATGGACTCTTTATTCAGTGTGATAGTGAATAAACTGAGGATGTAGAAGGTAACGTGGTCTCCGTTCTTTCTGCAGAGGATAGGAACAAGATGATGAAAGTGCTGATGAAGTCAGTGATGAGTAGTCTTGCAATTTAATGTGTGAGAAACTTTGGACCAACTCTGGAGAAACTATTCACAATTTGTTGCGAGAAGAAAGGCGTCTCAACACCGATTGTTGGTACCTGAGTCTTCGCTTAGCTGATGATTCCGGTGAGGCCCCACCTTAGCGGCAGTAATAGAACTAGGATGAGACTTCGAAAGCAAGTAACAGATCGAATATTGAAGGAAATACAATGAGTATCCTAACAGAATCGGAACGCTCTAGCACTGTTGAAGTTTGGAGATAATAAAGACATTATTATGATGTTCGCTACTCTGTCTCGACTATTTCCCTTAACTTGTCAAAATCACAGGTGATTGAAAACAAAATTGTTGACTATAGGCTAGAATACACGATATAAGTAAAGATTGTTAATTACAAATATACAATAATAAAAGACAAAGCCCATGCCGTTAAGAAATCCCTGGGCTACACACCACGCATTCATCACCACTTACCTCATTTGAAATGAGTGGATGCTATATTTGCCCTATATGGTGACTTATGATGTCCTCTTGCGCCTGCCTCAATGTATCAAATCAGTGCCGCTATCTTCCCCGACAAGTCTGGTACCGAATAGCCGACCTCGAAGGGATGGAAGGTTTGGTGAGCCCCATGCGGTGGATCGAAATAACAACAAAGCGTG
>MQTX01000222.1:474525-484937 GCA_009735665.1 Angiostrongylus cantonensis | reverse complement strand
TATATATATATGATTGGGGGTGGGTCAATGTTGATTTTCCACTATTCTCCTAGTAAATGTGAGTACTACGCACCGGCCTACGAAGCAAACGAAATCGAATGTTCGCCAAGTGGCAGAAGTGCGAGACGAAAGAAAATCATTGTGCTCAGTATTTGGAGGACCGCCTCTGGAGGAGAATAGTGGGTGGGTCAACGTTGATTTGCAACTCTATTGGGTCTAATGCTGAAGTAACTGCGGAAAAAATTCGAAGACCTTTTGGGTAAATCATATAACACGGGTGCTTCGAGAAGGCATAGAAACACCTCTAACGAAGGTGAAACGAATCAGAGTAGGATAAATAATGTATTCGAAAATTAAATCACGAATGGGCCAAAATGGCAAGTGCTGCTGGTTTAAAACCGTCGGTTATTTCTCAACTAAAATTAGATTTACCAACATGTCCCATCTTGTACTTGCTTTTAAAAACTCATAAGTTAGTTCGGGTACAGTCTATCTGATCTCTTGTAAAGTGTGCGGAGACGAATACGTTGGCGAAACGGGTAGACCACTCTGCATCCGTATAAAAGAACACCTAGTAGGCAAACGTAAACCAAATACCCCACTAGGCACGCATAGGACGCAAAAACATAACGGAGAAGATTTTGAAGTAGAGGTTACGATCCTCGCGCAAGAATCGAGAACACAAGCGCGTAAAATTCTCGAGGCATTCTGGATTAATTCCAAGAATCCGAAAATGAACCGCAGGGAGGAATGCCTCATTATCACGCGTGATATTGGGCAGTATATAAGACGGCTATTCTGATGGGACAGGCACATTACGTTTCCATGTGAACACTGCGCGGTTGGTCTCCACATAACATATTAAGTGGAAGGCTCATAGAAAGCGGTGAGTGTGTAGGGACTCTGTGTTCAATGTGATTGAAATTTTGGTTTAGCATTTCCTCTGTTTGGTTATGGAGGTGTTTGGCCATGTAGATTGCAGTCAACGTGACCTTTCCAGGCTCTGAAGAAGGCGAAATCCGCCGAAACGTCAGCTTGTACGTAAATAAAGAAATAAAATAACACCTCGTGTTTGCTAAACAGAAGTAAAAAGAATTATTCCATCAATGCCGAGGTTAATAGAAAGTCGGACGTGGGAGTTCATAAGTTAGTATCCAGCGATATTCTCGCGTCTACCGCTCCATCATTGTTTAAGGTTAGACCTATCGTTAGTTGTGTAAACGAGTCAACGGACAGGATAACGTGGTTTTTAACCCCAATATCTACCCAGTTGCTGAAATACATTCCAGCCCATCTTACGAATACTCAGATGTTTCTGGATCGTCCACGTACTGCGCAGCCCAACACCGCGCACGTGATGGAGTCCTTCGACACCGCCCTTCATACAAACGTGTCGAATGACTCCGCTATGCAAGCCATATCCGAATAAGCTGCTCAATTTTTAGATGGTCCGGAAAGTACGACACCAAGTCTTGCCATTACGTTTATGCCTAAGGTGGAAGTACCAGTGACCGATCTTGGGCCGTTACTCTACTGTAGATAAATAGATGACTGTTTTGCCCTTTGCTCGAAACAAGAGGAAATGGACAAATGCTTCGAATTGTTCAACGAACAGCCAGAGTATGTCAAGTTCACCTGAGGAAAACCGAAAGAAAACTAGGTTCAATTTCTGAATGTCCAAATAAACCTGTCAGAAAACGGCTACACTTCGAAGTGGTACCGAAAGCCAAGTAGTAAAAATATTTCGGTTCATTGCCTCTCCTCTCACCCTTCTCACACGAAAAAGGTATTTGTTAGAAACATGTTTCGAACAGCCACCAGCGTGTGTACAAGAAGAGAGAAGGAAGAATCCCGGAATCTGGCGCAGGAAATAGCCGTTTCCAATGGCTACGAAACTGTGGCTCCTCGGGACAGGTGTAGAGGGAAGCAAAGCCCCCAAACGATAGCTCTAGCGATAGTAGGGTCCTGTTTATCCTGCACTTCATCTCAAACGAAGTGCAGCTATATCACGCTGCTTAAGAAGGGCCGATCTAGAGCTCAGTTAGAATAGTCGAAATACCACCGAGCACTCTAAAAAGCCAACCAGTTCACAACCGCCTGTATGACCGTCTATGTACAGCGCAAAATTGTATAATTTGTCCCAACGGTTGAGACGGTGATTGCATGAGTTCGGGCACAGTTTATCTGATCTCTTGTAAAACGTGCGAAGACGAATACATTGGTGAAACGGGTAGACCACTCTGCGTCCGTATAAAAGAACACCTAGTCAGTAAACTTAAAGCTAGACCAAGTACCCCACTGGGCACGCACAGGACGCAGATAGATAACGGGGAAAGTTTTGAAGTAGAAGTGAGGATCCTCGCACAGGAGTCGAAAACACAAGCGCGTAAAATTCTCCAAGCATTCTGGATTAATTCCAAGAATCCGAAAATGAAGCGCAGGGAGTAATGCCTCATTATTACGCATGATATTGGGCAGTATATAAGACTGTTATTCTGATGGGATGGGCACATTACGTTTCCATGTGAACACTGCGCGGTTGGTCTCCACATAACATATTAAGTGAAAGGCTCACAGAAAGCGGTGAGTGTGCAAGGACTCTGTGTTCAATGTGATTGAAATTTTGGTTTAGCATTTTCTCTGTCTGGTTATGGAGGTGTTTGGCCGAGTGGATTGCAATCAACTTGACCTTTCCAGGCTCTGAGGAAGGCAAAATCTGCCGAAAGTTCAGATTGTGCGTAAATAAGGAATAAAATTACACCTCGCGTTTGCTCAACGAGAATATAAAGAATTACTTGATCAATGTTGAGGTAAATAGAAAGTCGGTCGTGGGAATTGTGCATACAGTTCAGCTAAACGAAAGCATTATATAGCAAACATTCCACTGAGGCCAATCCATGCACAAAATGTTGCAGATAAAAACACACATAGGTGAAAAGAAGACAGCACGTAGTAGTAATAAACACGACCAGGATTATCCTACCGCACAATAGTGCTGGTAAGTGGGTAAATTACGTAGAAGTCCAATTTCATAACACTTGTCAGTAGAAGGAAACAAAAACACATAGAGTAAAAAATATCTCAGCATGACTTTAATCGGAAAATAGAAGACAGTGAAAAATGAGCATGCATTTAATTTCAAAAATATTCAAAATCTAAACAAGAACTGAAGAAACAAAATACAACGGCACAGATTTACATGATTGACTTACTCCTCGCTATTTCTCACAGAGTCATCATTGTTATCCTCCTCATCAACATAAGAGAGTAGAGCTACATCCATGATACAAAAAGTCGCTCTAAAATGTAGAATATAAGTATTACAATACTTATATCATTTTAAAGCACCCTACAATCGAAAAGCGCATTTAAGCTGAAATTCCAACTTCAATTCAGCTCTATCTACATCTGTTCTAAATCAGATCGCAAACCTGCAAGTTGGGCATGAACATGTGCCCTCGAGCCAAACATTTGGACGTGACTGGTCCTGCTTAGACAAAAAAATACGAGCCATGCATGAGACACACCTTAATTGGAACAAACCTGGCTGCGGAAGTTGAAAATTAGTAGCAATTAAACTAATTTCTAGTCACACAATGTAATTACACATTTACGACGACAGGTGAAAAGTCTTCCCAACTCACAATGTTTTAAGGTTTCCGTTGTTCTAGCCATATTTAAAAACTATATAGACTGTACAATGTACAACCTTCTATCTACTGCCTATTTTTTTTCACGGCAGGATATGACATGAAACACAACGACTATGATGCCGAGATATTTGCAAGATTGTAAGTCCTGACCAGATCGAACCGTGACGACCCTTTGCGGAGCTCACGTATTGCGCACAGCAACACTGATGACCTCGCTTTGCCTTGCACTCAGCCAATTTTCTATTGGTGCCACCAGCAATCACCCATCAATGGGAATGATCTGGGGAGCACAAGTCGCCACTAAACCCAGCTAAGCAAAGGCTATACTCGAAATCATAATCCATAACATTTTGTCTGCTGCCTTTTTTTCATGGCAGAATATTAAAAAGCTCTAAAAGCTCTCGGCGTTGATCAATCCCTGAGGGATGCGCCATGCATTCGACTTCATTAAGTATCGTTGGAGGTGATTGAATGCATATCTGGCCTTTACAATGACTCGCGGTGGCCGGCCGATGTATCGAGCCAGTGCTGCTATCCTCCCAGACAAGTTTGGTACCAATTTGCCGACCCCTGAGGGATGGAAGGCTTGGTCGGCCATGGGCGCATTCCACGTGCGCGTCGCAGTGGCGCCTCCATCCACTGCGCCATACGCGCCCCTATGGCAGAATATTATGCGAAATAAATGCAACTGCATAGAATACTTCCAAATATAGTCAAGAACAACCAACACTGACACTTTTCCATACGAAAAAAAAACGGAGAAGTCCACAACTTGCCAAAGTAATTGCAACTTACCACAATGGACGACACTGGCATGGCCTGCAATCGGATCTAGGTCCTTCAAGATCAATGCCAAGCATGATTTCATTGCATCCCATCAACAGTTTTATATTCGATAGATTTTGTGAGCATCCGAGGCATGGCTCAAGTTCCTGAATATTCGTAACTCTCATTTTGATGGATAAAATTAGATCACGAAAGTAAAGTAGGTATAGGTTAGAACGGCGAAGTCTTAGGTACCTCACCTCCCGAATGTAACCATGATATCTATGATTCTTCTTAGCTTGATCCAAAAACGCCTGTAAGGTAAAAGCGTAAAAACTGCGGTAATGTCGTCCACATGGGAAGTTGATGAAAGAATATATTTAAGGTAGGCGAACTTTAAATTACCTCAATAAATCTATCAGTCAGCGACATCTTCAACTGGACCTCGGGTGAAAATTCTACACGATTGCTACCTAGTTTTTCTTCCAAATCACGCATAAACACATTATTAATTCTAAAAAATCAGTTCAATCGATATAAATGAAAGATTTGCACGAAAAGCAATAGAAAAAAAACCATTTTGGGGGTTCTGAACATCCAGTAACAGCACCTACTTGAATTCAAAGTTCAAGTGTTCAATGTCAGCAGGTAACGATACAGCAACTGTAAGATACTGATTCATGCCGAGGGCATGGTGGAGCATATTCTGGAAGAACTAGTAGCTTCAGCTACAAAGGATGTCAAAAGGATATGAATTGAATGGTATTTCACGTTAGAAAAAGAACTGCTTGACAGAAAACCCAAGTACCATGGTATCGACAGCATTTACAACACAAAAATGTGCGTCTGGTAGCTTCACCACCACGAAATGGAATCGCGAACAGTGAAACAACCAAGAATCTGTTACGATTAGTACACTAACATCTGAAAAACCGAAACTCTGATAAGAAAAGGAAAAGAGTACTACCGAGGAAAATTCAAAAAAATCATACTGGAGATAACGTGCCGAAAGGCACCAACATGACTAAATTCACTTGAGAGTATCGTAAACACCTGATGAGTATCGTAGCCATACTTATTCAGTTTTCGCATTACAGGCAATGCACGAAAACCTGTCATGGTGTGGTAGACCAGGTATGCAACTCCACCTGAAAGACGGTGAAAAAGTGAAACACCTACTATTTTATATCTAATGTTCTAGTGGTTTGTCGCAGAAAGAATACTGATTCCAAAAAGAAGAAACAACAACATCCAGTGGCAGGAAAAACAAAGATGTAAATGAGATGGTTATCTGGAAATGTTAAATGTACTTATATTTTGAGGGCGGCTAGTAAAAGAGGAAACTGAAATGCTCCGTTGACGCAGGATTCAACACAAAAGACCTAAATGTAGCCGAATTTTGATGTTACACATGACCTTCAAGGGTATTCTTGGCTTTAGCTCGTGTAGGTGCGTGTAAATGCTTTTTGCAAACGCCTTTAACGCCGCGTCTCTCACCATTGCTCAAAAAGTATTGGAAAGAGCTCATACTTCGATCTCAATCCTACTAACCCGTAACATACTTCTGCATTATGGAAGATCGCTTCCAGTATGCTGTGTCTCATAATATTACTACACTTAGGTGGAGTTCTCACGTTAACACTATTTCCTATTAGTAAAAGGATAAAGGATAAAGCTCTCGGCGTTGATCAGTCCCTGAGGGATGCGCCATGCATTCAACATCATTAAGTATTGTTGGAGGTGACTGAATGCATATCTGGCCTTTACAATGACTCGGGGTGGCCTGCCGATGTATAGAGCCAGTGCTGCTATCCTCCCAGACAAGTCTGGTACCAATTTGCTGACCCCGTAGGGATGGAAGGCTTGGCGGGCCATAGGCGCATTTCACGTGCGCGCCGCCGTGGCGCCTCCAACCACTGCGCTACACGCACCCAATTTCCTATTAGTACACCCATAATATCCTCACAACGGTTAACAGCCACAGAGGTGTTCGCAAAAGCCCACTTACAATGCACAGTGGGGCGACTCAACCCCCGGCAGGGTCTCCCAAGCTGAGGAGTAGGGCGTTTACATCAGGAAGCTCAGATAGGAGAGACAAGAGATAAGAGTAAACGAATACCAAGACCCACCGCCGTCGTGGTATCAAACAAATCGCATGGTGGCAAACCTGACTCCGATCTACAGACTTTGACCAGGTTGACTTCGTAACTCGAGGGAAACAATCGCTAAACCTGCAAAACTCCAAAAAGTGGAGAACGTGCTGGGGCCCGCATCACCAGTGAGGAGAGGTCGCCCTATTGTCCGAGTATGTCCAGAATGTCACGTTAAAGCGCACCCTTCAGGAAGGCAAAAAGACGAAGTTTCTATTGGCTCCATGTCTTCAGAAATGTATGGCTTATTTCCATAACCTTTTGTCGTTTTAAATTTTAAATCCTTTCATACAATTTCAAAAAATGAATCTCTGCACAACCACTAGGCCTCGAAGACTACTTTCTGCAGATCAGTTCCAGAAAACAGAATTAGTTCCTCATAAGGTAAGCATTGTCTTGGAACGTGTTTTCAAAAGCGCCAATATCCAATTGGCGGCAAAGATTTTCTCTTTTAAAAGGATGGTCTTTCTTACTAGAATGAAACCAAAATCAATTCTAAACAAATTTAATCACTTCGAAGCGTATACGGTGATTGTCAAAATGCCTGTAACCACATCTTCCGCAATACGAAACGAACGATGTATTGACAGAGGAAAGTGGTCGATAACCCACGAAAACACAAATTTAAGACAAGAGCTCATTCCAGCTTCGGCGTGGGTGAGAAGTCGAGCTGGAGGTCACAAATTCATTTCACGAAAACTGCTATAGCCAGAATGCTCAAGCAACAAGAGCAACAACAACTAGTAGGTCAAGAAATGTACAAAAAAGTGCGTAACAGGAAAAATTGACAACGGAATAGTAACGAGCTCACCTGCCGCAAAAAATGGTGATAAGATGGCGATATAATGTATGGCCCTCGTTGGATGCGAGGTAAACAGCACTGCATGTTCATTGGCAAAATATAGACTCAGGACTAATACTGAAAAGAAACGGACTTAGGCTTCCACGGGAAAAGCACCGTAAAGCCGACATCACTTCAAACTGTGGAAAGATTGAACAAAACCTGGAATATGAGACTCACAGTACGGTGACGATGCAATCAAAGTCCGTGTGAGTACCACACGACGGCAATGAAACTCTAGGATGTTCGAAACTGGTGATCCGAGATATCCATATGCCAAACTATCAAACGACAAACCAGCACCTATAACGAATCTCAACATGCTACGCACATTATGACCAAAGAGTAAAAAAGGATGAAGCTCTCGGCGCTGACCAATCCTTAAGTGATGCACCATGCATTCGACTTCACTAAGCGTCGTTGAAGGTGATTGAACGTATATCTGGCGCTTACAACTCGCGTGGGTTACTGATGTATCCAACCAATCCCGCTATCCTCCCAGAAAAGTCTGGTGCCAACGTGCCAACCCCGGAGAGACGGAAAGCTTGGTGGGCCACGCGAGGGGAATCGATTCCAAGTGTATTGCAGGGCGCCTCCGACTATTGCGCCGAATGCGTCTACCATGACTAGAGCAATGGACGGTGAACATTTAACCTGTCTGTAAAATAAAACAATATTCCCAATACTCACCGACGAACGCATCCGGAGGGTAAAGCAATAGGGCCAGCAATATCATGAAAACTAACGAATGAAGGAACACGACACTGTTGGGCAGAACATATGTGGCTGAAAACTAATACGAGAGATAGAGCAACAGTATTTCATCGACTGTGATAAAGACGGAAACGTCGAAACGTTAGCTGAATAAAGATTATTTACCGAATTCGTGTAAGCTTACCAAGGAAAAAATAATACGAGATAGAGAAGCCTTAAAATGGCAAATATCTAACTAACTTTGTAGTGTATCCCATTCTTCCCGTGTTAGGCCACGGCCTAGGACTTCTTGGCATAAAATAACACTGGAGAAGAGAAGAGAAGAAACAGGGGTTGACAAAACCATAAGAACCTTCAACAATAACAATTTCATGAACACTAAATTGAAGAGCATTACAATATGGGTAATCGTTCCAGGACCTAATGCATCGTTATAAATTTTTCTTCACGGCCTGTAGATTCTAGGCGGATCGTAAACACAGGTAGTCAGAAATCATAGGATATTTCCAACGCCACGACTAGGATCCTTCCAGCAAAAATTGGAGCGATTTGTGACTTTGCCTTACTTTGGCCATATTTTCGCTTAGAAATGTCATATTTTCTGCTTGATTGACACTGGTGGGCGATGAGTCTCTCACAGAGATACTAAGACAGATGAAGCGGTGGGTCAATGGTGTACAGTCTGTTATCTAAAATCATAGTACATTGATTTTTTGATGCAATGCGGCAAGTTAGAGGTGGTAAAATTTAGGCAGTGTGACAGTGTCCTTAAATAATTTCTACATAACTGCCGATGATTTAGTTTTAACAGATAGTTCAGTCCGCCATAAAGGAAGGAACTTCATTATTTAAGTCTGATTGCTTCAAAGCGAGAACCTGTCCCGTCAACAAATGCGTAAACGATGAAGCGTTCGGTGTTGATAACACCTAGGCAACGCACTCAATTCCATTAGTTGGATAGTGAAGTTAATCGGATATATGTTTGACCCCTACAATGAGTTCTTGTGGCCTGCCGACTTATCTCAGGACGCGTGTGGCGTAGTGGTAGGAGGCACCCTGCAACGCACACATGTGATTGATTCTCGTCCCCCTGACTCACCAAACCCTCCGTCCTTCCGGGGTCAAATTGGTATTGTACTTGTATGGGAAGGTAGCAGCGCTGGCTTGATACATCGGTAGCCCACCGCGTGTCATTGTAAAGGTCAGATATGCGTTCAATCACCTCCAAACGATGCTTAGTGAAATCGATTACATGGCGCATTCCTCAGAGATTGATCAACGCTCAAAGCTTTATTCTTTTATTTCCTGGCTTATTGATTCACTTTGTTCATCTTTTGAGAGAGATTTGATAGAAAATTGAAGACTCCGAAAGAATGGCGGCTACGTTGGTCTGAAAGGCAGGATTGAACAGGCAAAATATTTATTGTGTATTGCAAGGAAGGCCATTTTTAATCATTGCGCTACTACAGTCGCTGACTGTTTCATCCATACATCGTCATCGGTAACGTGTTTAAAACATTTTGCTAATATTTCACTAGAAGTGTTGATGGAATAGAATTGTAATAGACATTGCGCTTAAGATCGTGCTGGTTTTGCACAGTTTATCATTCATTTCGGTTCATTAGTTTATTCAGTAGATTATTCACTCATAGTATTGATTGGATTCGGATAACGGAGCTTTTTCATCGAGTAACTCAGTGTACCATCGTGGATTTCACGTTTGATTTTTCGTCACCACATCATAGGTGATATGACCTGATTTGGTAACCTCATTTCGGTTTGAGTCATCATTTCCCAGCGGCTGAATCAAAATTTCCAAATGGCACAAAGTCTTTGTGTTAGTGATAATTTTAATATTTTACACTTTGCATTTTACATGACCCGTCACCACATCTACTGTGCGGGTCCCAGCACTTCTCGCAATCGACCCGTTTTCCTCCTCGCACTCATCGTCCACGATGATCTTCGAAGATTTCGCGTGTTGTTTAAGCTGCTCCTTGAAGATGTCGTTTTCCTTGTGAATGTCGTGCAATGCTGATTGAGTCAATCCAGCTTTCAGTCTTGAAGATAGCCTGGCAAAGGTGTCCACGTAGGTTGGACAAAAACGTTGAGCAGGGATCGAAGTAGGGCCTTTGTTTTCTAATCGACGGCATCACCAATCACTTCGGTATTACCGCCATTACATTACCTGTAATAATGTTGATGAATATCACACTGCTTCCATGTGGCATAGTCATCGTAATCACACAGTTCCCATGTTCGACTTTCTATTAACCTCGGCATTGGAAT
>MQTX01000222.1:436585-471901 GCA_009735665.1 Angiostrongylus cantonensis | reverse complement strand
ATTAGTTCGTAACCGCTTGTATGACCGTCTATGTGAAACAGCCAATGTTTGCTGTTCTAACCCTCCTCATTGGAAGTCATGTAAAAAAGCGGTGAGTTTTTCGAGAAGCTGTTGATCATGTAATTGCCATGAAGTTTTTCGTCTTGCTGTAAATGTTATTGAAGTGTTTGGCCTAATAAATTGTATATCAGCATACCCTTCCAGGCTCTGAAGAAGGCGATACTGCCGAAACGTCAGCTACTGTTGTGTTGTATTGTATTGTGTGTTTTTCTATGGAAGTAAATGTATGCTGTATAACAACCTCGCGATTGCTGAACAAGAAAACTACGCATTCGTAATCACACAGTAATGATTTTAATGACTGTTTCTATATTATTACAAAATACATTCAAATTAGTTCATTAATCAGTTAATAGGTGGCTTGGAAACCAATGTCACATTCACAACCGTGTTTTTAAAATGGCATACCTCATCACAAAACAAATTTCATCTGCTCGAATGACATATTAGAGGCTACGCATTTTCTTCTAGCAGGATAGTTTGCTTATTCCAGCTGCCTAAAATTTGGCACAAACTTGATCTCATAAGCATTTCTTACAAAGGACTGTATCTAGATACTTGGAGAAGTGGTAGTGGTTAGAGATAGGTCTATAATGTACGACAGATGAGGCAGTTTCGTAGCCCAGCTGATTAAACTTGTGCGGCGTTGGTAGTGTAACGTGCGGTCACACGTTATCGTAGAGAGGGATTGGTCCCTTTGATCAGTGCGGAATATTTGAAGTTTCTGGTGGACTTCGTCGACTGCTAAACCTACTTCTCAGTAACAATCGTTTCACTTGAATTCAGGATGCCGTGGTGGGTCAAATCACCTTTAGACAGCCAAACAGTGTGAATGACTTTCCTTTGTTATAATTTCTGTTTTAGAAAGTGCTTTGGGAGCTTCTTCATAGTCCAAGCAGCACATAGCCAGTTGTCGAAAGTTACCATAGAGAATCCATTTCTCTTCATACGCTGCTACACATTCTAGAGACGAATCGTTCCACTTGGACAGATGAAGCGCCAAGAGTGCTTCAAAATGGTGGTGTCCGACTTTCACTTTTTTAAGAAGCTCCGAATCGTTCGAAATGGTTATACTAACGCTAGTAGTGAATTCTTCTCTAAGTTCTTGACCAGTTTCTTGTGTAGCTAGCCGCACCAAAGCTTTCACTTCATCGTCTTCAATAGCAGGTGGACGTCCACGTGCATCGTTAAAGTCGAGTTCGCCACCACGACTGCGTTCCTTAACAGTTTAGCAACACAGTACCATACATCTTGAATGTTTCGAGTCGTTTGGGCAGCCTTATAGCGGGGTTTGAATCCGTAGAAGTAGATTTGTCGAAATTTCTATTTTGTCATCTGAAATTCTAGCCGGTAAAATTTGCCAGCAGAACAAATCGTATTATAAAATCTGTTAAGGAAGAACCTTATATGAAAAGATCTGTCGAAGATGCTTCAGAGAAGTGCAGCGCTTCAAACTATAACTCTAGTCATGATAAGGCAAGCCTTAAAATTTCATGCGGGGAGATTTCGGCCTCGGTAGGAATAGAAATAATGATTTAACAATAAGTGATTGTCCCGTATTCCAATTTATGAGTATTTAACGCGTTTTTTCCTTTCGATTGTGTCTTGAAGATTTGAGAGAGCGATTCTATTGTGCAATAAGACTAAACTTTCTATCATAAGTTGGAGAACGATTTTTCTTTGGTCATGATAGATTTTATATGTAAACATTAATGAAGTTGGAAGCTCTTTCAGAGTGAGACGGCATTAGCAACAATACTGTAATCAGAAATTGTAGTTGTAACTTATTGTTTGTAAAGAAAGAAGTCGTCACTAATTTAGCTATATCGAAAGACGTATAAGGGATTCTTTAAGTGTGCACTTCTGTCACATACCATAGATGATGAACAGCCGGTGGTATTGACAAGAGATAGAAGGAAATTTTGGGGAAGAATTATAAATATGGTAAGTGATTTATTCTCTGACGTAGGTCCAAATTTTATTTAATTGTTCACATCAGGAACCAACTACAGTTTATACGTGAACTTTTTATTTCAGACATACAATGTAATGAGTAGATTCACGTGGCAAAATGGACAAGAAGCCGGGTATCAACCAGTGAACCAAGTGGAAAATGAAGAGGCACGTAATGAACGACCACGCTCGTCGGCTCGTGACGTAGTGAGTGTTACCATATTGTTACAAAAACATAAGCTGACATTTTATCTTCCATATTTCCCATCAACAATTTGAAATGTTTGTCAAGAACAGAGAGTCAACCTATGGCCTACGTCTTTAACCACTGCTCTACTTTTGGAAATTTGAGCTTAAATTTTCTATTGGTCTAATATTATTTTATATATTTTATATTTTTTATTGTCTATTTTCTCTAAGGTTTCAACTCAAAACAGTTTGACAAAATGCCGTACACGGATTACCTATGACAATATTGCGACAGAGTAGTAAATCCTATAAAAAAAAATCCTATCCTATCCTATAAAAATCCTATAAATCCTATAAATCTGTATGGTTATGATTGCAGTAATTATCGAGAAATTTTCATCGATTATCGAATAATCATCGTCATCTTGAGGGTCTTAGAGCGATTACATAACATTCGTCTCAAAGTGATTCATGAAAAATGAAACGCCGTCTACTGTTCAACAACCTCATCAGCGTATAAAGTCACTGTTTCACAGTTTAATATGTCATTACAGTAGTAATTTTCCACTACTGGTTGGGCAAAGTAGACAAGCAATGTTCGATACGTGTTTTTATTTATTTTACATGATGCGAGATTCATTTAGCGGATCCCAGCACCACTTGCATTCGATTTGTTTCCTCCTATCCACCATCTACGAAGCTCTTTGCACTTTCGTCCACGTTTGAGTTCGGCTGTTGCATGAGGCTTTTCGTCTTTGTTATGAATATGGTCGAATTCTGGTTATGTCGACTCTCAATATTGGAATAATGAAGTCAAGGCGTTCCCACATGGAGTTGGGGAGCAAGTTGAACCCAGACAAGTCTAGTTCCAATTTTTCTGAACACTGCACTATCTATGAGGTATTTTGTAGATCAGGAAGGTTTTCCTTCAAGGCGAAACTAAAAATGAATATTCAATGTCGTGTTGTTCTTTTTCACCCGGCTAAAAGTTTGCAGGGCAATGTCGACTTCATCGGCGAATTTTCCAGCTTACTGAAGTCATTCAGAAGAAATTCAACCACCTAAGTATCCCAAAATCTCGAAGGACTTTGATGGATGAGGGTCGCAAGTGTACAAAACGCATCTTAGTAAAGCTTTTCATGTCCATTTTTTCAAAACGACGTCTAGCATCAACAGTGAACAATCTTCTTTCACAAATGTTATACTGCAAAGCATAGGGAAAGCGAAAATTTAAAATAGTTACAGATACGTGCTCTTCCTACGTTATATGCCAAAATGTATACAAGATGTATATTGACCAGTGTGCTTAACAGTAATGTAATCAGTCAGTGGGGGTGATTTAAACGACGGGACATGAGGAACGCAATGGCAAATACTTTTCGGAGAAAATTCTCCGTTGACTTTATTGTCATCTACAGCGAAAAACTGAAGAAAATCAATTGACATTCTCAAATCACTTATCAGGAGCCCATTAATAAACTGCTGTAGCTAAGTTTATTGTCGTACCGTACTAATCCTACTGTACCTTCACTGTAAAAGGGAAAAGACTCTATTATGACATCATGAAATTGTTCAGTGTTGCAGTAAACTAATCATGCAAATGGAGAAATAGCCAACTTTACAACTCGTTGTGATGTTCAAGTAGCGTGCTTTTTAGATTAGGCTTCCAGAACGAAAAGAAACAAGCTCCACAAATCATACACTTCCAGGGCTGGTTATCACAGAGCTAGAAACAAATTACATCTGTTCAACGCTTAACTTCTTGTTTACTACCTAAGTATTTCTTCATGGCAAAATATTATGTAAAATACAACCAAAATAATGTTGAGATATTTGCAAAACGTGGAACCCGATTTCACCATCGTCGAACACGCGATTACCTTTTCCGTGGCTCACTTGTTGCTCACTGCTCACCGAGGTGCTTGGATTGCCTTTCTCTCAATCAGTTCTTCTTACCCTAACTGTGCTGTCACCAATATTTTACATCTACACAACTATTAATACTCTAACGTAACTAAGAACATATTGTGATGGAGGTCGTGCACACTTTTTTATGCCGGTGATCTCACCTTCCGAAAAAAAAATCATGAGAAAGAGATTTACATAGAAGAAGAAAGGAAATCCATGTTCAGATTTGCCTACACAAAACTACTAAGAACTTGATCGGCAATGTAGACAACTGTACTAGAGTAAACATTCAATTGAACTCCCACGTCCGACTTTCTATTAACCTCGGCTAATGGAATAATTCTTTTTACTTCTGTTTAGCAAACACGAGGTGTTATTTTATTCCTTTATTTACGTACAAGCTGACGTTTCGGCGGATTTCGCCTTCCTCAGAGCCTGGAAAGGTCACGCTGACTGCAACCTACATGGCCAAACACAACACCTCCATAACCAGACAGAGAAAATGCTAAACCAAAATTTCAATCACATTGAACACAGAGTCTTTGCACACTCACCGCTTCCTATGAGCCTTCCACTTAATATTTTATGTGGAGACCAACCGCGCACTGTGTTCACATGGAAACGTAATGTGCCCGTCCCATCAGAATAGCCGTCTTATATACTGCCCGATATTATGCGTAATAATGAGGCATTCCTCCCTGCGGTTCATTTTCGGATTCTTGGAATCCCTTATACCCTACCCTTTATCCTTTATGCTACCCTTTATTTCAAATGAAGTAAGTGCAGCTATAAAACGCTGTTTAAGAAGGGTTGGTGCAGAGAATTCGGTAACGATAGTTGAAATGCCACCGAGTAATCTAAGACGCCTGCTAGTTCGTAACCGCCTATATGACCGTCTATGTGCAACGC
The DNA here is from genome assembly GCA_009735665.1 of Angiostrongylus cantonensis. Lineage (NCBI taxonomy): Eukaryota > Metazoa > Nematoda > Chromadorea > Rhabditida > Metastrongylidae > Angiostrongylus > Angiostrongylus cantonensis. The sequence goes on along the minus strand of MQTX01000222.1, from coordinate 466,882 downwards.
AAAATTGCTTAATTTGCCCTAATGGAAGAGACGGTGATTGCATGAGTTCAGGTACAGTTTATACGATCTCATGTAAAACGTGCGAAGACGAATACATTGGTGAAACGGGCAGACCCCTCTGTGTCCGCATAAAAGAACACCTAGTCGGCAAAAGTAAACCAAATACCCCACTAGGCACGCATAGGACCCAGAGACATGAGCAGGAGGACTTTGAAGTACGCGTCACGATCCTCGTACAGGGGACGAAAACACAAGCGTGTAAAACTCTCGAGGCATTCTGCATTAATTCCAAGAATCCGAAAATAAACCGCAGGGAGTAATGCCTCATTATCACACAGGATATTGGGCAGTATATAAGACTGTTATTCTGATGGGATGGGCACATTACGTTTCCATGTGAACACTGCGCGGTTGGTCTCCATATAACATATTAAGTGGAAAACTCACAGAAAGCGGTGAGTGTGCAAGGACTCTGTGATGGATATGATTGAAATCTTGATTTAGCGTTCTCTCTGTAAAGTTATGAAGGTGTTGTGTTTTGCCATGTAGATTGCAGTCAGCGTGACCTTTCCAGGCTCTGAGGAAGGCGAAATCCGCTGAAACGTCAGCTTATTCGTGAATAAAGAAATAAAATAACACCTCGTGTTTGCTAAGCAGAATTAAGTAAAAATTCTAAGCTAAGTAAAAAGAATTATTCAATTGAACGTTATGAAGAAAAAAAGGTTCATGTCGCCATCCTAACATGTGGATTCTATACGTTGCTATTCTTAGCAGTTTGTTTCCAACTTTAAAATCCGCACAATATTTCAACTTTTGACTTAATTTCAATGATGCTGAGATATTTGCAAAATTCCGGATCACAGGTGTTTGCTGTGGGGAACGAGTGCGCTAATGTCCTTGCCGGAGAGTAAAGTGTTCACCACCACACCATGCCTGGTCCTTCGTTTCGAACGTCTCTCAACTAGTTCCATCGATCTCTGCCGTTAGCAGTCACCTGTCAGTGGGACTGAGGCAGGCGAAACGAAGGACCCGCATGGTGTGGTTGTGAACGCGTTATTCCCCGTAAAGGACAATAGTGCGTTCGCTCCCCATGGCAAGCACCTGTGGTCCGGAGTTTTGCAGATACCTCAGCATCATTGGACTTATTTTTCGCAATATGCCCTGTTGTTAAAAAGAGTATGCAGTAAGTAATAAGTTAGAATTTTGACTTAATATTGTGTTTAACAAGAGAATAAAGAGTAGGGCGTGATAATATGGAAAACCTCTCCCAAAGGTCTTACTAATGAATGACAAGAAATGCACTAATAAGTACTAAGCGTGTGGCCAATAAACCCTTAAGAAATTAACATCATATGTGACGATCTAGTTCGAGGGCAACATTCCGTCAATATGTGACCTGAGCAGGTAGTTTACAACTCTTCTTCAGTGTCTGCTCAGCGTCAACGATGTTACATAGCATAGTTTTCTTGTTCAGCAATCGCGAGGTTGTTATACAGCACACATTTACTTTCATAGAAAAACACAAAGTAAAGTACAACAGTAGCAGACGTTTCGGCCCTGCGCCACCCCACATCAAAAATTGCTGCTAAGATACGCGGCCAGGTCGCGTGTGACCTCTGGGCGTTCCTCTCTGCTATTCATTGTGGGGTTTTTGGCATTCATCCAAAAAGCCTCAAGAAGTTTGCACGTTGGTGTCTTAGCCTCCTGTGCGACGATATTGACTTTAACTTCAAAATCGTCTCCACTATGATTTTGTATCCAATGAGTGCCTAGTTGCGCAGTCATTAGCCACATGCGACTATAATAAAGCTGTTCTAACCTTCCTCATTGGAAATCATTTTTAAAAAAAGCGGCTCTGAAGAAGGCGATACTGCCGAAACGTCAGCTACTGTTGTGTTGTATTGTATTGTGTGTTTTTCTATGGAAGTAAATGTATGCTGTATATAAATGTATATAAATGTATAACAACCTCGCGATTGCTGAACAAGAAAACTACGCATTCGTATTCCAATGCCGAGGTTAGTAGAAAGTCGAACCTGGGAGATGTTACATAGCCTCTGAAGATATTGCAAGATATACAGTGTTGAAAACAAGATTCAGAATTAAAATTTTATTATGCAGTTTTTGTTAAGTGTTCCTTAACATTTAATGCTTTAATTTTCTTATCCAATTCTATCAAATAGTCTTTGTTACAGTCCATTGTTTGCGTTTTTCCACTACACTCCATTTGGAAGCGGATAGAAGGTTTTTCTCGTTGGCTGAAAAAAGAAAACCGTGTCATTTTTAGGACACGAAACTAATTTTAAGTCACTAAAGTGCTATTTGCAAACTTATTTTCCTGTTACAATGTAGGAATTTTTGTTCAACTTACTTTTGCCTTAAAACTGTAGACGCCGATCAGTAGAAAAGTAACACAGAGCATAAACACTGTTAATGCGCTCATAGGACGCCCTGAAATTCTTCAAAAATAGTAAGGATAATGTGAATCGGCATGTTTGAAATAATTTGCGAGCATCTAGTAGGCGTAAAAATGCCTGTGGAGGGTTAATTTTCGTGTTCTTAACAAATGAATATGTAACACATGATATTCGATTGACCTGTCTCCATGAGTAACTGAGTGGATTTCAGTCCGATCACCATTTAATTGGCACTTTGTTGGTTGGTAAAGGTTTTCTTACTATTTAGTTCTAAAATAGCCGAGCTAGGGTCTTTATTTCGCTATCGTCACTGCATCATGTACCTTGTCATTGTAGTGCAGAAGGAAATTTGCCAACTTGTAGTTCATTTTTTCTACAGGATAGCGGCCATCCCTTGTATTAGGTTACTCTTAGCTTACCTTTCGGATGGAAACATCAGCTGTTAAATACTACATAAAAGCCTCTGGTTTTGAAAAGGGAAGGCTTGAGAGTGCATAAAGTTTTATACAACGAACAACAACAGCAATAATAATACAACTCATTGGCTTGTTTGCCTTAAGCCAATATTTTTTCGATAGTCTCTGGCAGCAAAAAACTGATATCATTATTTTTTGACGAAATCAGCACAACTATCTGGGGAAGTTTTAAGATGAATCACGCTGAACGAGTATTCAAGACTTCGTAGAGGGAAGAAGGCGAGAGATCGTTAGCAGAACCTGCAGAATCGACAGGTGAATACGATCACCATGGTGAGTGAAAATCCGAAAAGAGAGAGACAAATGGAAGAAGTGTTGGGATCATCACAATACGCAAAGGTGCGTCATTTAAGTATCAAAGGGTCTAAACAAAATTACCACTCACAGTATGGACACATCGGTGCATTGATGAGATTCGCTTTTTGTACATCATGTGGTAGGTTACAGGATTCACCTCCCCATCCAGGATAGCATCTAAGGAAGTTTTCATGAATTAATGAATAGAAAAAAAACAAAAACGAAAAAAGTTGCGGAAATGTTTTTTGAAGTGATGCCGTTATAAAAAAAAAAGCTGACACAAAAAGCAAAATGTGTTGGAGGATATGAATACGTTGTTTTCTTGTTGAGCAATCGCGAGGTTGTTATACAGCATACATTTACTTCCATAGAAAAACACACAATACAATACAACAGTAGCTGACGTTTCGGCAGTATCGCCTTCTTCAGAGCCTGTAAGGGTATACTGATATAGAATTTACTGAGCTACATGACCGCTTTTTACATTCTATAAAGTTATGTAAAAAAGCGGCGTTTTTCGAGAAGCTATTGACCATGTAATTGCCATAGAGTTTTTCGTCTTTTTGTAAGTGTTATTGAAGCGTTTGGCCCAGTAAGTTGTATATCAATATACCCTTCCAAGCACTGAAGAAGGCGATGCTGCCGAAACGTCAGCTACTGTTGTATTGTATTGTGTGTTTTTCTATGGAAGTAAATGTATGCTATACGACAACCGCGCGATTGCTGAACAAGAAAACAACGTATTCATATTCTAGTGCCGAGGTTCATAGAAAGTCGATCCTGGGAACTGTGCTGGAGGAATTATCTTAGATACTTGGTATGAAACTTCTTGTACATTTCTTGGTAAATATGACAGAATCGGACATTGATCTATGGTATCGCTTCCATAACGTTCTCGAAAGCAGCGGAATATCCTAATTTTCTTTTAAAGTTGTATTAGCAGGAAATCGCCGAAATAAGTTCGAATGCTGTTTTAGTGGTACACGTTCTCTCTATAAGTCACTCCACAAACCGTACCTGTTAACGTTTAATCAGTTTAAAACTTCCGGAAAAGAAGATAAACGCATCTGCTTATCAGCTTTCGATGACTAGGAGCGAAGCACTTAGTCACTAATGTTTTAACATTTTCCTATTTTATATAAGGACAAATGCGTTTTGGAATAAATACACACTACTTAAAGTTAAACGAATTTAGAAAAACTACTGTTTACATAGGGAGATGTGTAACACAACGGCTAGAGCTATGCCATACAAACATGGTCGTTGGTTTGATGTTGTATTGAGGTAAACCAAAACCTTCATTTTTCCGGGTTCGGCACATTGCAACAGATTTGCTTGGGAGGATACTAAACACCAGTTCTATACGTCCTTCAGACCCCGCAAGAGATTTTATAGGGTAGGTATACGTTGAGCTAATTCCACGATGTTGAATGGAGTATTATGTATGCTGCATCAATGAGAGGTTGATCTCCGCCGAACGCTTCATCCTGTTCGCCTTTACTGCATACATATGCAACAGGAAATTGCTAAGAACCCGAAAGCCAATGAATTATGGAAACAATCCCATTAGTCATAAAACTTACACACAACTTTTCCTTCCCATGCCATCCGCCATACATGCCCGTGCATGATCGCATGCCGCATTCTCGGATTTATAACAGAATCGAAATCCTGAAGGTAATGTGACGCTGTCCTCACCACGCAATCGAAACGAAGCAGAGAGTGAACCCTTAAAAAATGTGGAGAAAAGATAACAACATATTGAGTAATAAATTTAAAATGGATCGAACACACATAATTCAACGGTATAAATTATTTTTGGTTTTTCTAAAATGTGAGAAACACATGCTAGATCACAGATTTCACAGATGACATAAAAATAACGTACGAGTTTCACTGTTACCTGTATGGTTGCAATTGATAATAATCGCCTGATAAGGTCTTAATGCAAGGCTTTGTTATTATTGTTGCCCTAAGGAATGCACTATCGTCCTTTCCGGGGAGTAACGCGCACACCATCACACCATGCGGGTTCTTCGTTTCGCCTGTCTCTCAGCTAGTTCTATCGATGATCGAGCTGAGAGACAGACGAAACGAAGAACCCGCATGGTGTGGTGGTGAACGCGTTAGCCCCCGGAAAGGGCAACAGCGCGTTCATTCCACACCACAGACACCTGCGGTCCAGAGTTTTGCAAATGTATCAGCATCATTGAAGTCTTATCATCGCTGCTTTTAATAAAACCGAAATTACTTCCAACTCACCACATAGCATTCATAGACACCATCATGGTACTTTGTATTATATTGTTTCAAAATTACCGATGATCTGCTGAAAATTTACCCATTGATGCCTTGCTTGCTATCGACATGAAACGCTAAGGTAGTTCTTGCTCATAAGTTGGTTGGAAAACAAAGAAAAATTTAAAAGGTTGAGAAAAACTCACACATCTTCTGAAAGGACTATATGCTCTAAATTTGGGTCGTTTCCATTATGCAACCAACGTAGTTTCGGAGCATTAGGTGGCCTTTCACATCGAATTATTACGGTGGAGTTGACTGGCACCGAAATCAGTACTGTGTTTAACGGTGGATCTGAAGATTGCCCTTAAATATCTCTCTGTATTATAGAAACCAAGACAAATTTTATGGAAAAAACCATTTGGAACAAAAAAAAAACGTTTAAAAATTTTCCTAAGAAAAAGTCGCTTACCCCGTAATTGCAGAATGTGTTCACTAGCGAGGCACTTTACGGTAAGTAAAATGAAAATGATGCACATAGATCGGTCGATCATTGAAGTGATAAGGGCAGCTTTTTCTGCCTAGTGTTGGTCTTATGAGTTCTTGCTTTTCACAGGAAACGAATTACTCACTTGGTACTATAGACGAATGATGAAGGAAAAAACAAGAACTTGTGAAGCGAATAGAGGAAGGACAGTGCAAATTACTGGAAAACTGTGTGGAATGTCGAGATAATGTGTTGTTAAGTAAACATGACAAAGATTTTACAGAGGTGATCAGAGTTGATGTAATCAAAACCATAAAAATGTCATAAAAGAGAAAAAACAACAAAACGGTTAAACGAAAAGAGTCTGTAATTCACGAACACAGTCGTCTCAAGATAGTTGGAAACGATGACTGCAAACGTGGAAGCTGACTCACAGCGCTCTTCTTCTGGTTCTAAGATCATCAGTACTCCGCCCATTTCCTGAATAATAGGCCACGCTAAATCTTATGCAATAAAAAGTATTAAGGTTCATGAGCGGTTTTACCGCGGTGAAGTATAGCACTTTTGTACAAGTGCAAGTCCTCTTTAAGGAAAAGTACCCTATAAGACAAAATTTCTTTACAGTGCCGACTTCACCGAGGTCATCTGTAAGACATCTTCATAATTTCTGCCTTTCATGATGACTTTTCTGAGTTTAGTTTTAGGCGGCGAAACATGGAAATGTGTAGAGCAAAGGTTACAGATGCGCTGTAAATACTACGCACTGAATCGGCCATTACTGCAATCGGCATTACTGCGTCAGGATTTCGGTAAGTCCTTAATCACCCTGGAGCTCTCAAATTTTCACCATTTTCTGAGAAAATCGTATCGCTGACTTCATAAATCGCTAGGCCAACCCAAGTTATTATGTCGACAATATATGCATTCAATCACTTCTCTGATTCCACAAATGGTATCGAAAGTATGGCACTTCCATGGATCCGCACGCGGCGTATCTTTCATCTTTCTTTGTAAGCTATCCGTTTTTCTTTTGTGTTAAAAGCACGAAATAAGAAGTTGGTCCATGTGAACACTGGGTTTGTTGTAATAGAGAGATGACGGATTTGGAGCATCTGTAATTTCGTAGAATATCAAATCAATTAAACAGTTACCACAAAAGTATCCAGTCGTCATCGTCACACCTTAGAGTGTGACCGAGGCTGTTCTTAATCTTCTGCAAAATTTTTTATTTTTCATGCTATTTGAATTCTATAAATGCACTAAAAACTTGTCTTCATAGTCGCGGAGCTATCCAGCTTCTCTTTGATTTCTTTCGCACACTTGCTTTTCATGGACAATAATTTCCTTCGACTAATCCTCTAACTTTCTACACATTATCTCTGCTTTTGTTCCTCCCATAAACATGACAACGTCATTGTAGGAACTTTCCATGCGCATCAGTTCTTGTAAATGATGATTACCAATGATGTAGGAGCTTGTATATATTAAAATAATGGGCATGGATGACTGCAACGAGGGAGTCTGTACCGCCTAATGGACTGGATGTTCATCATATCCACAGATAATGAAGGTCTTCTCGTCCAGCTGCGCCCATAGGTGTCCTTAGTACTTGTATCCCGTAAGCAATAACAAATTTGCAATGCGTGGGGCTTCGCTACCTGCCGTTTGGGACGATGCCTAATTTTTAACTATCATGGAGAGTTCATTTTCCGAAAATTGGCCATTTCTTTTCTCTAACTGAAGGACTTCTACCCTCGCAGTGGCAGTGATCTCGTTCAATATGCGGACACCTATCCAGGAGTTGGCTCGACGCCACTCTAAGTCCATCTGGCCTCTCATCGGCCCACTGTCGGGAGATCAACGTCAAACTTGTCTGGGAAAAGATTACGCCCTCTGATTTACTTAAAAAGGTCTTAGCACGGCTACCCCAGGAATCCACGGAGAATCGACTCGTCAGCACTCACCGACGTTCGTGACGAAAACGAAGAACTCCTCAAATTGAAGACGAGAAAGGTCCGAAGATCTTAATGCATGGCAGATTCGAGGAAACGAATTAAATGCGAGTAATGCTGAGATCCAAAATCTGTGATAAATGTGATGTTCGGAAATGTGATAAAATAAAATAAAATAAAAAAGCACTTGACAAATTGTTAACATAACAACATCACCGAAGACTTCACTTTATCATTCTTTAGTTATCGATGGCATCTATGCCACTATTTACTGCATTTTACTATGGCCCATCACATAAAAACATTGCTGCTATCATTTGGAGTGTTTTGCAGCTTATTCCATTTATACTTTAGTATTCTTTTATGTCCACACATTCCGTACATAACTATGATTCATTACAGCGATTAAAATTATCAATCAATTGGTCTGTCAAAGTGCCTCGCAATGAAGTCTTTAGAGAAAAAGTGTTTTGTATGTCTCTAAGTGTTCGATTACCTATCGGTAGTCAAAAGAAGTCTAGGAAAAACGTCGTGCGCGCCAAAATAAACTATCATAAAGAAAACGATCGCCATTTGAATCATACCAGCCACTCTGCATATCTAGTGTGATTGTATGAAACTGTGTCAATCACCTGAGGCTTAGAGTGATGCACCTAATCTGTGACTGTACGAAAGTCTATAAAAGTGCATATTATTTTGATTTCACAGATTGCTATTGAAAAAGTTTCCACAGAGTGTTGTTGACGTGTCGTTCTGATCCGGCCGTAATGATGTCCCTTGTTACCTGAGATTTGATCACCTCTCACCCATTATTTCACTTTCCGATGTTGAACTTAAGAGGAAGCGCCTACAATGATGCATGGTACTGGGAATGGTTGATTATTTGTAAAGCAGACTTTTTCCTGGAATCTTGAATTAACTGTTTTAAGTCGTCCTATACCCATCACAAAAGTAATGGCTGTCCTATGTATCCTATGGCCGTATCCTGCGTATTAAAGAAAGACTTGGAACCGAGCTAACATAGCTATCCCAGAATTCTGAAGCGAATCAGCTAGGCCAGTGTTCAATGACAACCATTAAGAGAACAAAAATTTCCGAGGAGAAGGCGAACCATTAAGCAAAATTCGAAGTATTATTTGGATTATGGATGCAAAATAACTAATCGAATAAAGCAAGCGCTGGGACCATCACAAAATGTGGTGTCATTTTGCGTAAAAAAAATTCTATTAACATCGATTAGCAAAGCAATCCATGAACAAATAAACAGCATGCATGAAGAGCTAGCTGAGCCTTTCAGGACTATCGGAACACCAAAATTCGAGTAACACCTTTTAGATTGGGATTTTATTCTGTAAATTAAGAGTACGTGAGAGAGAGGTCCACGAATACAGGAAGCGGATACGGTAACTTCGCGCCGGAATCAGTAATAAAAATAGTCTGGTGACCATACGCGAAAATCTCTTAGTGCTGCCGTGTTATAAAAGACGAAAACAGTGAGATCAACAAGATATTACGTATAAAACAAGAGTTGGTAGGACAAGAATTAGGCTGATTGTCTAAAAATTTCACGAACCAATCACTATCTGGAATCGAAAACTTTAGTAGAAAGACTACAATGCAAAGGGCAACGATTAGACAACCTTTCAAAAAACTGATTATTCACAAAATATTGTACCACCCATACAATGCCTATTAAGCAGAAAAGCGGCCTCACTGTTTCTGTAGCTTTTTGAGTGAAATAGCTGGGAGAGTTGCGAACTCCTCTAACATAAATGTATCTAGGAATACGTTCTTATCTATGAATTCGTGAAAAGGTCAGAAACTCAAGTTTAAAGTTTTTTGCTTAAAGTAGCCCTGTCTCTTGCGACTTGTTAAGGCGCAGCGATCAAAAGTGATTTGAAAAATTCTAGGTGAACCTGAGACAATTGCACTTAGAAAATCGTGTAGCCTACATGTTAGTTAGTTATAGCCGTAATTCCTAAATTTTCAGCAAAACATAGTATGGTGTGAAAAGTCCGAAAGAATCCAGGACCATTTTTGCTCATATAAGAAATGGAATGTTGTTAGGCTCTAATTTTCGATTTTTTCAGTGCAGATTTTAGACCTTTGACATTTTAAGTCCTTTACTAGAAATGTTGACTTGTAGTAAGTTGCGTATTAGTGTACCCTTCCAGGCTCTGAAGAAGGCAGTTCTGCCGAAACGTCAGCTACGATTGTATTGTATGTGTGTTATTGCATGGAAGTAAACGAATGCTGTTTAACAACATCGCGATTGTTAAAAGAGAAAACAACGAATTCATAATCCACTGCCGAGGTTAATAGAACGTCGATTCTGGGTACTAATGTTAACTTGCTTCAAACAACATGGAAAGTGGAAAAGCATGAAAAAATGTTGGTAAACACGATGATTTTATACAATGCCTGATGAAATATTAAATCATTCAAAACAACCTGCAGTTCAATTACAGAAGACATATGCAGAAAAACAAAAAGAAAGATTGAGCTCGAAAATTCTCCGCTATCTCACTGAAAACGTTGAAAATTTTAAAGTATTTAAAAATCGTAATAAAAACATCTAGGTTATGTAAGAATAAAAACTGCAAAGCTCTCAGCGTTGATCAACCCCTGAGGGATGCACCATGGCTTTGAATTCATTATCGTTGGAGGTGACTGAATGCATATATGCATATCCGGTCTTCACAATGGCTTGCGGTGGCCTAACGATGCATCGAGCCAGTGCTGCAATCCTCCCAGACAAGTCTGCTGCCAATTTGCCGACCACAAAGGGATGCAAGGCTTGGTGGGCCATGGGCGCTGAGATCGATTCCACGTGTGTGTCGTATTGGTGCCTCCAACCACTGCGCCAAATGCGCCCTTCATTCGCGTCCTAGGGTATAAAGTTGTCAAGAAATTGATTTTTTGAATAATTTCAAACGAACTCGTAGAGCTCGAGACCTGATCGGTAATGTTTAGGTGGAGACTCCTTCATAATTTTCGGCACGCACAGTTAAGTGGATATTATTAAATAACTTTTGATTAAATTTACACTGCAAGTAACTTATTTAGCACCATTATGTTATCAATCATGAAAAATGAAAGGAAGTTTCCATCTTCTCAGATTTGTGCAGATGTGATCGAGAACTTTGATTGAACAATGATTTGCATTCCTGTATACGCACACATATGTATAAAGAGAAGAAAAGAAGCTATTTATTTAAGTGATTAAACCAACGAACAATAAGACAGCACTGCTTGAAAACTGAAAATGACTGTTTAGTGAATCGCCGTAGTCAGCACTGAGAGAGGAAATTGTCTTTGAGGCCCTCATTACTAACCAGTGGATCGTAGTAATTGGCTAAGAAATAGTACGCGCTACTTAAGAGATCATGAATGATAACCAATGAGCCACAGTAACTAGCTAAGAGACGCCACTCAGTGGCTTTGAAACTATAATCACTGTCTAGAGAACATCGATTATCGCTGGCTGTGGGATCGTAGGGTAGAGTGTGAATTATCTTCGAAGGCGGCCATGAAGGTGGTGTTGCGCTTTTCGACATCGCCGTGCATCACTTACTATCGGTATTGGCGACGTCGTTTGCTACAATATCACATATTTTTCAAGTTAAATAGTACGAGTGGGTGTTATCACAGATCAAACAATGAGAATTCGTCATCAAAAGCAAATACCTATCTCTGCTAATGCAGACACGTTCGACGACATTTTCGTCAATATCTAACAAACAACTCAAGGACGACGTCAGCAATCATAACGTTGACCCATACGGTATCATTAGCTTTATTCAACTAGACCTTTTATAAATGTTTAAATCTAAGCTTTCCGTTTTTTAAAACTGATTTTGAAGCTCTAAAACGTAAAGCTGATAAAGCTGACGCAAAAATATCAATAAGAAGGTAACGAGTGTGCAGTGGCAGAAGTAATAAATGATAATTTAGTTATTGAAGAAAGGCGTCGGGGCAATCATTGTTCCACTTGGAAAAAGATATCACTGCTGAGATAAAAGTAAAAGAACAGGATTTTCGTGAGAATTTGAATTTTCACCAAAAGCTTAAGGATTTGAAGCTCAGAGGTGCGATTATGAATGACCGCTTTGCGATAATTGTGGTCGGAAATCTTATGAAAAATTCTTTTTCGACTAAATCGAGAGCTGTGTGTGATTTCAACTTTTTATCGTCTTGGAAGAAGCAACTACAAATTGCACTAGATTTACTCATATAAAAGTCACTTAAACTCTCTTTACATTAGGTAAGATATGATAAAAACTGTTCTCAATTAGTTTTTGCATTGTGTGGGTATTCCGTGTTATAAAACGAGCTTGCGAATTATGCTATAAAAAAACGGTGGGCGCGTGTAGCGAAGTGGACAGAGGCGCACTGCAATACAACTAAGATCGATTTGAGCTGTGTGATTTAAAAGATAAGCTCTTTTACATTGTGAGGTAAGATGCAACTTAAATAAAAGTTTGCTGAATCAATTTATTATCTTACTAAACTCGAAGAAAATATAAGTTTAGAAATCTTATTTTTCAAAACCTTAGTCATAAGGAGATCGGAAATTCGATTTTAAATCAGTGTTTTTGTCGGAATATTTATTCGACAGAGAAAAATAGCTTTTCTATACACTAACAAAATTTCGAAAAGACTTTATCACTGGTGAGACGGTGGTATCGTTATTCGAGTGAATTCTTCAGTCGTTTGGCACCTTGCGAACGTTTTTAACAATTTAAACAGTCAAGTTCTACGGTGAAACTTAGTTGAGGAGTTCAGCGCTTATTTCATGAGTTCGGATAGGATAAATCAATACCTGGAATCGCACTAGCTCTGGAAGACGATTAGTCGTAAGGGCGGACACCTTCCACTGATCAACGACCATAAGTCATTGAATGTGATTTCCAAAGTGGTCAGTGAATTTCGTGCAACGACCAGTTTACAAACCCGTCACTTTTCTCGATATTCCAACATTGTTCATTCAAATTTTTGCGTGCAATTTTCTTGTATCTGTTAATTTTCCTGACTACCATATCGATAATCAGATGATGTCGGACGATAACCATATTTCACCTATAAGGAATAGGTTGTGCACCAGCCAAAGAAAGCAGGAGAAGAAAACGTAAGAAAGGGGGAAGGAGCACAAATTAGAAAACCTTTGATGTTTTTTTTCTCTTTCTTTCGAGGAGAAAGCTCAGGCAAGCTTTTCAACGCAGCTAACTAAGTAATCTTCAAAGAGTTAAATGAAACTGGAAAAGGTAACTTGCTCATTCCTTAAACAAAGCCTTTGTGGAAAATCTTACGAAAAAAGCTGCAGATAGGGGAGCATTTTTCTTCATTATGATGCAAGTTGACAGTTACGTTGTTAATGGCGCGTGTGGCGCAGTGGTTGGAGGCGCCACTGCGACACGCACGTGAAGTCGATCCCTGCGCGCATGGCCCACCAAACCTTCCATCCCTCCGGGGTCGGCGAATTGGTACCAGACTTGTCTGCGGGGATAGCAGCACTGGCTCGATACATCGGCAGGCCACCGAGAGTCATTGTAAAGGCCAGATATGCATTCAATCACCTCCAACGATGCTTAATGAGATCGAATGCATGGCGCATCCCTCACGGATTGATCAACCCGAGAGTTTTATGCTTTTTTATGGTGCAAGATGTTTAAAAACAAACTTTCCTAACGGTGCTTTGCCGTAATACGTTAAATCGTATTTTAATTTGTGAAAAATTTTAAACCTAAAACATATTAATGAATAGTTGAAAGAGTGCTTACTATTACAGACAGGTTATTTGACTCGTTTATCAGACTGGAATTCTTGTAGTAAAAAAACTATAAGATTGCAAACGTTAACGACCTGAGCAAACATTCCGAAAAGAGAAGAGAGGCAAATGAGTCACGAGAGTGAATCATTTTTCCTTGATGCACTTTTTTAGAGAGTCATACCATACAAAGGAATATGGAAAGGAAAGCGAAGAGCCTCTCCAGAAATTATTCCCTTTTGCACAAGAGATCAAGTTTCGCTCGAAAAACTAGCCGTTGAAGTGATTTCAAATCTAACATGCCGGTCTGACCAAGCTTTTCATCTCTTCTACATCAATAAATTGCTCTTAAAGTTGCCTGAAAAGCTGTCTAACCAACGAAGACAGGCAATTTTCTGCACTCCATAGAAAACGTGAACGTGAATTATTGAAGCGCTTGATATAGTAAATTGCATATCAGTTTACCCTTCCAGACTCTGAAGGAGGGGCGATACGGCCGAAACGTCAGCTACGACTGTTGTATGTGTTATTGTATTGAAGTAAACGTATGCTGTTTAACAACGTCCCTATTGCTACGAGAAAAAACAACAGATCATAGAGTTTCCTGAACTCCAAAAACGATCACAAGGACGGTTGAGAACTGACGGCGAAGGGTATTAGGTGGGAGGTCAATAATCGCCACATGATTTTCAAGGCCACTTTTTCTTAAGCATCTCTTAGTGGCGTAACTTACTTCATTTGATATGAAAGATAGCTTAAAGGGAATCTTACTTACGTTCGAAACGTTATTTTGGGAAACTATTCTACGTTTTTGTCTAGCCCGAGTGGCTTCTACTTCGTAGCCATTGGAAATGGCTATTTTTCGTGCCAGCTTTTGCGATTCCTTCCTTTCCTGTTTTCTTGTGCACACATTTTTAGCCGTACGGTACATGTTTTTGATAAGTGCTTTTTTCATACGTGAAGGATGAGAGGAAAGGTAGTGAACTAGTATGTTTTTACTACTTGGCTTACGATACCATTTTGTTATATAGCCACTTTCTGAGAGCTTTATGTGGACGTTTAAGAATGGAAGCCAGTTTTCAGTTGGTTTTCTCTTCTAAATCTTATGTACTCTGATTGTCGGCGTAACAATTCAACGCGCTCATCCATCTGTTTTTGTGTGGAACAGAGGATGAAGCAGTCGTCTATGTATCGACAGTAGAGTAAAGGTCGGTGATGGAGAACTGGAGCTTCCACCTTGTGCATGAGGTGATAGCGATGCTTGGTGCTATACGCTGTCCCATGGCCAAAAGCCCAATTTGTGCAAAATATTTTCCAGACCACCTGACGATTGAACAATTAAGACACTGTTTTAAGAGACTCATTAGTTGCGCAATCGAAAAGCCGTACATTTTTATTTTCTTTTCGTGCTCTACGAGCAACTCGAGAATGACTTGCATTGCGGAGTCATTCGACACGTTGGTATAAAGTGAAATAACATCGAATGACTCTATTACATGCGTGCTGTTTGGTTGCGCGCACCGTAGGTGGTCTAGAAATATTTTTGTGTTAGGTAGATGGGTTGCAATAAAATTTAGTAGCTGGATCAAGATAAGGCTTAGGAACCACGTTATTCAATCGTTTGCGCGCCTATACAACTGACGATAGGTCTGACTTTAAATGATGATGGGTTCGTCGATGTAATATCACCAGTTGAAATAAGCTTATGTGTTTTAATAAGCATGTAGAGAACAAAGCAAATTGGATGCTCATTTTTAGGTCGAGAAATAAAAGAAGGTTCTACACCCGCGGCCTTTGCCGTGTTGACCCATTCTTGATTTAATTTTCTGTATTGATTTCTACGTTCCTTTTCAGAGGAAGCTCGATAGAGAAAATCATCATTAAGATGCTCCTCTGTTATTCTAATATCCAACCGACTAGAAATAACTACAAATTGTCCACCTTTATCATTAATAAAAAGTCTCACAGGTTTTGAATTCGAGAGCTCTCTAACCTGGCCTATACCACATTTTTGTTGGTGTGTTAGGTTGGACCATAATTTCACTTTTTGGTAGTGATTAAGTATGCAGAGTATTTTGTTCGAAAATAAAAGAAATACAGGGTCAATATCGCTATTTGGTAGCTTACATTCTATCTTCTATACGTGAAAGTCGAAATTCACCAAAACACTTTCACCTTTTTCTTGTCTTTTTCTCAACGTTTTCATTTGTACAAAGTAATATGCTTAATGATATCAGTTCTTTTGCTGAGTAGACGTGAGAGATGCTGAGTAGACGTGAGAAGTAGATGCTTGTTATAATCATCACAACAACTAACACTGTTCTAACCCAATTATTGGTATGACTACGTGTATAGGTCTGTCAAGGATTCCCTCTCACTGAGAGATTCCAGCTAGTAAGTCGTGACGCGACGTAAGCATTTCAAGGTGGCGAGTAGTGGGATAAATTCGGATTAAATGCGGCCATGTGCTTCTTGAAACCGTAGGCAGGTCAAAGATATGGACTACTTTTTCTTCTGTAACAATTTGTTGTGGACATTCTGCATTTACATAGATATATCTATGTTTGTATACATGCGTGTGTTAGAGTTTTCGCAGAATGAACAAGTCATTTCGATCAGAAGCCAGCATTCATAATACTGGAAAGTACATGAGAGCCTCAGACAAATTTCTGACGCCGCTGCTTTGAGAACAACAACTGCGGAGACGCTGCAGAAATCTCACAAGCGTTTTAGACTCTGAAACCACCAAAGTGGGGCTTTGTACCTATAACGTACGTTTGCTAGCATCTATGTTATTTTTTGGTGAAATGATGATGCAAGCAATGAATATCAAAAGCAACGTTATTGGGCTGGCCCTAATGAGAATGCGCAGCCTATTTAATGTGATATGTGGTGTCGAAGAGAAACAATTCCTCGAAGCATGCGACAATAGAGAAGCCGATGGGCAGCCGTCCTCGTCAACGTGAATTGAGCCATGAACAACGAGTTCTTTGAACTTGAACTCTGAGCTTACAACCTGAATCAGGCACATTCGGTTGAAAAGGTACGGATCCATGCTTTCCGTGACAACCTTCTTTGTTTACTCACTTATATCAAGCCATGATAAGAGTAAGTTCTAAGGATTTTACATGGACTTAGAAAACTTCTACAGAAAAGACCATATCTAATAAGAGGTCGTTATTTACAGTCTCAACACTAAGATAGGATCTAGTACAACGTCTGAATAGCTGTGCATTGAGACCTAGAGTTTTAAATAAAACGAGCAAAGTGAATTGCTGAGTTTTATCGTGGTAACCGAGATACTTCATCCACGGATCTTCCTCATATGAGGGATCTCGAGCCGGTTAAACGCGAGGCTACGTGGCGCGTCCCCAGGTGGCGGATAGGGGGTAAATCGCGACCGAAAGCGACCATTGCTTCCCTGAGACGCAGGTGGATCCATGGGATGGACTCCCTGTTTCTGCTGCGCCGATTTGGCACATACTTTCTGTATTTGCTAGGCGTATTCATGCATGCGTGTGTGGGTGCGTTCTCGCTTTATGCGGATTGTATTCTACGAGTCAATTCGGCCAAAAGCCTGCAATCAAGTGACAGGGAAGTATATGGGAGGCGGTTAGGAGACGCCTCCAACAAATAAGCTCCATGTCCACTCTGGGAGAGCCTGGCAAGCTACCCGGAAGTATAACCAGCCCCCACGTTCAGAGCCCAGCAAGCTATACGTGGGTATCAAATATGCTAAACACAGTTAAAAAAAACGGGCTTCATTCCCTGACCCCGAAAGAGCCTCCAATTTCGCAGCGTTGGGTAGGACGAGTACGGAGAGGCTGCTAAAATCTCAGGGCCAAAGGAAGCTGCCTGGATCAAGAACTATGGTGACGATCTGTACCTACAACGAACGTAAACTTGCATCCGAGTCCTCGATAAAGGACTTGCTCATGCAAGCAAGAATGATAAGGTACGAGGTCATCGGCCTGGCCGAGACGAGACGACGCCACCCATTCAACGCAGTCTATGACACCGGAGAAGAACTGTTCCTCCGAACATGCGAGAGTAGAGGCGTAGACTGTGTCGGCGTTCTCGTCAACACGAGTTTATCCATGAACATCGATTCATTCGAACAGCTTACAACCCGAATCGGACGTTTACGATTAAAAAGATGTGGATCAACACCGGCTTTGACAATCTTCGTCGTTTACGAGCCAACATCAAACTATGACGAAGAAGAAGTCGAAGCGTTCTACATGGACTTGGACAGGTTTTACAGAGAAGACCATACATTCTTCAAGGTCATCACTGGAAATTTCAATGGAAAGATTGCACAAAGAAGATCGTCTAAGGAGCTTCACAAGAAGAAAGTCTGAGAAATTTCACATTGGGACCCATGGATTAGAATGAAAAGAAGATGGGTGGGCGGCTGAGTTTATCATGGCGAACAAGACCATCCATGGTAACTCGCAATTCCAGAAGCCTCACCGTCGACGACGGACGTGGGAATCTCCCAATGGAAAGTACCACAACGAAATAGACAATATCATAGTAAATAGGAAGTTTTGAAGATCTTAAAGAGAGAAGACCAGCAGTAATGGTCGAAGCTGCAGAGGCTGTGAAAAGCATTCGCAAAGCCCGCCGAAACTTCGCCAAATACAAGACCAAGATGATTGCACTTCGACGCCCAGACGGAACAATAACAGCGTCCAGGAGGGCAATGGAGAAAATCATCCACGATTACTACTCAGATTTCTTCGATAGCCACGTCCATCTCCCGTCTTATGAAATAAAAGAGAATGGATATGCTGTTCCACCGGTTCTCCCTTCCGAAATCCGACATGCCATTTCGTCGGTGAAAAATCGAACCAGGAACCGGACAGGATAAGATCAGAACATCTAAAGAAACTTCCGCCAGTCCTCGTAAGCACACTGGCTCGGCTCTTCACACGTTACCTGTCGGAATGCAAGGTTCCTACTCAGTGGAAGACCAGCAAGACCGTGTTGTTGTTCAAGAAGGGCGACCTACACGATATAGGCAACTATCGCCCAATCTGCTTGCTGTCTGTCGTCTACAAACTTTTCACTCGAGTCATCCTAAGCAGGATTGACAGAACACTGGACGAAGGACAACCGTGGGAGCAAGCAGGGTTTCGAAAAGGATTTAGTACGATCGACCACATTCACACGTTAACAAGGCTCATTGAAGTAACGCGAGAGTACAAAAGACCGCTCTTTCGACTAAATCTCAAGAAAACGATGTTTATGAAGAATGGATTGGTTTCGTTTGCCCCATTCACGCTCAACGGAACGAATATCTCCCAATGCCCCAGTAATGTCTAGCGCAGAAGGAAACGAGCGGCTTGGGAAGCTTTCAAAAGAATCGAGGATGTAGTGAACAGAACAAAGAACACCCGACTCCGTACCCACCTTTTCGACTCAACGGTTCCTCCTGCCCTAACGTATGCGTCAGAAACTTGGTCGATGCCTAAGCAGGATGAAAGATCACTCAGCGTTATCGAACGCGCAGTCGAAAGGACGATGCTAGGAGTATCCCGTTTCACACAAGTAAGGGATGGGATCCGAAGCTCCGATCTACGTCAACGATCGAAAATCAAAGATGCCGTTCGACACGCCAAACAGTCGAAGATAAGGTGGGCCGGACACGTAATGCGTATGAATGATAACCGATTGACAAAGGCTGTTAGTGACTGAATTTCTCGGGATGTCAAACGTACTGCAGGAAAGCCACCGACCAGATGGTCAGAGTTCTTCACGAAAAGCCTAGAAGAGAGATGTGATGCTCGAGGAGTCCCTAAAGCGAGGAGAACCCACTGGGGTACTCTTTCACGCGATAGGGAAAAATGGTGGATTTACTGGCTTGCGCTTGAATCACTCGACGATCAACGGGACTACAAGTGATACAGGGGAACAGAAATACTTCATAGTAATTCAAATTCCGGAATCTCTTTTGTCAGCGATAGATGTAGAAGCCTCCAGATCCACAACTTGCCACCATGAGATGTCTTTCTCGAAATACAGTCAAGCTGAGCTGCCAACATGCAATCGCACAAGTTGTGTGCAATCGATAAATCCCATTTAAAACTGCAAAGCTTCCATTCAACAGTCACTGCGTCGAGAAAGCTATTGGAGAACATGATCCGCTACTTCTGCTCTGATGTCATCTTCGACATTTTGCTTCAGCCTTTATGGCAAAGTAAGAGCGCTAAAGGATGTTCCCACCAACAATTCTACCTTTCAAGGTACAACATGCTTTAGTGTCTATAAAAACCGTACAATACACGGTCAGAACAAAATTAGGTTAGAACATTGGAAAAACCTCATTCTTCATTAATATCCGGTCTCGGCTCTCCACATACCACCTGTCAGAAATTTGAAAGATTTTACTCAATGCGAGATCATGGAAACCTTATTGTCGAATATGGAAGAAGAATTAGACGACAGTAACAGACGCTGCACAGTTTGATTGTTCTCTTTCGTCCATGAACTCTTCAATCGAGTTATCCTCATCTGGACTGACAGAACAAAGAAAAAGAGCAGCCGTGTTGACAAGCAGAGCCTCGAAAGGGTTCATTATGATGGGTTGCTTTCGTGCATTAATAAGAGCTATCGAGCTAAATAAGAAAACTGCTTTATTTCACTGTTTTCTATCAATGAGCAAAAATGAGGCTGATATTATAGAATTTATTAGAATAAAATAGCTGACGTTTCAGCCATTTCGCCTCCTTGGTCCATACATTACTCTGTACAGCTGCTGTCCACAAATAAATTGGCATATTTGCAAAGAATAAGGCGACTCGAAAGGTCAGCTGTTGTATGTTAACACTTGATACTCGATACTTGAGTTACCCATCCTCTCTGGTTGTGCGGATCGCAGCACAATCTCCATTTTTCGGCGACTTGCTGGTTAGACCATTGTGGCTTTCTGGAATCACGAGATGAGCCTGGTCAAAGTCTGCCCCAGGTCTTCACCACCACAGGCAGTCACAGCCCTACGGATCAGAGGGAGATTTATCACCATGCGACTTTGAAACTAGAACGGTGGTGGACCCTCGCATTGGTTTACTTTTGGCTAGGCTTCCTGATGGAAAAGCCAGACTCCTTCTCAGCCTGGGGGGCCCTGGGATGATTGCCCACTGTACATCACAGTCCAACACCTAGAAACGTCTCTTGGCCACGATGAGGCGGTAAACCGTTGAGAGCAATACAGTAATAATTATATTATTATATGCTAATAGATTCTATACTATCAACCTTTTGTTCGTTTGTTGACGAAAAACAGTGAGTCATCTTGGGAACTCTTTTCTTTCAGTTTTATCGGTTTAAAATCGGCCATCGATTAAGATGAGGAGAAGAAAGTCATAGAGTCAATAGTCAGCTAGATGATACCTGTTCAATACAAAGATGTCCTTTACGAGCAATACAAAAATTTGATGAAAAAATATCGGAACTGCACATGAAGTATCATCACTTAGCACTAACGTGAAAAACAGTGTTTTTTGGAAATTTTGGAAAAAAAATTTGGAAATTCATTTTGGAAATCAGTGAAGAACTAAGATGAATTCGATCAAAAGAATAGCGACACTACATCGACGGGGTACAATACCAGTAACATGCTTCATGGACAACTTGCCCGAAAATAACATTTTGCTTCGCTTATAAAAATAATCCAATCAAGGATTTTTCGGGATGTCAAACGTACTGCAGCAAGGCTACCGACCCGATGGTCAGAGTTTTTCACGAAAAGCCTAGAAGAAAGACATGATGCTCGACGAGTCCCTAAAGCGAGCAGAACCCACTGGGCTACTCTTGCACGCGACAGGGAAAAATGGAGGATTTACTGGCGCCCGCTCGAGTAACTCGACGATCAACGGGACTACAGGTGGTACAGGTGATAAGAATAATGCTTTCTTTAAAATTTTGACTTTTTCTATAAAGCACTTAACACGTGTGCTGATAGCATATCACATACCTCTTTGGTTCATTTCCGTTTTTGTTGCAATTAAGTTCTTACTGGACTACCTGAGCAAAAAAGACAGAGATATTCGGTTGCTAGAAAACTAATGCTGCATTTCGGCTTTTATTTTCAAAGCATAACACCTCAGCTTTAGAAAAAAAATAAACTTTGTTAGTTGAAAAATAGAGTTAGAGTTGATAAATTTTTGCTAACGAAAAACGGATTCAATTACACCACTTGTTTCTAGATTTCCTTCTGTATTCCAAGAGACGATGAAATCGATTTTTCGCATGCGATCGACGTGCTTCAAGAAGTGATAGCTGGTAGACCGGTGATCTGCTAGCTATGGCGGATGAGGGAAATCTTCGTGGCTCAGCTCGCTTAAATTTTGCAGCTCCCATAGTGCGATTTGGGGTAGCGCGTTATCGTGGAAGAGCATTGCTTGGTTTCTGTTTATCAATATGGAACACAGCCGTTGAAGTTACTGGCTCTTTTTGTTGGCTTAACAGACGTCATCCATAACCGTTTCACCAAGGCTCAGGAGACCGTTATAGTTCAGACAAGCTGTAGGTCATCAAACAATTAGCACGACTTTCTTTTAGCTCAATTTCGGCTTCAGGAAACGCTGCGCATCTTAATAATGGTCCCAACACTGAGCTGATCACTGATCGTTCTTTTTAGGCAAACAATGCCTAAAAAGGGCAGGTCTAGAGGAATCGGTAGCAAAAATTGGAATACCACCGAATACTCTTCGTCGTCAATTAGCTCGTTGCCTCTTGTATGACCGTCTATGCGAGACAACAAATTGCATAATTTGCCATTACAGCAGGGGCGGTGTTTGCATGAGCTCAGGTACCATATACATTATCTCTTGCAAGGATTGCGGAGATGAATATATTGTCGAAACGGGCAGACCCTTGTGTATCCGTATAAAAGAACACCTCGAGGGCAAGCGAAAAGTAAGACAAAATACCCCACTAGGCACGCATAGGATACAAAAGCATAGCGGAAACGTTTCTGAAGTTAAAGTCAATATCCTCGCACAAGAAACCAAGACACCAACGCGCAAACTCCTTGAGGCTTTTTGGATAAATGCCAAAAATCCGGCAATGAATAGCAGGGAGGAATGCCCAGAGGTTACACGCGACCTGGCCCCGTATCTTTGGATTTCTGATGTGGGGTGGCGCAGTCATCAACCATATGCGACTATAATCATCTGTTCTAACCTTCCTCATTGGAAGTCATGTAAAAAAGCGGTGAGTTTTTCGAGAAGCTGTTGATAATGTAACTGCTATAGAGTTTTTCGTCTTTTTGTAAGTTTTACTGAAGTGTTTGGCGTAATAAATTGTATATGAGTATACCCTTCCAGGCTCTGAAGAAGGCGATACTGCCGAAACGTCAGCTACTGTTGTATTGTATTGTGTGTTATTGTATGGAAGCAAACGCATGCTGTTTAACAACCCCACGATTGCTGAACAAGAAAACAACGCATTTGTCAAAACTGTTGTTTTGTCATCTGAAAGTGTAACCCTTAAAGTTTTCAAAAAACAGCGATATTGCTCTAAATGAGCTCGTCAACGATATTTGATAGAATAGCACTTGGCACAAAACTACTGCTAAAGAATAAAGAAAAAATGGAAGAAATGAAATTGTATTACCAACATTAGTTTCTCACCGAGCTAATAATCCCAACAATTGTCTTACTCCAGCTCAACTTCAAATTTAAGCGTAAGGGCAAGTGAGTAGCTTCCAATATTAAGGTTTCACCTGGCTGTAGAATCGTTTACGATCACAAAGCACAATGTTGCTTTTAAAAATTTCATAACGGAAATAAATTCTTCAAACACAAAAAGGATTAATTCTTTCTACTTTTGTTTAGCTAACACGACGTCTAAACAGAAGGAGAAGGAATTATTCCATCAATGCCGAGCTTAGTGGAAAGTCGGACGTGGAAGTTACAAAAGGGATTGGCGATGACACGTTACTATCGAACGTTAGCAATTGAACAGGAAGCAAATTCAGTCATAAGCCACTTAAATCTCCAAGAAACTTGCTCTGAAATTCGCATTTGTATAATCCTTAACACAAACATAAATGATAACCGCACATCGAAGTGAGAGGAACACTTTGCAGACTCAGTACTGACGTAGTTTTCGGGGAGATTTCATTTTGGAAACAGGCAAAGCATTCAATATTTCCAACTTCTGGGTGGATAACGGATACAATCAATACCTGTGAGCTTCATAAAAAATTGGGTTGCAGCATAACTTGCAGCGATAGCATTCGCTGTACAATCACAGCATTCTCATTCAGTTCTAATGGAGACTGGAATTGAACTAGAAGTGGAAAATATCGTAGTGGAAGTTTCGCAAGCCGTAGGCCTCTGGAAATGAATTATTAAAAAAATTAATGTCTATTTTTGTCTGTTATTTATGTCGATGAAACGAATCACTGTTTTAGAGCATGTCAGAAAACCGATGATAGAAATAGCTTTGGTTAGCATGGATGCCTTCCAAGCTTTGGGGATAGTCTATGTTAATTTAGATCGTTGCTGGACAGCAGTTTAAATGGTGTCGTGCATTATTTTCTGTTGCTTATTACAAAGCCGCAGTAACCTGCAATGCGCATGGATGGGATTCATACATTTCCTTTCTTGTGAACCCGTAACCATACAAAGTTGTGTTCTGCTAAATGTCAGCACCTTTAGACGTTAATTAGAGACGTTGGAAATGTGAGATTATACTCATTTGTTGCTTTAAGTATTAATGACGATTCCGTCCACAACTATTTTCGAGTTATTATGACGTTTTTTATTTTGTTAACTATGTTATAGGTGGTTTCTACCTTCTCGACTGCTTTACCGCCTCATTGCAGTTGAGGATGGTCGTGCTTGTTGAAATCGGAGTGATTCAGATTGAGAAGGAGTTCAACGTTTCTAGACTGAACTCTGTCTAAACTCACTTGATGTAAGGGTTCGGCGTGCTACCAAGGGCTTTCTTCTGGCAGGAAACAAGAGCAATGAAAGGTTTGGTACGAGAAGCGTGCTGGTTTCCGTATTGCTCCAGAGAGCGGAACTCACTGATTATTTCGGACGCGTGACAGAGAGGTTGATGGAGCTTTACTTGTCTATATCCATACTTGTCATACAGCGATTATAGTAAAAAAAATAATAAAAGTCATGTAATTATTATGATGTAAAACGACTATATGGTAGAGCCTTACTACAAATGCTGCAGATATTCATTAACTGATAATGCTAATATGGAAAAGAGATCGTTGAAGTTCACAATACAATCAAACTAAGATTCACAAAACGGAGAACATAATGCTTATAACAAGGAATAAAACCACAGCGACTTATGACGATCGCTGTTATCAAGCTCATTTCAGACGATGAAAACTAGTATTATATTACATTTCATCTACAACATTAATCTTGCCTCAGTAGAAGAATAGAATAGAAGAATCATACAGAAAAGTCGAATGGAAGAATCATACAGAAAAGACGAATAGAAGAATCATACAGAAAACACAAACGATATGAAAGGAGCAAAAGTGGGAATAAATGAGAACATGATCTAAAGCCACTCTAAACGTTGCTGCACTAACTGAAATCGAATCTAAATCGTTGAAAATATCGATTGAAAAGTTGGAATTTGAATAAAAGTTAACAACTACCTTATAATATAGAAGTGGTATAACAGTAATGTAAGACTTCTAATAGTCACACCATTACAGAACGCTATGTGTTTTTTGAGTATTAATGGAACAATTGAAGCTAATCACCAATTGATGTCTGTCGATAGAACATGTAACAAAGCCAGAACCCTTGCATCGATCGATAATCATCATTTGCACAATCGTTGTTAATTAAGTATCAGTTTCGTTATCGCTCACTGTGATTGTCAACTCTGTAGACTGTTTTCTTGATGGTGTACTGTTTTTGTTGGTGATGTTTTTGTTACTGTCGTTTTTCCTAGTATAATGACGAGACCATCGATGACTATTTGAATTACACACTACATCACTACAAACAACAATCGCTCTTATAATCGTAAATTGGCAACCGTAGGAAAAATAGCGGCTTGACTGCCAAAATGATATCTGACAGCGGTAATACGCTTCATGCATGAACACTCGCCAGAAGTACTTCCATCATCATATCGTGGCGGTGACCAAGAATAGACACCAAACGCTGAATAACAATGAATTGAACTTACTTACCTATAGCAGAATTTGGTATCAATTTAAAAGTTAAAATGTGATAAATAAGGTTTTAAAAATGTTTTAGCCATATGAAAGCATAAATGCACAAGAGGGAACGATACGGAATACGGGGTATCCTAGTTAAGGCCGCTTTCTATTAAGATTTTAATAGATGGAGAATGATTTTCAGCAAAAGAAAAAGAAAGAACGATGAGTGATAGAAAGCAATATTGGCCTATTCATTCTTAAAATTTCTAAGTGGAAGTATTCTATATGATTGTAGACATTCTTTGCGCTTACATTTACTCATTATTATTTTCATGGAAGTTACTAAAAGTTCTTCGTTCTCATCCTTGCTTGCTAAGTATGTTCAAAATCTCGAATAAGACTACTATTTTCAAGCTCCGCACAAGGAAGAAAATCATTCCAGCGTTTTATTTCATTCAAACGAATAACTCTTCAGATTTCTCTTTCCTCATCATGAAGCTTAAACATCATCGCAGCGAACCAAAATTAACAAAGAAGCTTTATCTTTTCATAGTACTTTATATTTTGCTATAGTATAGTCATCGCTATAAAAAGACCTTTCTTGTGTTTAAGCTAAATGAGAGTTCAGCATCAAACTCGTGAACGATTTTAGAATCAACGAAACTTTAGCTCAGTTTTAACTGCGCATTCAAACTAACTGGCAAACAAGTGTGCAAAAGAGAAAAAAAATTCATTGACAAAGGTATAAAAGTAAGTCTCTTCTTCTGCAGCTTCATCTATATACAACTATTATGGCTTATTCTTCAATCTTCACGGTTATCTGTCAGCTAAAACTTTATCAAAAAACCTGGTAGTGCTTTTCTGAAAGATTTCGAGGTTTTTTCATTTATCACAAAGATGATGTGAGCTTAGACTTTTTCGCTCTCTTTAGAATAGTGTACGGTGGAGGAACTGGCATTTATGCTGGCATACTATGGGTGAAATTTGACGTAACTTTAGGTCACTTCCCATGCCGTAGTGTTATCTCAACAATGTGGTCTGTGCTCAACTTCGTGACCGTTACAAACTTGTTACCACCTGAGATTTTTTTTCTCAGTCAGCTTCACATATACACTTGAGGTTTAATCTTGCACAAAATGGTTAAAAGTGCATTCAAAAAACTAACACAGATTGTTAAATGTTCGTAAATTCAAGAACAATATTCCGTTTGCTTTGCTCTCTCATCATCTATTTCACACTCCTACAAAAGTGGGGCCGTCTACGAAATTTTTCTATTCGCTACGGTGTTCCCTCATTCTAATAAATTATCTTAGTGATAATTCGACAGTGAGTGCAATATTGCCTTTGACTTAATTATCCAAAAAATAGTGTGAGTCGGTCCCAAAAACTGGACGAGCGTCTCTAAATTGGTTACAGCAGAGAGCGGAAACGGTTGCCAAATGTGGTCGTTGTACCGACACGTTCTTTAGTCAACACCGGAAATGGCGGTAATGTTGGTGGCGCTTCCATACGTTTGTGACCCTCACTCGTCATTATCACCATCATCCTCCATCATCATCATCATCATCATCATCATCATCATCATCATCATCATCATCATCATCATCATCATCATCATCATTATCATCATCCTCCATCGTCATCATCGTCTTCG
Source organism: Angiostrongylus cantonensis (assembly GCA_009735665.1). Classification (NCBI taxonomy): domain Eukaryota; kingdom Metazoa; phylum Nematoda; class Chromadorea; order Rhabditida; family Metastrongylidae; genus Angiostrongylus; species Angiostrongylus cantonensis. Next base: position 439,437 of record MQTX01000222.1, on the reverse strand, counting down.
CCATCATAATCATCGTCGTCGTTATCATCATCGTCGTCGTCATCACCAGTCACACACCACAGAACACTAGGCAAATAGAACCAATGATATCTGGCTGTTTCCTGAGGAAGCATTCAGACTGTCTTTGTTAAGAGTACCAAAAATATTGCTGTTGGATAATAAGACATAATTCTACAGTAATTTCAAATTGACGAAATGAGAGACTGGATGATTTATTACAATATATAAAAGATAAACTTTCGGAAGACTGGTCAACATCAAAGCACTCGGGGTGCTGTACCAATTCAATCCTCTCAAGTGTGATCGGGATGATCAATTGGATAGGTGCACTATGAATATGAATTGCGGTGGGTAGCCAATATATATATATATATATATATACATATATATATTTAGTGTATTTGTCTGCCCAGACAAGTTCGGTAGTAATTCGCCGTGGACGGAGTGTTCGCTAGCTAAGAGCGCGGGATCCGAATTAACGACAGCTTGTGGATTACAAACAAACTAACCATTATTTTACACATGAATTATATATATATATATATATATGAACATACAAACCAGTGCTCTTTAAGCAATCCAGAATTTTCACAGCAAGAATTAACGTGGTGAGTGTGCTCCAATATATACATATATGTGTTTACCTATATAAGCTTCAAATTTAAGGAGTTCTTCATGTAACAGAAGTGAAACAAATGCCCAATATCTGTCTCGAAGTGGTAAAGTAAAAGAGGTTATCGAGGAAAAAAAGCAGTGCTAATAGTGTGTTAGTGCAAGCGACTTGAAAAAAAAAACATCCGCTCAGATGACGTTAACAATGTCGAAGAGCTTTACTCACCGGTACAATACTGCTGGCATTCTTCAGAATTTTCAAGAGTTATTCGACTTCCGCCACTTCCTTCAATTTTTACATTTTTCATTCTTGCGCCGACACCTGCAACTACTGTAGGTTGGCAGCTTGAAAATGGCAAATCTATAGGAAGAATAATCGCATCTACTACAATCAAATATCGATGTTATCACAAAAACGTCAATGCAGACTACATTTCTGAGGTCGATGAAGTTTATATATGTGTACATATATAAGGGTCGGTGTGAGTTGATGTATCTAGGTGCGTCTACGTGTATATCGGCTAGTATCTGCATGAACGCATGTGCTGTGTATGTGTGTGTGTGTATGTGTGTGTGTGTGTGTGTGTGTGTGTGTCTGTGTGTGCGCGTGTGTGTTGTGTGTGTGTATGGGTGTATAGATGTGTGTGTATGTATGCATGTGTATTTACGTATGTATGTATGTATGTATGTATGTATGTATATATGTATGTACGTATGTGTCTGTACATAACAAAACTGTGGTCAACACCGCCTATTAGATAGATATCCTTGAATAAGTAACGAAATTATGCGCAGAATTAAGGTTTAAATGAATGAGTCTTAGACAATTAAACGTGAATACAGCCTCTTGTAGAAAATTTCACAAACGTAGTTGAACAATGAGAGATTTAAAAGACGAAAAATAGACAAAAAAAAGCTTTGAAATAATAGTAAACAATCAGACACCTCCGTTTGCGTTTGCTCGTATGCCACTAATCATCATATCTTCTTGTTCAGAATAGTTAATCGACGATTTCATGTAGCATCTGAAAATGTGATCAACTCATAGCCTTTTACCAGTTTCTGAAAACAAGAAGCAAATCAAAGTAGAAGTTTGAGAAAGATTTCGTTCTACTTCCTGCACTTTATATCGAATGGATTTTTTCATGACCATATTCGTGCCTTCATGTGGTGAATTCATCGTCATTTTGATTTTCTTTAGAGCTGAACAGCCATTTTTAACTGTTTTTAAGAAAGCACATGAGAAGTGTCTAAGAAGAAAAATGCGAGAGGAAGCGATTGCTTCAAAAGTCATAGCATCTTGCTTTCTTCAGCTTTATAGTATTTCGATCAAAATCACCAAAGACGATTAACTCATTTCCTTGCCATCCATGAGTGAAAACAGTACTTACGTAGCTCAAAAAAGCATCTTTATAACCTACATGCCCATAGTTCTTTTTCCAGTTGTTTTTATCAAAATTTTGCGGCAATGATTATTGTGAAGATTTGACGAGGGAGTCAACCTGTGAGTAGTAATAGTCAATACCTCTTTAAAGCTTTTGAGTAGGTGTATCCAGCACAACACGGTTGACTTGCACACTGTATACAGCATTGAGTGATATCGCTAGCATTGAACTCATCATAAGTGCCGCCTTTGAGATTGATGTTCGGCAAATAGAAACACGTCGATGCTAAATTATCCGTCTTCAAACACCTAACATCTAACATCTATTTGAAATCTTGCAAGACAATACTTATTACTGTAAAATATATCATTAATATACATAATATCGTTTATCGAATTTTGAGGGCGTGTCTCATTGCGATTCACAACAATCTGAAAAACGGATGTTTTCCGTTTCAGATTATTAACATCAAAAACAGCAACTAATGTTGTTTGCTCATTGAATTCTTACTGCTGTTTGTCAACTCTCATACATATATATATATATATATATATTTATATACGCACAGTCTCACACACACAAAGCTCTTGGCGTTGATCAATCCCAGAGGGATGTGACATGCATTCGACTTCATTAAGCATCGTTTGGAGGTGATTGAATGCATATATGACCTTTACAATAACTCGCGGTGGCCTCCCGATGTATCGAGCCAATGTTACTATCCTCCCAGACAAGTCTGGTAACAATTTGCCGACCCCGGAGGGATGGAAGGCTTGGTGGGCCATGGGCGCAGCAATCGACTCCACGTGCGTGTCGCAGTGGCGCCTCCAACCACTGCGCCACACGCGCCCCTAT
>MQTX01000222.1:369463-426486 GCA_009735665.1 Angiostrongylus cantonensis | reverse complement strand
AAAATATACCCACTCGTAACAATACAAAAACACTCATTTTTAAATTCGATTTGATTAAATTTATTTCGACATTTCCTTCTCAAACGGAGAATAGTTTATTAATGAAAGCTCCAACCACTTATTTCGCTTTATTCAAATACCGTTTGTTTATCGACGAGCTGATCAGAAAGTGGGTCTTGGAAATTTATATTGTTAGAATCGGTAGTGACCATTCTTCAACTTAGGAAATTAGGAAATTTATCAAAATTTACTCTGAAGATCATTGTTGTTTATAATTTGCAAGCACCACTCCCTAATTTTTTTCTATTGTCTTCTAGCTCCTCCTACATGAGCCATTGGTTGGAGCTCCAAGCAGTAATAGGAAAATTCTTGCGGTTATAACTTCCGAGTCAGAAACAGGAAAAAAATCAGCAAAATCTTTTTTAAAATCGTTTTTAAAACATCTCAGACGAAAGTTTTTAACGATGAACTACGATTCACTTCATCTCCTCCTTTATCCATTGAGGCTTCATTTATTGCTTTAAGATTGTTTTCCTTGCGGGCTTTATGAGGAGATACTCCGTGTTTAAAACGATTTCGAGTTTACACAATCTTCTAAAATTCGAAGAAAATATGAACGCAAGCTGAGCAATGAGATTAATATGCTAGCTATCAAAATTGGCTCACGGTAAAACATGTCTAAATCATTTCTGTGTGAAACTGCAGTATGTATTCCACGTGTTAATATTGAACGTTATATGATGGTTATATATGCTTGTAGAATTTAAAAGAATAAACCGCTTTTTGCCTAAAAATACTCTTAGGTTAAATGCTAAACATACGCCTAAATACTTTCCCTGCAAATCCTTCGTACAAATCATCTGTATCACCTGTCACCCGCATCACCTGCTGTCCCGTTGGTCGTCGAGTCACTCAAGCGAGCGCCAGTAAATCTTCTATTTTCCCCTGTCGCGTGCAAAAGTAGTCCAGTGGGTTCTGCTCGCTCTAGGGTCTCGTTGGCCATCATATCTTTCTTCTAAGCTCTTCGTGAAAAACTCTGACCATCGAGTCGGTGGTCTTGCTGCAGTACGTTCAGTACGTTTAACAACCCAAGGAATCCAGTCACTAACGGCTCTTGTCCAACAGTTGTCATTCATATGCATTACGTGTCCGGTCCAACTTATCTTCGACTGTTCGGCGTATAGAATAGCATCTTCGATTTTTGATCGTTGAGGCAAGTCGAAGCTTCGGATCCCATCCTTTACTTGAGTGAAACGGGATACTCCTAGCATCGTCCTTTCGACTGTGCGTTTGATAACGCTGAGTGATCTTTCATCTTCCTTACGCAGCGACCAGGTTTCTGACGCATACGTTAGGGCAGGAAGCACCGTTGAGTCGAAAATGTGAGCACAGAGTCAGCTGCTCTCCTAAATATATCTTCGATGCTTTTGAAAGCTCCCCAAACCCCTTGTTTCCTTTCGCTCAATTCTTGAATTAAATCGTTCATAATATTGTTTTCCCGACCTAGATAGACAAAACTGGAGCACTCGGAGATATTCGTTCCGTTGAGCGTGAATGGGGCATACGAAACCAATCCGTTCCTCATGAACATCATTTTTGTGAGATGTCGAAGACCAATCTTTCCACAAGCTTTATCAAAGTCGGCAAGCACACGCTCCGCTTGGCTAATGTCCGGTGTTATAAGGACGATGTCATCAGCAAGGCAAAGATGGTGAAGCTGCTGGCCATCAATTTTCACTTCCATATAACCCCATTCCTATGTTAGCATGACATTATGGAGGGTGGCGGCAAATATTTTCGGCGAGATGATATCGCCATGCCTAACCCCTATTTTGTCATCAACGTTAATATCGTTGTAGAATGGTGAAATTTTAGTTGTGAAATTTTTGTACAGCTCACGAAGAATCTTTACGTACTGAGTAGGGACTCCTTTACTACCAAGGGCTTCCATGACTGCTTCTATCTCAACTGAATCAAAGGCCTGTAAGTCGATGAACGTGATACAAAGCGGTCTTTTGTACTCTCGCGATACCTCAATGAGCTTTGTTAACTTGTGAATGTGGTCCATCGTACTAAATCGTTTTCGAAACCCTGCTTGCTCGCACGGCTGTCCTTCGTCCAGTGTTCTGTCAATCCTGTTTGAGATGACTCGAGTGAAAAGTTTGTAGACGACAGACAGCAAGCAGATTGGGCGATAGTTGCCTATATCGTGTAGGTCGCCCTTCTTGAACAACGACACGGTATTGCCGTCCACTGAGTAGGGACATTGCATTCAGACAGGTCACGTGTGAGGAGCCGAACCAGTGTCTTTACGAGGACTGGTGGAAGGTTCTTCAGGTGTTCAGTTGTTATCCCATTCGGATCTAGTACTGCTTGTCTCAATTTTTCAGCTTAAAAAACTACCAATATTTTCATTCGCTTTAGACAGATAATAAAAACAATGCTTAAATATTTCACCAGCAGCTTTCGCCGTCCTCCGTTCTTTATTTTTGCGAATGAGCTTGTTTTTCTGCTTCAATGATTTTTGGTCTGTGGTTATTCTTTGTCCCTCAACGGTCTACAGCTTCATCGTGGCTCGCAAGTGCTCTTGGGTGTCGGGCTGCTATGTACAACGGAAGTATTCATTCCCCTAACAGAGTATACCAAGCTGAGAAGTAGACCTGCGTTTCTATTATGAAGCCTAGGTAAAAGTAAACCAAAAACAGGAATCACCGCCATCCTGGTATCGAACCAGTCGCATGATGGCAAAACGCCTTCTTTCTCATCCACAACGTCGTCGACGTCCTCTGGTGGTAACGGACGGGGCAGACTCTGATTAGGCTGACCTCGAGACTCGAGAGAGCCACTCTTTCTAGACCAACGAAACTCCGAAACGATAGAAATTATGCTGGAGCCCACACAACCAGTAAATACGGACCATATAAGTATCCAAGTACCCAAGTAACAACCAAAGTGTTACGCAATGTTTCTTCAACAAATCACTTCATATAATCACATCGCCATTGTTTTGTTTTCCGGCTCGAATATGATAGAAATATGCTTGGTAATTTGCTGTGATGGCTAGAGTTCAGTGTATTAACCGGAAGATATCTAGCATAATCAGTCAGAGGTGAATGGCCTCAAAGTAGTAGTTACGAAGTGAATATCCTTGTAGCGTCGTCTTAAAACGCCACGCTGCTTTCTATGCTTGAAATCACATCTGATATGAGTTGAGATATTTCTACTGATGTGGATATTTCCAGTTTTAATCTCATAGTTTTTTTAAACAAAGCACTCATTACTCATTTGGTTCAACCAACCATAGCATTTCTCACTTGACATACGACACATCGAGTAGGAACTGCAAACTGCTTCTCGTCGCTCACAAACTAAATCAGTGCTGCATCGAGTAGTCCAGATAACCCACAAACCTGATTGGTCTGGTTTTCAACGTGGAATTGAAATGAATGGTTTAGTACGGCAAAATCCGAAGGTCGGTTTCACCATACGCTTACCGTTTCCTCCAACAAAGCATCAAAAATCCTTACAGGGCAGATTACCATAACAAGCATTAACTACCCTCCGGCAGAACAACCTTGTACATAAAATATTGCGGTCATACCAATGTAAGTGTTTGCCTTTCGTTGGAGGAAAAAACTTTTCAGCTCTTAAATATACCTGTTTCTTGACAATAAAGCATACTGTAACCTGCTCAGAAGTAACTTGTACGGTAGTTGATATAGTAGCCAATCTACCTCTTTTGTAAATAAGTGTTTGCGTAAACGTCAAAAATGGAAGGGAAAGGGTGGATGGACTGAATGATATGTGACAAAAAGACCAAGGCCGGAACAGGAAAGAATGTGGACACAGAGAGAAAAAACGGTAAAAAGGTGTAGAACTAAAAAACCACTGCGGTTAAAAAAAGAAAAAAAATTAAAGCATGATTGATATGAACGTTCGGCTGTGGAAATCTCCGGAAACACTTCTCGGAAAGTTTGAGATTGAAGTGAACCTACAAGCGTTAAAATGTTTCCATTTCACAGCATAGTCGAAGAGTGCAGCTTTTATGCCATTTCAATACCCACCATAGCCTTTGTATGCTTTAAAACAAAAGTTTTTTTTCTCGTGGGCTATTACGTGAAAAACAACCACAATGGTGCTGAGATATTTGCAAAACTCAGACCTCAGGCCAGCTTCGAGCCCCGGACTGACTTTTTTGGTGCTCGCCTACTAACGTGCTACCCATTGCACGATTGAGGCCCTTAAGTTGCTTTTCTCTCAGCCAGTTTCTTATCCTAACGGTGCTATCATCAGTCACCTACCTGCTGAAATGATCTGATAAGCACAAATTGGCTATTAACCAAGTTAAGCTGTGGTATAGAATGTCTAACTTTTTACCGATAATGCTGAGATGTTTGCAAAACTTGTAGCCCAGATTGATGTCACTGTTGGAGCAAAAAACTAGCTGAGAAAAAAAATTAAGGACGTCAGTGCTGCAGAAGGTAACAAGTGAGTCTTCGGAAAGGGTAATCACGGGTTCGATTCTGGACCAGAGCAGAAGTTTTGTAAATCTCTCAGCATCATTTTTGTAGTATCTCACATTTCTGTCGACAAAAAATAATAGGCAAATGAAAAATTAAAATTTTCTGTTGGCATCATTGTTGTAGTATTTTGCATAAACCTATTATTATTATTATTATTACTATTATTATTATTATTATTATAAGTACCTTCTCTTTTCAAAGGAAGTTTTCGTTTTCTTTCAATTTGCGTCAATCTTAAAGCAGTTAATTCGATCCAATGCTTCCTGCATCCAGTCAAGCAACCTTAACATCAGTGGTTTCTAGAAATGTAAAATGCCTCGAAATCAGGGGAGAAGAAGAGACTTTGAATATTAAGCAGTAAGCTTCAAAGAATAGAAATGAGAAAAACATGAAGAAGGAGTAAGAGAGAATTTTCCACATTAACCAATGTCATAATCAAGCAAATATTCTCTTTCAAGAATACTTGTAATGACACATTCATCTCACCACTACAATGGCGAAACAGAGTCGAACGAGCATTTTTCGAGAGAAAAACACAACATTATCGCACATTTTAAACATTATCGCACACAGACCTCCTATTTTCAAGAGGAAGTGGTCTTCAATCCTAACAAGCACTGAAGATTGTAGGAGCTATGATAAGCATATGGGGCGTGTGTGGCGCAGTGGTTGGAGGCGCCACTGCAGCATGCACGCGGAATCGTTTCCTCCTGCGCCCATGGACCACCAAGCCTTCCATCCGTCCAGGATCGGCAAATTGGTACCAGACATGTTTGGGAGAATAGCAGCACTGGCTCGATACATCGGCAGGCCACCGCAAGTCATTGTAAAGGCCAGATATGCATTCAATCACCTCCAACGATATTTAATGAAGTCGAATGCATGGCGCATCTCTCAAGGATTGATCAACGCCGAAAGCTTTATCCTTTATCCTCTATGACAAGCATAAGAGTGACTCGCCAAAAAAGAATAAATGATAAAGCACCTGACAATGATCAGCCTTTTAGGAATGCGTCATTCAATTCCATTGGTAGTACTGTAGAGATGGTTCAATGCAAATCTGGCCTATACAATGACTTGAATTGGCCTGACGACGTGTCGAGTTAAAGAAGCCGTCGATTCATAACAAGGCGGCCGGAACGTGTAAGAAAAAAGAATGAAGAGCTTAAAAATTGCCTTCATAACAAAAAATGGCAATTTCTGCCTAATTATTATGCAGATGCTAGAAAATGAAGGAAAAGAAGTAAACGAAATATCACCCTCTTTAGTCAGAACTGATCTAGGTCACCCACCCCTAAATAGCTATGACTGCGTTTTCTTCCTTTTCAACAGAATTTCTAATTTCAGGTTATTTAGTGCTTTAATAAAAAAGTTGTGCGGGTCTCAGCATGATCTCCATTATTTAGGAGTTTTGCTGGTTTAGCCGTTATAGTTCCTTGGAGTCTCGAGGTCAGCCAGGCTAAAATCTGCCCCAGGTCGTCACCACTATAGGCAGTCGCCGTCCTTGTGGATCAGAGGGAGATTTGTCACCATGCGACTAGTATGATACCAGAACGGTGATGGATCCTGATAACCGAATAATGTAATAAATTAAATGGTAATAAAGATAATAATAAAATAAAAGTGAGGATGAGTTATCTATGTATCCAAGTATAATAATAAAAACATGAACGCTTTCACATGTAAAATTTTTTTTGAACATCTGTGACGGATAAAAAAAATAATACCAAGTAAGGGATAGACGCAAATTGCACTGCCGTCTGGACTGAACAGATTTTTTTTATTATGAAATTGACATAAAAGAGAATATTTAAGGTGATGGCGGTACTAGTCGGCAAAAGAATAACGAATGGCATTGAGTTGCTCATCGTTTCGTTCATAGCCATGCCTACAATTTATAAGGTCAGAAGAAAATGATACTGACACCAAAAATATTCATTAATAAACGTTTAGTATATCGAAAAATTTATTGACAAGTGTGAAAAACTCGTGAATTGAATACGTCTCAAATCTAGTTCTGAGGTCAACAAAAGGCACTTTCGCTTCATTGTTAAGAATCGTTCATGATAGGCAGAGAATCACCGGCAAAAGCTTGTTCTCCCATGAACTGGATTCGATGAGTGCTCATGATTCGTGAATGTTGTTCGTCTTAACTACAACTCTCTGTATTACCCACAGAAAATATTAAGCAGACAAAGTAAAAGTGACGATGTTGGTAATTTCTCCACCATTTAGTAACGTTTATACCAATGACAGGTATTTGAAGAAAGTAATGAAAGAAAACACCGAAAATATTTGCAAGCTATTTTTTAGACTTTCCAGCAATCTCGTAGTCAATCTTGTTTACCATAGTGTTTTCCTCATCGTCATTTCTTGTTATTTACGGTGAGCATTCACATTTTTATAATTTCTAATTTGCGGCCCGAAGAACTCATTTGCCTGAGCCAGGTCTCTCTCTTCATCTCTCTCTTATTTCTGCTACTGTCTCGTATCGCTCGAACTATATTAAATTCTCTCACATTGTTAAAAACAGAGTCTGTCATAATGTTTACTTTTTGTTTTCTGCCTACTAGAATTTTCACGGCAGGTTACTAGGCGAAATACAACCAAAAGATTGCTGAGATATATCTCTCAGAGACAGGCTAAACGAAGGGCCCGCATGGTGTGGTGGTGAACGCGTTACTCCCCTGAAAGGATAATAGCGCGTTCGTTCCCCACCGCAGACACCTGCCGTCCAGAGTCTGTCATAGTTTATAAAAACACACAAGAGTGGCTAACACCAAAGAAGTAGGATACTTGGTGGATATACTAAAAGGATTATAAAGGCCCAATGCATTGAATAGTAGGGAAAACCACCAGTAGAAAATTGGAATTACATATGAAATGGCTAAATAGATACCATAAGATCGAAAAAATCAGTAGTATTAAAAAAACGAAGAGTATGAACCATATGACGAAGATGGTATAGCAGGAGGACACTCTCATTGGCAGTCCTTTAGGCTGGTTTGGAAAGGGTTACTTGATGGTTAAAGGCTATGTAAGTCTGAGAACTCTCCGAAAACACTAATATTGCCGGAAGCGGCCAAATAGCAAACCTTCTACTGTATTTTTTCCACTCAAAAGTTTATTAAGAGTAATGACAGCTAAATGGAGCCAGTGTGCTAGCAACTTGACTTTACAACATCATTTGCTTAGACCTGACCGTCACTTGTAAAACCTTTGCGCTCCACGTCGTATGTGAACTCCCCACGGCAGAACGACTGGATAGTAAGCCTTTTACTGTGCCTGAGACAGGTCCTAACCGTCATGTATCAAAATGATAGCGGAGAACACTAATATTTGCTTTAGGGAAAGCTGTGGAACGAATTCTTTCTCTAAAACTAGAGTTTATAAAACACCGAATAATTCTTCATTCTTTATTTTTCTGTTGAAATATTCATCGACACGGCCCGTGCTCCCTTAAATATTGGTGCAGTTTTCTAGAAAAAAAAAACCTAAAAATGCATATTCTTGAAAAGTTATGCTTCACGTGCTATACTTCATCTTCATTTCAGCACAAATCAATACGACCAGGCTTTGATCTTCAAAAGCTGCACTTCAACATTTCATCAAGCATCTGCTCAACGACTGCTTTGTTAAGCATTTGGCTTAAGAGATTTCGTTGTTCTTTAGATACTATGATATCTTGTTGAGAAAGATATGACAGGACCAAAATAATTAGTTATTAGACGGTATTTAAGAATCTTATGCAGTATTTGCTCGATATTTGGTGCTGCATTTCTCTAATGCCATCAGTTAAACATGACAAGCTCAGAAACTGATCTGATGTGAAAGTGAAATCGTTTATCAGAATTTTTTCAGGAGATTTCACAACAGTCGATCCTAGCAATTGCCAATAGATTGATGTGTATCGAAATAGCAAAGTCACAGTCGTGAACAGTTCAGATATTGATGGCGCCGGCGGATTTTTAGCGAAGTGAATAAGAAAATATTTGCCCCGAAGTTAGGCTATCTTTCATTCTTTGACTTTGATGCACGCTAAATAATATTTCTGGAAATCTCTCGTCGCTTTGAAATAGAACGATATTAGAGATCAAAAGGTGGGACACGTTTTTTGCTCCAGTTTCCTTCATTTTCCTTCTCTTACCTTGCAAGAGAAATAGTATAAATACCTATTCAATTCAATGTACATGCCACTTTCGTCTCCGTCTACCAGTTAGCTGATTTCTCTTTGTATACTTATTCATCCCAACATCTATTGTTCCGAATTCTTCTTTATGAGCATAACTTTTGCAAACTCCAGCAAAACGCTCTAGGATAAGCACAGAAATGATTGTTGCTTCCTTATGAAGGGTTGTGTACTTTATTTCCCACATAGCATTTTGCTCAAGACGTGAAGAAACACATTCCTTTACCAGTAAGTCAACATTCTATGAATGATCTAACCAATAGACTTCTTCCTATTTTACAAGTGAAGTCTAACAGGTTCTCAATAAAATGCAATTTGTTGGCAAACATTTCTTGAAGAGTGTGGTACTTGTCACGGCAATCTGGTCAGTCGGAAGTTTCGATCATATTTTGGGCGAACACGTTGGTGGTGTTTGTCAAGATATCGGCCGTCAACCTCAACCATACTGGGGAAACGCTGATCACTCAGTTCTTCATGTCGGAAATCAGAAGAGGCAGGTTGCTGAATTATCCAAACAGTTTTCTACTTTTCTACTGATGCATGTTGTGAATGGAACCATTTAGGTTGCGAATGATGAGAAGAGGTTCTCGGCTTTTTTTCGATATTTCACACTTCTAGTCGAAACAGCTAATGGTACATGTAAACGGTAATGAGCTAGTTGTTAAAGAAAATCAAGAGTTAAGGCTGAACATAACTACATCAAGAAGTACGTTTAAATTCGTGAATTTCATTATAAAGCAGAAACAAGTGCTAAAAGTTGTGTTAAAAATTTCAGTAGCCTAGCGTTTCAAGGTCGTTAGTACAAAAATGGAAACTTTCTGATGATTGCGATGTTGAAGCCATCCATACTCAGTTTGACGATGCCTGTCACCTGAAGATTGAGGCACCAAAAACTTGTCACCACACTCGAAGGAGCAACATTCTAATCATAGCGGCCCAAAGAGGATGTTATTGAGGTGTGATTTGGAGAATAAAACTTATGAATAATGATTTTGCAATTAAAGCAAAGTCTACCCAGCAGCATTGAAAAAAAGCAGAAGATTTAGTGATCAGAAATGGTAGTGGGAAGCTTCATTTTCGTAATATAGGCAGAGAGTGACAAAAGATCACCGTGAAAACAACTCGAAAAGGGAGACCCTAATCACAAGAACTAATTTATCTGCGGAGAAGACTACCCTCAGAACTTGATCAAAAAAGGCTTCCAGTATTCACTACGAGTCACCTTAGAAGTGGAAGAACCAGAATGTTGAGATCGAAAGGCGAACGGCAGTTCAAGAAAGAAACCCACCTCTTGTATAAAGTGTCGAACAAGTGATGGAAATCATCTGACTTCTTCACTTGTACATCCTTTCGTTGTTTATCATATAAAGTTTTATAATTTTATTTGCTCATTTTCCAAACTACCCTTCACCAAAAGATCAGTGCTATCGGAAATCCTTCATCACCCTTTGCAATAATTAGACTAAACTAGGCACATTCTACTATCAGGTTTCGACTGTTATCTGCAAAAACTAGCTAACAATTTGTTTTTCCTAATTTCTTCCAGTTTAGCAAATTTGTTGTCTGGAAACTGAAAACTGAACACTGCTGGAAAGAAATGCACCATTGAGAGGACTGAAATATTTACGACTTCGAAACAGATAGAAACCTTTTTGCTGGTCTTCGTCAGCGCGTACCATTTAAGTAGAGTATGTTTCTAATGAAATAATGAAAATCTTCACTAGAAATTGTCATGCAATAGACTCATGGAGATCGACGACTTTAGAAATCATTATGGCTGTTCGATACCTCAATAAGATCGACGGCCTAGTGTGGGGTTGCGCCACATTCGCTGATTCAAGAGTTTTTGGTATGATGGGCACTCAGAAATCTGGTCGATTTTGATGAAACGTGTAAGAATGAATTATAGATTTTTAGAAACTTTAGCGATATGCGTCTAAGTTGCGACTTTGACATAATGATCAGCTTCATTCTAAAATTAAGCAAGATGAAATGAGTAACTTTGATAAACTATGCATTGGGCGCTTCTAGAACTGCGGTGTTCCAACAAATTAGAATTTATCCCGATTTTCACAAATGCGTTCAAGTCTCAGAATCAAGAACGCTAATACGAGCGCACTGCAATGATGAAAAGAATCCAACATGTGGAAGCTTTGTGCATGTGGGTAGCAACCTCCTGAAATGTGCGACCGCCTGAAATGTGCGTGACTTGTTATAATCTGATGAGACCTTTATTATTTCCAGTTCGATCCATTTGTTGAATAATGGAAATAAACGTTACACATAATGTGTAGTTTTCTTGTTCAGCAATCGCGAGGTTGTTATACAGCACACATTTACTTTCATAGAAAAACACACAATACAATACAACACAACAGTAGCTGACGTTTCGGCAGTATCGCCTTCTTCAGAGCCTGGAAGGGTATACTGATATACAATTTATTAGGACAAACACTTCAGTAAAACTTACAAAAAGACGAAAAACTCTATAGCAATTACATTATCAACAGCTTCTCGAAAAACTCACCGCTTTTTTGCATGACTTCCAATGAGGAAGGTTAGAAAAGATGATTATAGTCGCATATGGTTGATGACTGCGCCACCCCACATCAGAAATCCAAAGATACGGGGCCAGGTCGCGTGTGACCTCTGGGCATTCCTCCCTGCTATTCATTGCGGGATTTTTGGCATTTATCCAAAAAGCCTCAAGGAGTTTGCGCGTTGGTGTCTTAGTCTTCTGTGCGAGGATATTGACTTTAACTTCAAAATCGTTTTCGCTATGCTTTTGTATCCTATGCGTGCCTAAAGGGGTACTTTGCCTTACTTTTCGTTTGCCATCTAGGTGTTCTTTTAGAAAGTCGAACAAATATAGAAAGTCGAACCTGGGAACTGTTACACGTAATATCAGTGGATCACCGAAAATGATGTAAGCAGAGACGGCGAAATGTTTCTGGAGGGTTGACAAAAGAGTCTGAATGTGTCGCGAGACAAGAGTTTCGAACTGCGTCCTTAAAGCTACCTTTGCATTATTAGAAGAACGAAGAAACGTTAAGGTAGAATCGAATGAAACACATTATCCGCCATTGACCAGAAATACCAAGTGCGCTACTATTCAAAGGTGACTTCAAGGCCAGCATTTCAGGATTGATGGAAGCAATTGTAGTTCGTGGGAACCATCTTTATTCGTAGTTATTCATGAATTACTGTAGATACTTACAGAAGTCGCGATTTACCTAACAGACCACTTTTTTAAGGAGTGTCACAATCCAACAGAATAAATGGGAATTACCTTGTTGCCCATAAGTCGTAAAGGATAACTACCTAAATATGTAAAACCGTAGACATCTAACAAGAACAACCTATGGCATAACATCGGTTTAGATTTGAAGCTGGGAACAAAAAATGGGAGAAATAGAGCGATCATTCGACGATAAACAAGTGAAGACTTCTATTCGTGCCCATTGCAAATCAATTCTGCACAATGAAACTAATCGGTTGAACGCAAACTTATGGCAGCAAACCTCTGTAATGATGCTTTTGGTTTGCGGCTTCTTGTTTGTAGAAAAAGCAGTTACGGGTAGATTTGGCGACAGAACCGTCGCATAAATTTATTTTTAGTTCATCTTCCAAGTGGAAATGTCGAGCTCATTCTGGACTCAGGTCATTTTTGTAACCAAATGAACGTCATGTCGCATACGTTTTCGACCTTTCCGAGTGTAATGCTCCACTCTATTGGATTCGACTCGATAGCACTACAGTAACCCAAATTCCAAGAACAAATGGCTTTGCACACTCAATTGGAATCATTTTGACTCTGAACGAAGCCAAAGCGCCGAGACGTTAGCCACTATAAAAGATTACTTGTAAGAAGGTGGAAAAGAAGCCTTCTTGATTATAAGTATGATAACATATCTTTTGTTGTACAGTTCGACACGCAGTTCGATGTTGGAGGAAACGAGCCCTCTAAAACTCAGTGAACAGCGGACAATCTGATAACGAACACATAACGGAGCATAAAAGGATTTATAAAAATTTAAATCAAAAACAGCAAAACTTCTTATTAGCTACTTTGACCATTTATTTATCTGAGAACGTCCCCCGTAGAGATAGCCTTTTAATGAATTTCATGGGAACAGCGAGAACGAAGTCAGAAAACCCAACACTAAAAAATGGTCGAAAATTTCAAATTTCTTGAATTGAGCCCAACGAACGCGTTTGGCAAAAGATTTATAACTGTGTAGAAGTAATAATATTCGTGCTATTAAAAAAATCATACATTTACGAAAAGGTAATGCTAGAAACTGTGCCGACGGTATTTAACGGTCTATTATTATAAAGAATGTTTCATTACCGATTGATGTAATCAGAAAATTCCTTCATTAATCAGACTGAATTTGCGCGTCCAAAATATTGATCTTCCCAAAGGTTTACCTCCTCATCGTACCTGGGAGGTGTTCTTGGATGTACAGCTAGGTTGTGCAGCGGGGTACTAATTCCCTTGTCAGGGTCTTCCTAGCTAAGAATGAGCCCGGCGCTTTCCCCAGGAACCTTAGCTAGGAGTAAACCAATACCAGGACCCACCACCGTCCTTGTATCAGAGTCGCGTGGTGGCAAATCTCCCTCTGATCCACAAAGGCACCGATTGCCTGTGGTGATGAAGACCTGTGGCATATTCTGGCCAGGCTGACATCGGGATCCCAGGAAACCACAATGGCTTAGCCAGCAAATTTCCGAAAATTGGAGATAATACTGGGGTTCGCTCAACTAGTGAAGACGGGCCATCCAAGTAAGTTCAAATATCATGTGAAATATTCATCAGGCTTATTTATTACACTTCTTCATTTTTGTCGCATGTACAAATATGTTTACTTAATAAAGTTATTAACGACACTGTGATCTTTATTTGAAATCTATTTGACCAGAGATATTTTTTTATGTTGAAAATCAACTAAGTCTAATTTCCGATGTTCTAGCGCTTGCTTCCATCGCTTCGAAGAAATCGCTTCCAGGTGGTCGACGACAGTATTTGCAGATGTTGGCATATCATCACTGTTTTCAGGCGTTTTTTAAACGTTGGAAATTCCTAGCCACTTTCGCCTCTGTGAATGATCGGCTTCTCAGGAATGACTTTCATTATAACGTTTGGGTGTCACACTGCACAGCTGCACTCCGTCAACAACATTGCCACCTCTACAGACATGTTTAATGTCACTAAATCCCACTGATGACAACGATACGATGCCTTTGTACGTGTGTATGTATGCATATACATGTGTTTTTTATGGGCATGTATGTGTACAAAGAGATGTATGTATCTGTTTGCGTTTGTGCTTGTGAATACCGAGTTTGTATAGATCTGATAATCGCTTTGGCTTTTGAGCAGATCAGAACGGGATCGCTGGCCACTCTTACAAAAAGGTTTTACTCTCTCAGTTTATGCGTACATACATTCTGTATAGGATATTCTAAACACTTCAGTTCTCACCAGAAGTGGAGTTCTGAAAAAATGAAATTTAGCTGCAAGTTTTTATCAGATGCCTGGTAATACCTAGTTTTGTTTAGTTCACACAAGGAAACCGTACAATTTCATTTCTTTCTAGAATTGTTTGCTTTTGAAATTAGTCGCTAACATTTCAAGAACTGACTTCCATTTTGCGTTCCCACGGTTCAACAAGTCTTCTTCCATTGATAAGCTTACACGAGGTTGGCTGAAGTTTCCCCATTTTCGTCTTCCTCAGAGGCTTGCTTTCAACCTCCTGTCAGCTAGTCGATGAAACAATACATAGCCGATGATTTTCTGTTGATCAGAGGATTTCAAAGGTTGAGAATATGACAGCATGATGGGAGAGATATTACTTCATTGTAGTATGAATGGTATGTCTGCCCTCTGGCGTCTATTTTTTATTTCTTTATATTAGCCTAATCAATGTGGAAAATATGATACATTATAGCGATTACAACGACTACAATTGAAATGAGAGTCAGGAGCCAATCAGACTGCTTGGCACTGAACTCCTTCGAGAAAGGACTTTTTGGACATTTCTAAGGCCAGCTTAGAAGTCTTTTAAGCTGTAGGGAACTACAACATCTACGTTGGATGGATTGTCAGCTGACAACAAAAGACTTTAGGAAAAAGTCTTGTCCATGAAAACAACCCACCAGAAAAAGTTACTTTCATACAGATAATAACAGCGACGACATGCTCTTACAAATGACTATCATAAAGTTGCAAATGTGCTAAAAATTCTCAAGCAAGCGTGACAGTCGCCAGCACTTACAATGGTGAACAACACTGCGTTCTGATGAACGAGATATCGTCTGTTCAATGGCTTTCGTATTCGAAATATGACCTTCGGCGCAAACGAAAAACCAAAAAAATTCGTTTTGTTGGCTTTAGAACGTCGTTTCATAATGGTTAGAGTACAAAAACTTTTGCTTTGTAGACAAGATTCTCTAGTTTCTACCAACTTTTACTGCTTAAGTTCAATATCAGCTGCTACGTTTCAGTACAAAAATGAAGGCGTCCACAATCTCCACACCGTAGGCAGTGGTATCTCGCGATGCTTACGAAAATTTGGGACAGATTCCACATTTAGGTATTCACGCGGTCTATCTCTTTCTCTTTCACTCCTTGTCTTGCAATTGTCATCCGAAGAAAGCCTGATTGACCACATGAGAAATGTCGCTAAGATGTGCCCTTTCAAAAAGTACTATTTTTTCTAGGTTAAATCCATTTTATCTCAGAAATTTTTTTACCTAACGTGCACCACGGATAAAAAAATGTAAAGCACGATGTTCTAAATTTTAATTTTTGCTTATTTTTTTCATGGCAGTGAATGATGTGGAACACAACCACAATGATGCTGAGATATGAGCATCGAGACCCTTGCTTTACCTTTCTCTCAGTCGGCTTTTTTTGCCCTAAGGGTAGCGATCACTCGTCAAAGGGAATGATCCGGCGATCACATTTTGTTCATAGAAGGATACAATGTGAAACAGAACGATATGGATGAGCAAAGCCGGTATGAGAATAAGGTATGAGCGAAACTCGAATTCTTTGACGTGAAACAATGCTATAGTTTTTTATACGAACGCTCTATAAAATATGGGCATCAAATCTGTCTGGCTCTGAATCCTTTTAGTATGCAGCTCATTTGTGCCTATTACCACACCTTTTCTATATATTAAGATATTCGCTGTCGTTTTTTTAGGAAGAATGTTTGAAAGCGTTAGAGAAGCTTTCAATTCTTTGCTTGGATTCTGTGAGTTACTTTATCTGTTTATTTATTTATTTTATTGTTCGTTTTCACGCATCTATCACTAAAGAAGGTCCTTGAATTCGCGTGCCTGCGCAAGGCTGCAACCTGAAGATCTTACCTTCTTTGTGAATTGTTGAACCCCGAGTTGAATCTCCTTAGATTCTTGGGATGGCACTACTACAGCGTTCCCATATATTCATTACAAACACCTGGGAGACCTTTGTAGAATGAATAAAGATTTTTCGAATACTTTTGATAGATTTTTCTTACCAGAAAAAGATAAAAAGCTTGGTCGGCAAAGCTCTGGTCGAAACAGTAGCAATGCGTGTATTGCGTGGCATCTGCGACCAAAGCGGATTACGGTCACTATGTCCTGTTACCTTATGAAAATTTGCGCCTTGTACATTTCACACAGTTCATGCACCAATCCAATGGCCTTCTCAAGTTGCTTTCAATCTGCCGAAGGCTCGACCTCTATAGTCACAGTTATCGTGCGCTCGAGCATTTTGTTAGAATGCGCAATCAAATTATAAGCGAGGTTCACGCGGACACGTTTGCATCATTTTTGCCACTTTAAGAGGATTACTTAAAGAGGAGTGTTTGAAAGAGCACTGCGTATACGATGATTTATTAATGTAACCTTTAGAATTTGAAAATCACAAGCAAAAATTGGTAAATATTGACAGGTTGCTGTTCCAACACTTTTCACCGGGCTGAGAGAGAGGATCACAGTTTCACTCAACAGGAACTGGCTCAACAACTACATAAGGTAGGTCGGTTGAAGGCTATAACCTTGTCATTTCTTTTGGTAAGAAACCAGTGCTAGCTATTTCTTCATGATTCTGCACAGTAACAAATCATGCATTGTAATGACAAATAGAGTTCTATGTTTACTGTAAGTAGTAAACGTTGATTTCAGTGGAGAAACAAAACTGTGGTTGACCTCAGAGCCACCGACTCTGATTACGTTCATGCGACTGAACCCTTACTATTTCACAACAAGTTAGAAGTGCTTGTCGAAGAGTCGGAGGTCGAATGATTATCGTTGCGTTCTTCGATCAAGTGGCCCATATTTAATGTTAATGCTTTTTTGATGCCAGTGGCTCCGAAATAACTTGATATTTTTTCATCAATAAAATTTCGCACAACACTTTCCTGTTGCACATAGTACAATATGATGTAAATCAAGAAATGTTAAATGGATAGAAGCTAAATGTATCGAAGTGAATTTAAAGCTTAACATCTAAGAAAGGCGTAAAATATAGTTGGGATCACTAAAGCCTTATTCTGCCCGTCGGTTTGTACATGCGCTCAAGCCTACCAATACTGCACTAAATAAAAAGAATAAGGTTCTAGGTGTTGATCAATTCTGAAGGGTGTGCCATGCATTCGGCTGTATTAAGCATCGTTGGAGGTGATTGAATGCATATCTGGCCTTTATAATGAATCGCGGTAGCCTACCGATTCTTCGAGCCAGTGCTGCTACTTTTCCAGATAACTCTGGTTCTAATTTGCCGACCACGGTAGAATGGAAGGCCTGGAGGGCCAGGGAAACGAGGATTGATCTTCTGGAAGGGCGCTTTCGAGCATACCAACACCTCTGCTGTATACACGCCCTTAATACTACAACATCGTAGGGAGTTTTTGAAATGTCGAAGAACCAAGTTAACTCATTACCATGGCAAAATGCACCAACGAACTGGAGAATTTGTAGGTAGCGGGCTAACAAATTTTTAATGCCTGCTTGCTTGGATACTTATACGGCTCGACTTCACGAAATGTGGAAATGCAAGCACTTTTTTCATCTTTTTCTTTGCCTTGCAGCCGTCATCCATGGTTGAGATACGAGTCAAGCATGGCGACGGGAGCCACCTTCATACCGTATGCTGTCGACTTTTTGCAGATGCGGTCACGGCTGAATCATTTTAGCTACGAACACGTCTGCCCAACCTGTAGAAGGTCGACCCAATGATCGCTTGAATCTCGCGGAGTCCATTCTAATGCTTTTTTGTTCCTCATTTGATTGCAAAATAAGAAAGTCTCATCTATGTTTCGCAATCGATGCGTGTTTTCTCGAAAATGTTGTGATATTAGAATATTAGGACTTCGCATTCCGGTATACCGAAAGGTGTGGTAAAGGGTCGATGAAAACGCTTAACAGTTGTGCTGCAGTTCCGATAGCAATCAGCTAATTTTCGTACATGGATATTGGTAATATTATGTAGGGTAAGTCCACTCCTTGCTCGACGTTTCCATCACATTCGTTTGAACACTGCCAAACGCCTTTTTATACTTAGCAGAGTTAAGCGCTAGGGCAGCTAGTATTCCCGACGAATTTCTCTGACCCTAGAGAAAGTCTGGATGTAATCCACTCAGCTAATCAGTATCGAAATCGTGCTTGTTTGACTGGTTATGCTTCGTGCAATGTCTATGATCTGCATATGGGGACTGTCTTCATGAACGACTTGAAGAGCACACTCAACGAGATTATCGAAACGACATTTATGAAGATTCTTTTGATCACCACTTTCTTGCAAGACGGTCCTGCTTGACGTTCTAAAATTTCTGAGATTTCATTTTATTTTAGAAGTTGGATGTTATATGGGTTGCAAGAAGCAGATGTAGATTGTAGCCTCCGGCTTAAATGAAATCATGTGGTATGATCAAGGGTGAAACTGCCTTTTTTCGTGCCTTCGGTCTCAAAAAAAACATTGGAGAAAAGAGTTTCAAGTGTTCTTCTAACTGAGGTTTTTGAAATCGAGACAAAGATTTTGAAAAAAAAATTTCTACAGAATATTTCAGTTAAAAATTCCTCACAATAGCGTGAAGTTTTACTAACTCTCTCGTTTTCAATCAGGGCTAACAGCGAAACGTTGTACACGCAGAAGTCCTGATCACACTTTTTTCGGATGGGCTCTTTTTTGTACCCCTTCCGACAATTTCTTTTATCTGTACCGATGTAGATCGTTCTGTAAAGCTCTTCAACAACTGGCATGTATTATGAAGTGTGTAAAGTGTGTTACAATAGGCTAAAGCTTCAGTTTTCTTCTCTCCTCGAACAATTTCAAAGTAGTAATGGAGAAGCGATCGATTTTCTTGTTTGAAGAACAAAAGCGATTTTTAACAATGGAATAAAAGCCTAACTTTCTATTCATTGCCTATTATTTCAATGGCAGTGTACGATGTGAAATACAACATTAGGGATACTGTGATACCAGCAAAAGCAGGTACATCAGTTAGGCTTCGAACTCGTGATTCATGTGATATTCGTTGCACCAACCGACATCCTTGATTCGTCTTTCGTTCAGACAGATTCTTTTGCTCCATCAGTTCACATCTCAATAATGGAATAAAATGTAGTATAACGAACATACTTTCCTAACAAAATAAGTAACATCATTTCAATCACATAAATGCTCACATGAATGTATTACAAAATGATGACTGATTCATAAAGGTCACGCTCGATGCACAGATTTCGGTGCATAGCTCCATGATGCTGCCGCAACTATCTGTTATTACCTTTCAGCAAGCAATATTACCTTTCCATTTTTTTTTTGTTTCGTCTTACTATAGACAGAAAAGCAGTGCATTTTTTATTACTTTTACCTAGCGATCAATACACCACATTTTAGTAGATCCATAGACATTTGTTCGCCATTCATACAATACTTACTTACTTGATACCTGAACGGCCCGTTCTCACTGGTTATGCGGGAACAATCCCCAACCACGATGAGGCGGTAAACCGTTGGGAGGACTCATACAATAGTGCTTAGACAACATGGATATATTGGAACACGATGACAATTTTCCAAGCAGCATTTAAATCTCTGAAATATTCGTAGTATTTTTTAAATACAATGTCACACTGAAACATGGTTGACATAATTTCCTGTCGCATTCTTTTCCTTTACGAGTAACTGCTCGATGGCTTTTGATTGTATCATTTCCATTCATTTTGTTACTTACGTTACTAAAAAATGGTTGATATGGTTTCGGAATTGTCTCTGATAGTTGAAATCCCTGTCTCGGCGCACATTTCTTAGGACTTCTTGACATTTGATTTGAGTTCAGTGGGAGAGGGAAGTAGTATAGAGAAAATGGCTGGATACAGTAGTTTCTCCTAATCAAAATCTTACCAAAATGTTTGGTGAGTCATGCTGGCAAGAAGTGGAACAGAGTTCCTGCCTGGCAAAATGGCACTTGGTATAGAAGCTTGTAAACATACGTTTAGTCTAAAGCCTGCTCTCACTTCGTGTCAAGATGAATCCTCAGGAAAAAACTATTTATTATAATAGGTGGAGTTGACACCGAAAACGTAGCCACCGTCTCAACTACTACTTTCTCTTTCCCTTTTTTCCCTTTTCTTCCTTCCCTTTTTAATTAAATTTTTTATTTTTTAAATTCCTCCTCTGCAAAAAAGGAAGAAAATCCTTTTTTTGCAGGGGAGGAATTTAAAAATATCGGAAATGAGTATGGATGTTGAAAGCGTCGTGCTATTCAGGAGTTGAGCGAAGTTATTCAGATGATTCTTCATTGCCAATATAGATGACCCCAAGTGCTGTCGCTAATTCCTGAACGCCATATAAAAAGTTTTTAAGATTAAAAAAAATCGACCACACTAATGGTGAAGTTGCGCTAATTTTACCGGTTTTATTCCAAATAATAGAGTGTACTATATCAACAAAGATATATTGCTTAGAATTGAAAGCCACATTTGCTTTCGTTCAAGTTAAAATTGTTAGGTCTTCACAAAATTGGGGTCCGATTTCAACCTGTGTTTTTAAAGTGGCATATTTTGTCGCAAACACAATCTTTTAAAAGTAGTGAAGTACCACTGAAATCTAAACGGTTTTTCTCTGAACGAACAAGACTAGATGGACGATATGCTAGAAATTTTTGTGTATTGGAGGAGGGAAAATCGTTGGAGGCTTTTTTGACGTCAGCTCTGTTTCTGAAGAACTCATATGGGAAGTTGTCGAGATAATTGATAAGTGTATTTCTATTACTAGCTGGACGTACCTCACCGCTGAAAACATTTCACTCTGATCTAATTCTGTGGTGGATCAAACCAGCTTTTGACAACCAAGTGGTCTGCATGATCTTATTTTGTTGTAATTTCGGCTTTAGAAAGTGCTACGGGCCTTGAACGTTGTCCAAACATCGAATTTATTTCGTTGGTTATCATAGAGAATCCATTTCTCGTTGCACGTCACAATACGATCGAGGATTCTTCTTCTCGGGCAGAAGAAGTACTGACAATACATAAAATTGTGATTCATTCGATTGTCATTCAATTCATGCGTACTGCACTTTCGAGGTGCCATGAATTTCCAACCTTTTAAAAGTGCTCTTAAACAGTTTAGATGCTCACATGGGGTTTTTCTGCAAGCTCCCGAACAGTCACCATCAAATCCTTCAGTTTATCGTCGTCAACAGCAGAAGGCTCCACTAACCTTCAAAGCCGAGTTTTTTTTTTTTGATTTTTCCAAACCAACGTTGCTTTGTGCGTTCATTAGCACATTCGCGCTCTCAAACCTTTTTAACGCTTCACAGCGCATGCGATCTGTGCTACCGAGTTTCAATTCGTAGAAGAGCTTTGTCGAAAGCATTGTTTTTAAACTTAAATTTTTAGGGCTTAAAACTTGTCAAAGACACAGTCTATATTACAATCCAGCCATATGTAGCGAGTGTAGGTGAAATGACCTTTACAATAATTTATAATGGAGCGGCCTTTCAAAGAATAAATTGTCTCGAAAACACATGCACGAAAAATAATGTTACAAACCAAGCCCTAATTTCGGAAAGACATAATAGCAAATGCCTTTCCTAATGCCTTAATGCGAGTTCGTCAAGCAAGGAGATTGGATCTCATCTCCATTACCACGGAGGAGCTCAGACTGCAGCTCCATCCTACTCCACCATAGTAATAAATACCGCTTGCAAGAGAGCTTTTCTTGAAGATATACATTGTACACACATAAGAAACGACGAGAAGCAGCACCACGAAACGTCGGGCACTCTCATCTCGTCAAAAAATGGTGATCGAAAGAATCTTCGTATTGTCGTCTGATATGCTTGTTGGGTGTGCTCCACAAGCTGCTCATGAAGACTATCCTCTTGTGCGCACAAAACATTGGATGAGGCACAACCAATCGAACAGCAAGGATTTCGATACTGATTGGCAGAATGGATTACGAATAAACCTTCTCTATGGTCATAGAATTCTGTCGGTTGTGCCAAAAAACTCATGGTCCTGAGTTTTGTTGACTATGAAAAAGCATTTGACAGCGTCGAAACATGTAATCCATCCGTCGACCACGGAGTGGATGTTCTCTGCATAAGAATACGAATAACTATATATGAACACTATGTATTCTTTCTTTGATGAGCTTACACGAGGTCGACAACTATATTTATTTGTGGCTAACGTTTCGACGTCATGGTCTTCATCAGAGCCGATGATCCGAGTCGATGGTCCATGCTTGCTATTCGTCTCGATGTGGCGGCTTCGCCTTCGTGTCGAGTCAGGTCTTCCTCAGCGGTCCATCTCCTTGAATGAGGGATACTCATTCAGTGATGCCCTTTTAAACACGATGCTGATAGTGGATATAATGACCTCGTATCCTCGTTGTTCTCGATGATACTTGATCCTCATTATGAACCTCGTGTAAGCTCATCAAAGAAAGAATACATATGGATTATGCACACCGAGGTTGGAGGAAAGTTGGTTTCGAAGTATTACTACGCTTTGTGCTAGCTAATAATAACACCGACTTCTGCACGATGTGTGCGATGATGTATGTCCGGAAGAAAAACAAGCTGTTATCAACGGACATTATCCTTATATCCACCATCAGCATCGTGTATGAAAAGGCATCACTGAATGAGTGTGCCTCATTCGAGGAGACGGACCGCTGAGGAAGGCCTAACTCGACACGAAGGCGAAGCCGCCACATCGTGACGAGTAGCAAGCATGGACCATCGACTCGGATCATCGGCTCTGATGAAGACGAGGACGTCGAAACGTTAGCCAAAAATAAATATAGTCATCAACCTCGTGTAAGCTCATCAAAGAAAGAATACATATTGATTACGCACACCGAGGTTCAAGGAAAGTCGGTTTCGAAGTATATGTGAGCACTATCTCAATGTTATCGGAACTGCAGCATAAATACAAAGCTTTTTTGTCGATTACTCACCATGGCTATAGGAAAAAGCGGTTCGACAAGGCGATCCTACATCGCAGAGGCTGTTGACTGCCGTATTGCCGCGGACAATGAAATCGCTCAATCGGAAGGAGAAAGGTGTACGTCTTGGTGGAGAATTCTTATCAAATCTTTGTTTTGCTGAGACACCGACATCTTCTGCAAAAGTGCTGACGAAGCAGAGATGAAAGTGAGTTCGGCGAAGTGGGACCAACATTGGTCTACGCACAATTGCGAAGATTTCTGGGTCATGAAAAACTCATCGAGCTAAGGCGAACAGATTATTCAAAATTGTTGTCTGGTCACAGAAACCACCTCCTACGTGTGCCTTGGGCAATCATTGAAGATGGAGAACAACATTAACAAGGAATTAGACTGACAAGGAAAAGCAGCACGGCCGCATTCGGGCCTCTTAGAAAGGCCACTAACAAGGTACTAGACCCAAAAATCCACGCTAACTTTCTATTTAACACCCTTCGCAGAGCTCCATTATGAAGCAGAAACAACTAACACCTAAGCAACGTAAAGTATTTTGCGCATAACCTATTGAACATTGGAACGGTTATGTTCGTTGTAAAATGCTATCGGGTCACAGAACTCCCTGACTGAATGAGAAGCTCTGATATTCTGACCATATATCTCATCTTCCTCACAACAGTTTGCGGCATAATCGTAACTAGGAAGTGTTTCTGGTCGTCGAGCTGTGATGTACAGCTAGAGTATTCATTCCCTGGCAGGGTCTCCTAGGCTGAAAAGGAATCCGGCGTTTCCATCAGGAAGCCCAGCTAAGAGCAAACCAACACCAGAAACCGTCACCATCCCGATAGCAAACTAACCGCATAGAGGCAAATTTC
This sequence comes from Angiostrongylus cantonensis, assembly GCA_009735665.1. Lineage (NCBI taxonomy): Eukaryota > Metazoa > Nematoda > Chromadorea > Rhabditida > Metastrongylidae > Angiostrongylus > Angiostrongylus cantonensis. The sequence continues at coordinate 402,450 of MQTX01000222.1, read as the reverse complement.
TCTCTGATCCACAAAGGCTGCAACTGCCAGAGGTCGTGATGACCTCGGGCAGACTTTGGCCAGGTAGTCCTCGAGATTCCAAGAAGCCACAGTGGCTAAACGAACAAATCTCCGAGAAATGGAGATTACGCTGGGCTGGAGCCCGCACAACCAGTGAAGAAGGGCCATCCATGCATCTAAGTGTCTCATCTTGGAGACGGAGGTGAACACAGTTCGATAAGAAAACATAAATGAGTCGGTGATAGAGTAAGAAAAACAGTCGACAGATAAGCGAAAAAAAAACAGTAAAAGTGAATGGACTCTACCTGAATTCAAGTGGCCACTGGATCGGCCACCTGAAGGATGGACGTATGTGTTCGCAAATAAAATGATTCAGTCATTTTTGCGCTGCAAATGGTTGTCAGAATAAAATATAAGACTGGCACCCACCACCATTCTCGATGCAAACCTTCACCAGGTGCGACTATTGCGAGTCAAAGAAAAGGGTGGAAAGTATGCTGGGTTCCACAAACTTCGTTAACTAAGGTCGACTAAGTATGTAAATACTTGATACTTGATACTTGAACAGCCGTCACTAGTTGCGCAGGCCCCAGCATAACCACCACTTTTCGGAGATTTGCTGATTAAGCCATTGTGGCTCCCTAGAATTCCGAGGTTAGCCTGGCCAAAGCCTGCCCCAGGTCATCACCACTGCAAGAAGTCACAGCCCTTGTGGACCAAGAGATTTGCCACCATGCGACTTTGATATCAAACGGTGGTGGATGCTTGTATTGCTTTACTCTTAGCTAGGCTTCCTGATGGAAAAGCCAGTCTCCTTCTCAGCCTGGGATACCCCTCCGGAGGAACGAATCCTCCCGCTGTACATCGCAGTCCGCCGCCACCCAGGAACACCTTCCAGCCACAATAAAGCGGTAAATTATTTAAAGGCTTACTACTGAAGTATATAAAAAGGCAAGTATTAAAAAATTTATTAGTTTGCTTCCTACAGTTTCTTCAGTTTGTTGGTGCGCTCCAGCAATAGTGATAGGTCGACGTGATTTCTCTACAAGCGAATACATTCTAGACGGTGATGCGCTACTAGTTGACTTCAGCACATATTAAAGGAGAACGAGGAGAATAACGCAGTGAGTTGTGTTAGTGACTCCAACCATATTTTTACGTCCTTCTTCATTAGTTTTTCTAGGGGTTTTGTGAAGAATTCTGACATTGTCGCATTGATCAGTAGTCGTCCTGCGAGAATGTTCTTCTATGCACACTTCTTCATTAGTGGACACGCAGCTTTTTGTTCAAAAAAAACCCTTCGTCTTCTATGCAGTCTATGGAATGAAACAACTGTTATGCATAGCAAATCTGCGATTTCTCCGGATTGTGACGCCGATGTTAGAACAGTTGGTTATATTGCGTCATGTTTAGGCAGATGATAGTGAAAAATTTGTCTATCAAAATATTTTTTATTGAACCATTTTTACACGGTTTTTTATAGGCAGTAATATGTATGTGTTTCTCTCAACGGCTGACGAGTGATTGCTGATAGCAGTGATCGATAAAACAAGCTGAGAGAAAGGCGAAAGAAAGGAACCGCATGGTGTGGTGATCAGCGCGTTATCCCCGGCGTACTGTTTTGTTAATCGCTATGTGCTAGCTAACAAGTATCGACTGCTGCAGAGTAGATTATCAGATGAAAAACAGATTATCATCAACTCATAATCTTATCAACAACAACCGCTTTGTATAAAAGGGCGTCGCGGGTGTGTTGGTCTCATTCGAGATGCTCAACTGAGGGGGATCCGGTTCGATGCGAGACGAAGACGCCACATCGAGAAGAGCAACAACTATGGACCATCGACAAGGATCGTCGGCTCTGATGAAGACGAAGCCATTGGAACGGTTGCCGAATAAACCTATCTTATCGACGTCGCATATGCTCAACAATATAAACAAATATCAAGTAATATGTATTTTTTCTTTGGTGAACTTACACGAGGTTGATAATAATATTTATTATCGGCTAACGTTTCGACGTCTTCGTCTTCATCAGAGCCGATGATCCGATTCGATGGTCCAAGCTTGTCTTTCGTCTCGATGTGGCGGTTTCGCCTTCGTGTCGAGTCAGGTCTTCTTCAGCGGTCCGTCTCCTCGAATTTCGAAGCATAAATATCAAGTAAGTTCCAAGTAATATATATGTTATTATAAATTTCTCCAGCACGAGGATAATTATTGCATTAAGCAGTGATGAAGTTTCCAACGTGATGTGGAAAACCCAGCGGAGAATGCTGCCCTGACATCTGGTCTCCAGCCTCGGTTTGATCATAACCTTGAGCCGTTCTAGAAATCCGAAGGCCTCTGATATGATCTTTTTTTTGTGTTGTCGATCATCGTCGTTTTGATTACGCTTTCATTTCTTGTATTATTTGCAATGTACACAATTTTCCGGTCCAAGTTCTTAAAATTGTGTGGATTTCTATAGTTGTTTGTTTTGTCGAACAACTAATTAGCCCTCCTTGTCTCAACGCGACATACTCAGTGGAAGCTTCATAGCGGCTCTGAGGAAGGCGAAGTCCGTCGAAACGTCAGCTTATTCGTGAATAAAGAGTAAAAATAACACCGCGTTTGCTCAACAAGAATGCGAAGTCCGTCCTATACTTACAGCATGATGTTTAGTAAATATTTCGACTTTGTATGGAATTGTAATAGCATCATAAATATTCTTTTGAAAATTGTTGTTTTTTAAGATGTAGAAAATAGTCGAGAATAAAGATCTGGTTTTGAAATTCCAGTTAGGTATGTGTGTCTTCAGCCCTTTGGTCCCTGAAAAACTCAAGTATGTCATTTGTCGAACCAGAGAAGGGATGATGGGATCACTAATGATCGTTGCATCTAGAGGATCACTTGTATTTATGTCATAAATTGTGAACGATTATTATTATCGGACTCTACACTGCTTTAAAGATCACTTTGCTACAAAAGCTTTGGAATATCAAGAAAACCTCTTGAAGTTGAAAGAGCTGATGATTCCACATTATACAGAAGTGGTCGAGAAAAGCTCTCGCCTTCAATACTGGCGCAAGGACGTGGCATACATAGGGGTCACCTTGTGAAGGGGTGCTGTGGTCGATATGATCTTTCTAGAGGTCGCTGTACTTCTGGTCGTTTATTTTTGCGTGTGGAGGTCTTTTCTACTACGTCTGCTGCAATCAGACGAAGGATCAACCGACAGTTGCTGTGGAAGGTGTCCTACTGCCAGAGCTTTGTTCTGTTCGCAGAAATACCCTTTTTTCGAACGGGTTCGTTGACGAGTTGTCTGGCTAGCAATTAAATGTTATTTCAATTTTAACTGTTATTATGAGTATAGTATTGGAGGCTAAGAAATGGATAAAGCTCTCGGCGTTGATCAATCCCTGAGGGATGCGCCATGCATACGACCTCATTAAGCATCGTTGGAAGTGACCGAATGCATATTTGATCTTTTCAACGACTCGCTGTGGCCCACCGATGTATCGAGCCTGTACTCCCAGACAAATCTGTACCAATTTTCCGACTCCGTAGGGATGCAGGACTTGATGAGCCCTTGGCGCGGAGATCGATCTCGTGTGTTGGCGGGTATGAGAAAGCAAAAATGCCCTGGATATGAGCTGTAAAACGCTTTCAAATGCTGCCAGCAATGTGTTCGTATAATGTACTATATTAATAGTAGTTAGTAACATGCATATCATTTATACGTATGGAACCATAGAGCGAAATATTCTATATGATTGTCAAGTTGGCCTTGTGATTTCAACCACAGCCTCAACTTAACTGGATTCAATGCTGATCTAGACTCCCTAGACCAATCCCCTTGACAAGTGATTGCTGATGGCAGTGATCGATAGAACTGTTATGGGACAGGCGAAACGAAGGATCCGCATGATGTGGTGGTCATTGCGTTCGCCACTGGAAAAGGGTAATAGCGCGTTCGTATCCCACTGCAGACAACTGCGTTCCGGAGTTTTGCAAATATCTCAGCAGCACTGTGGTTGAATCAAACGTGATATTCTGCCGTGAAAAAAATGTAATGGACAGAAAAAAAGAGTTAACATGTGGTCAGAGCGAGTGCTGTATATAAATCTCAGATTCAGAACGTTGATGAGTATGTCGAGAGACTTCTGATCTGGTGACGTTGCGTGCCTGCCGGACACAGTTTTTCCTAGATTCTTATGTTCCCTCTGTACACAATTCTACTATGATTAATTAAATTATACAATAAATAATCAAAAAAAGCTTTTAACGTGGAGGTGATTAAATTTAAAAAATAACATTGAAATCTGCGAAAATGCAAAAAGTTCCAAATGCTGGTATTTTCGTTGAAGTACCTCATATTTGAACCGTAGGCGGCCATATTTCTTCTTCATCAACAAGGTGCATGCCATTTCGCTCCACTTTTCTTGCTTCTTTTTTTAGTTTTTTTTTGAGTTTTATGTCTCTGAATGTCTTTCCAGATGTTTATCGTTTTTATATTAAGTTGTGAGTAAAACTGAGTGATCGCTATACTGAAGCAATGCCCACATCCACCTATATTACACTTCAGAAGGGCCGCCTTACCCGCTTCTGTAGACCAGCTGGTAGTCAAAATGGGCACAAAATATGAGATTTCTTGATTGTTTGTGCAGTACGTTCTGTGCTTTTTACCTATATTTGATTCTCTTCAGTAGTTTTATAAGGCCAGTTTCTAGTCCCCAAATCTCTTCGATTTCTACATGGCTTCTCAAACCAGGGCTTTCGTTGGTTTAATCATGCATTTTGCCTTAAAATTAGGAAAGACGAATGCTATCTTACAGGAAACTGCTCGTCCTTCCCCTAACGCTGTAGTTTTTGGCGACTGAGGTCCGAGGACTGACGAAATCTATGCTTGTTTATGGTTTTCCACTCTATTGCTTTCGTTATTATGTATATGCTTGTTGTTGTGCTGTTATTTAGTTGTCATTCTTTATCTTCTATTAAGTTAGCATGTCTAATTTTATCAGAAAGCATAGGAAATGTGCTATCGCCTTTGCTTCCTTTGTGCACAAACGTGAGAAGGCAAAAGAGGTTTACAAGTCGTTGCTGAAGTTCGTGCTACTTTCTCATGTGTTTCCATTTGCAATTTCGCTTAAGATTGAAACGGAGATACCTTTTAATTTTAAGAAGCTTTTCATAAAAATAAACACACTTGAATATGACCTCACTGAGCACCCACTTTTCTTCACTTGTACACCTTGAAAGCACTATGTCCTGAGCGGAACCAGGATGTATTTGAAATTTGCCATCAGTGTGTGCTATCAGTGCGCGCACCGTAATTATCCCTGTTGAGCGACTTTATTATCCAATTTGATGCCACTCTGAACAGATCTGATGAGATAGTGTCGCATTATCGAATCTCTTTTTCTAAGGAAATGCCAAGGGCTCGACAGAGAACCTCCATTTTAGTATTGCGATTACCACAGCAATCATCCAGAGCTCTTCTGTAAAATCTGTCCACTCTTTCACCTATAAGCGCTCATCTTAATTGATTCTATTGGACGTTGCCAAACATCCCATAAATGCTATGACTGTGGGAAGGCGATACTCTCGACCGCCTTCTCTGATCTGATGCAATGTTCGTATGTGGCTCAAGCGACCTTGTCAGTATTTTCGCTGCCCAACTGGTTGCGTCATGTCCACGATCTTTGATATGCGTAGCAAGATAATCATCGCGAAGAGCTTGTAGAATACACTAAACAAGCAAGTCAGCTAGTCGTTTATAGATGAACTTGAGGATTACTTTATCAAGCTGATTGCAGGATGTGTCAAGTTTGTTCTCATCATTTGCACCGGTTGCTGAGAAACGACTAATCATATCGGGCCTCTTTTTCTGTTCATATTGGAGACGAACAGACCAACAAATTGATAGGGTCTCTTACAAAAAAATCAGATCAAGCATGGATGAATGCACGAGAAGATCAACGCCATTAAATTTTTTGTGGCGGAATTTTCTCTACAATAATGACTCGGGTCCCATAATCTAATTGACATGTGTCGCGGTTTCCTTGATTTTTGCTTTTGTAGCGCGATCGCGTACGATTCAAGGCATCTAACGGCCTCAAGAAGAGCCTAAAGATTAGCAACTGAGCAGACAATTCTGGCATTATAGGTTCAGGGTAAGAAGTGTCGTAGGAATTCTCTCAAATATAATCAACAGAACAGTTTATTTGTACGTAAAGAATTATTTGACCTCAACTACGAAGATAAGATCCACGTAGAGATTGGATCAATACTTGACTATAATTGTAGATTCCATTTGTTCAAAAATGGCAGGTAGAATTCAATGTGAGTTGTGCAAATAGGAAGTCGATGCGCTACATATGGACACAGGTAGTAGGATTCGCTTTCGATAAAACGAAACGCATCGTTCGTCTGAAAGCAATTTATAATTGATTCCATAGTTAATTCTGGAACAGAAAGTTGGGGTGGTAGTTAGGATACATGACAGTGATAAATCCTGCTCACATAAGAATATGTCAATGACGAGCATGTTGGAATTACTACTGCTATTTTTTTGCTCCATGATGTTTTCAAAAGCGCGCAAGGTCGATGGCGGAGAAAATAAATATCGCACATTGCAAAACGTATAAGTAAACGGTACAGATTATAGTGCGATGATGAACAAAACAACGACTGGTGGTGCTACGTTCGCATGAGATTTACAGATTTCTACATAATGAAGGTCCAGATGACAAAGCTTGGGAAACTCGAAGATATGATCGATAGACTGTAACCCCTTGGTCATGCTAACCACTCCGAAATCCATTTGTCCATTGCAAATCCATCAATCCCCACTAAACACTGAATCCTCCATTAGCCGATCTCTGAACGTCATTGTGAAACAAAGCAATTTTTTGTACTTTTGCGATACTTCAATGAGTCTTGTTAACGTGTGGATGTGGTTCATCCTACTAGACTCTTCTTGAAACAATAATTGCTTGCATGGCTGTCCTTTATCTAGTATTTTTACAATCTTGTTTAGAACGACTCAAGTAAAAAGTTTGCAGACAGCGGGCGTTGAGTAGGTTGGGCGATTGTTGCAGATCTCGTGGAGCTCACCTTTATTCAACCAAGCACTCTCTTGCTGGTATTCCACTGCCTGGGAATTTTACATTCACATAGGTAACGTCTAAAAAGAAGACCCAGTGTGTTTGTGATGAGTGGTGGAAATTTTTCAGATGTTCGAATCATGTGATGTCTGAACCTGTTATGTTTGATTCCTCATCGACGGAGCAGTACGTCAAATTTCGGATGGAGGGACAAGCAGTACAACATGTCCATTCTCTTTTGCTTCGAATAAGAATCGGAGAGCGTGGCTATTGAAGAGATCCGAGTAGTGGTCGTAAACTATTTTCCGTCTTGCCTTTCTGGAAAGCGTAGCTGTTCCTTCCGAGTGCAATGATCTTAGTTTGGCGAGTGGCGAAACTGCGGTAGGCTTTGTGTATCTAACTATTGAATAACTACTTCTCAAATGGCTTAACCTTTTTTATTTATAGCCTACTATAAATTTTTACGGCAGGGTATCATGTGAGATACAACTGAATGATGTTGAGATATTTGCAAAACTCCGGACCGCAGGTGTCTGAGCTGAGGAACGAACGCGTTATTACCCTTTCCGGGAACTTACGCATTCACTACCACACCATGCGGGTACTTCGTTTCGCCTGTCTCTCGGCTAGCTCTATCGATCAGCGCCATCAACAGGATTGATCTAGGGAAAGGGTAATAGCGTGTTCGTTCCTCACCGCAGACACCTGTGGTGCGGAGTTTTGCAAGTTTCTCAGCATTATCTTAGATGTATTTCACATGATACCCAGCCATGAAAAATTATAATAGGCCATAAATAAAAAGGTTAAGATATTTGAGGAATAGTTATTCAATATTCAGATACACAAAGCCTTTCTCAGAGCCCGGACATATTTTATGCAACAGTGGACTTGTAATTCTGTGAAAAATTTACAGTATTAATGGAGATCTAACATATAGAAAAATGCCAGTTTATTCAAAAACTACTCACCGTGCAGAAAGACCACCCGCATGTTCTTCACGAGGGATGATGAATGATGCCCATCCATGGGGATGATCATCCAAAGTTCAGTCTGAGATAAGGTACCTGGTTAGGTGTAATAATGAGGAACTCATCTTTCCAGTTCATATTTGGACTTTTGAAATTTATGCAAAACGCCTCGAGAGTCTTGCAAGTTGTCGTTTGTGATTCTTGGACCAAGATAAAATTTTTCGATATTTAAGTAATTCAGGATTTGCGAGCAAGACTGTTTTATAGAACAGACATCAGTTCACGTTCTAAAGGCATGTTCAACTTTTCTAAAATGTTGTCTCCAATTTCAGTTTGGCTGAAGGAAATCTTCGAAGAACTGGATGCGACATCAACATTAGGTTTTGAGAGCTGCTGAATGTCACAGTTTCATCAATCGAGAGTGATAAAGCATCCTTCTTATTTGCAAAAACGTTTAGACTCCAATGGTTGTCAATGTAACCAATAATTTTCGCTATACCCTGAGTTATTTTGTGCAACGTTGAAAGACTGAACAATTTATATCCCGGCAAAGAGGAATACGATGAGATACGACGAGTCGATAACCGTTGTTATCAATCATCATTATGGGGCTATGAAGAATTTTTTTGCGTGGCGGACTTCAGCACTTCTTGCATTCTATTCGTCATCCACAAACGCTTTCGGATATTTTTTATGTTTTTTCCAGTGCTGCTTGAGAATTTCGTCTTTTTTATTATTATTGTACAATGTAGGTCCAGTCAATTCTTCTTGAAATCTTGGTGGAGCGTTGGTAAGGGTTTCGAACCACCATTTTGCTTCCTAAGGGACTACATCACTAACCACTCTCCTTTCCCTTTCGCAAATGAAAAATGGATCAATAATTAGGAATCTCCATAGTGGGAAGTGATAGTATGAGAATCATTTAAACCGGGATACCTCTACTCTTAGTAGAAGAAAACTTTATAAAACCGATCTAGAAGTATTTAATGCAGGTGCTCCCTTTTGAGGTTGTTACTGTTCTTCCCTCTTTTTGTCGTTCTACCTTTCTTAGATGTTTTTCTTTTAACGCACCCATCTCTATGTCGAATTTTCTGAGTTCTACGGGCCTCTGCTATCTGAGAAGTTTCGCCTCTCCTTATGTTGTAGCAAAGCCCAGTGTCTATCAGTTTCGAGAAATCTAGTGATTAGGTATGTCAGGCAGTGAGGAACTAACTTTGATTGACTCCACGTCGAGAGTAACCACGAAGTCATAGATACTGAGGGCACTGACGGTGAAATGACTCTGGCAGTCATCGCCGCAGAACATGCAGAAATCTAAATGGACTATGAGGTCAAGGTTGTAAGCATAATGATAGAAGAGGTGAGTGGTCAGATTATTCAGTACTCCATGACTCTTGGATTCTGTGGCCAGTGTGTCCGCACTGAACTACGAACCTGTGTTTGGATGCATCGAAACGATCCAAATGTGTATTTTTAGAAATAGTCACCCAAATAAGTTTGACGAATGCATGGAAGGTATAGTGGGAGATTTTTAAGACGAACCCAACAATTCCTTTTCTATGATCCAGTTCAGATCATCCGTCATTGTTCAGGAGAGTGGTCATGGTTATACTGCCTGTACTTAGCCAGGCATTGGAGACAACTGCAAAAAAGGGACGTTGTGTGGGCAGTTACTGGTGACTAGAACGAAATCAGGACTCAGTATATGCTGTATCTGTTCCAAACAGATATGTACTAGATGTAGCCAATGCAAAAATATTTTGATATAAAAGGCATCAACAATTGTCATAAGGTATATCCAGTGTAGAAGACCTTGGTTACAAGGTTTTGCTCGTTGAGCCTCAGCAGAGACGTTATCAGTTAGTAGTCTTTCACTCTTGTAACTCATCGAAAAATGGTTCTTGTTTTACTAAAAAATTAACAATACAAGATAGGCTTTAAAAGCCAATATACAGATCTCCGTTTGGTAAACAACCGAGTGTTTACAGAAAGTGCAGAAAAAACATGTGCACTGCAATGGCAGCGCCGCAAAAAATGTTTGACTCTCCACTGGTGCCGGTCGTTACGTCAACTCACATGTGAGTAGTGAGATCCACTCACCTCAATCATAAAGTGTTAGAAGACGCAACGAATGCACGAATCTACTCTGCTTCACACATGACCGATATCATTGCCTTTGTATAACAAAATGGTTTATGTCTTCAATCTACACGACCACATTCCAGTGTTTTTACACCTCGATATTACATGTAAAAAAAGATTTGGTTGACTATCATCATCTCCATAAAGCACATCGCAAACCGACAGTGAAATCTAATAAAAGCTCTCTAAAGCTTTTGGTGTTGATCAATGCCTGAAGGATGCGCCATGCATTCGACTTCGTTAAGCATTGTTTGGAGGTGGTGACCTTTACGCGGCGGCCTACCTATGTATCCAGCCAGTGCTGCTATCCTCCCAGACAAGTCTGGTACCAATTTGCCGAACCAGGAGAGATGGAAGGCCATGGGCGCATTTCACATGCGCGCCGCAGTGGCGCCTCCAACCACTGTGCCACTGCCATACGAACGTTGAATTGATCCCCGCGCCCATGACCCACCAACCCTTCCATCCCTCCTGGGTCGGCAAATTGGTACCAGACTTGTCTGAGAGGATAGCAGCACTGGCTCGATACATCGGCAGGACACCGCGAATCATTGTAAAGGGCAGATATGCATTCAATAACCTCCAACGATGCTTACTGAAGTCGAATGCATGGCGCATCCCTCAGGGATTAATCAACGCCGAGAGCTTTATTAGCTTTTTACCCTTTCATGGCAGTGGCGCCTCCGACCACTGTGCCACGCGCTTTTATTATCACACATTATCCTTGTAAAATACTCTTCCAACCCTAAATTTCCTTAAAAGTCAAATTTTTAAAGAGCGAAGAAGCCGAATTTCTTAAATTCTCAGCATAACCAATCGCTGGATTAACCCTTAACAAATATTGTACACGGGAAGTTGATGTGCTCCATAACAACAGCTGCTTCTACTTCACAAATTTCGAAACAACTTCCTTCTCATAGTCGTCACCTTAAGACCAGTATGAACTGTTGGAAATTATAAGACTGAAAACATCGCTGGCAAAGGTGCATTTCAGTCCTTATCAGTAATTAGCAAAAAAAAAAAACAATGGGCCGTGCTTGATGTTAGGAATATACTTCGAAACCAACTTTCCTTGAACCTCGGTGTGCTTAATCAATATGTATTCTTCCTTGATGAGCTTACACGAGGTTGATAAAAATATTTATTACCGGCTAACGTTTCGACGTCTTCGTCTTCATCAGAGCCGGTGATCCGAGTCGATGGTCCACGCTTGTTATTCGTCTCGATGTGGCGGCTTCGCCTTCGTGTCGAGTCAGGTCTTCCTCAGCGGTCCGTCTCCTCGAATGGGGCACACTCATTCAGTGATGCCCTTTTATACACGATGCTGATGGTAGATATAATGATAATGTCCGTTGATAACAACTTGTTTCAGCGATCAACGGACATTATCATTATATCTACCATCAGCATCGTGTATAAAAGGGCATCACTGAATGAGTGTGCCCCATTCGAGGAGACGGACCGCTGAGGAAGACCTGACTCGACACGAAGGCGAAGCCGCCACATCGAGGCGAAAGGCAAGCGTGGACCATCGACTCGGATCATCGGCTCTGATGAAGACGAAGACGTCGAAACGTTAGCCGGTAATAAATATTTTTATCAACCTCGTGTAAGCTCATCAAAGAAAGAATACATGTTAAGAATATATTCATCACATGAAGGCAAGTATAAATCAAAAGTTCAAATAATAGTAAAGGTATCGTTGTCACCACATTTTAGAAAATCCTACCACTGCTTTTTGACGGCGTTGGCTTTGTCGTGCACTAAACTATTACCAAACCTGCTGGCCATCATGAAATTCTGTTTTCCCGCTTCGAGGCGCAGGTCCTCATCAGAAGGAAGTCTTCTCGCTGAGTTTCTACTAGCTGGTAGCGAAAGACCGTGATGTGGAACTTGATGTGTTCTACGGAATTCTTGAAAAACTCGTTCGTTATGGGAAATACTTTCACAAATGTTTTACGGACGACATCAATGAAATGATAGTAACGACGCAAGAACACGAGTATAGAACTGGGAACTTTAGACTATACACTGAATTAGGGCGCGTGTGGCGCAGCGGTTGGAGGCGCCACTGCGACACGCACGTGGAATTGATTCCTGCGCCCATGGCCCCCCCCAGCCTTCCATCCTTCCGGGGTCGGCAAATTGGTACCAGACTTGTCTGGGAGGATAGCAGCACTGGCTCGATACATCGGCAGGCCACCGCGAGTCATTGTAAAGGCCAGATATGCATTCAATCACCTCCAACGGTACTTAATGAGGTCGAATGCATGGCGCATCTCTAAAGAATTGATCAATGCCGAGAGCTTTGTCCTTTATCCTTTACACTGAATTGGAAATGAAGATCGCTTTGCGCAAAAGCATTCTGCGACTGGTTTTTTGATTCCTAATTTTCTCTTTAAGAAGAAAGACCACGACCGCTGAAGGTGGAAATTCCCAAACAGCATCGTTCATGCAGAGATCGGTGATATCCTTTTAGGCAAAAGTTGAATCTATTCTACGTTATTGTCCTTTCACCTTTTCACACAGGATCAGTTGTCGGCCACTTTGTGCAAAGGTTCCTTTCCACCACAAAGCGAAAAACAGAGTTGGTATGAGACGAAACCAAGGAAGCAAGCTGTGTACAGCACCAAATTTTATGCTTCTATGAGGCGCAGGTGGATCCGAGGGATGGATTCATCGTTTCTGCTGCGCCAATTTGGCGCCAACCTTCTGTGCTTACGAAAACGGCTTCGTGCATGCGTACCAGATGTCTTTTCGTTTATTCGTGTTATATTCTATGAGTCGACCAGACGAAAAGCCTCCAATCAAGGGAGGCGCGTGGAAAAAAGTTTGAAAGTCGCCTCTCATAAATTAGCTCCTTCGTCTAACACTTAAAGAAGCTGGCAAGCTACCCGTGAGTGCATCCAGTTCCCACATTCAGAGCTCAAAGAAATATAAGCGAGTATCAAACGCTAAGCACGATAAATTAAGTGGAAATTTCATTCCCTAACCCCAAAAAGCTCCTGAAATTCAGCATGAGTACAACGAGCACGAATACGCTGCTGAAGTCTCAGGGTCATTCTACGGTGTCTAAGTTGCAAAGGACTAAGGCGATTGTCTTTAGCTACAAGGCACATTCACTTGCATCTCGTTCGTCGATAAAAGACTAAGTCTTGAAGGCAAAAAAGGCAGTGTACGAAGTCAACGGGCTGCTTGAAACGAAAAGGCGCCTCGCTTTCTACGCCGTCTATGACACCGGAGGAGAGCTATTCCTCGAAACATGCGACGCTAGAAGGCTCATCAGCATTGGTATTTTCGCCAACACCAGTTTGGCCATGAAAATCGATTCATCCGAACAACAAACAGCAACTATTCATATAATAAAACTGACCTTTTGGCTAATTTCACTTCCTGCAAAACCTGGAAAGGTCATGCTGGTTGTAATCTTCTCAGCCAAATGCCTCCATAAGCAACACCTAATCGGCATTCGACTCAAATGAGGCAAAAATACGCATGGATGCTCTTGAGATCCAAGGAGTTCCCACTCACCGTATGAGCCATACAAAATTTCACCACCAAAATATCTGTTTTATTAAAAAAGGGACTAGGCAAGACGACACCACTTCACCATAATTATTTACTTCCACTCTGTAGAAGGTGATCTCAACGTTACAATGGGACAACATGGAAGTGAAAATCGATGGTCCATGATTACATCACCTTGCTGATGACTAACATCTTTCATATAACACAAAGCATTTGTCAGACGGAGCGAGTGCTAGATGGCTTTGACAACGCTTATGCAAAGGTTAGCTTTCGATTATATCTCACAAAAACGATGTTCACGAGAAATGGATTAGTTTCGTCTTCTCCATTTGCGCTTAACTTAATAGATATCTCTGAGGATTTCAGTTACGTCTATCTAGGTTTTGAAGTTGGCATGATGAATGGCTCAATGGCATGATGAATGGCATGACTCAACTCCAGAGTTGACCAGGAGGTGGGAGCGGCTTGGGAAGCTTTCAACCAGTGTCGAGATTGTAGTGAGGAAAACAGGAAATCCGAAGGGTAGGAATGGCCCCATATCACGTAATTAAGGAAAGCATTCCGAAGTTCCGCGCTATTTTAGCTATCAAAAATCAAAGAAGCCGTTCTACACGCCAAAATGTGCAAGATAAAGTAGGCCGGGAGCATAATGTTTGAATGAAGACTGATTAACAAAAGTTGTAAGTCACTGGATTTATAAGGATGTCAAATGCGTAGCTGGAAGATCATTGTCTTGATGATAAGAAATCTTTACGAAATCACTGAAAAAAAGATATAGTGCCCAAGGAGTCCCTGAAGTGAGCAGTACCCGCTGGGATCAATAGGACCACCGGTGGTCCATGTGACAACACGAGATATCGTTTTCCAGACCTACATTCTGCAAGAGTTTTTTACTGCAACTATAAGTTCTGGACGTTTGCTAAGCAATACGCAAAGGTTTCTCAAAACAAGGGGGTGGTTGCACCAAGATTTTGTTCCTACATACACCAAACAAGGTGTCTTAAATGACTTTTTCAGGAAGGTAGTGGAGAAAAATCCTCATAGCTTTCGGCAGATAGGGATCCTTGATGTGACACAAACAAGGAGAAGCATAAGGAGATGTCGTCGAGGTCTTCTCGAATGCAAAAATCTGCCTTTTACTTGATGATGACGGACAACCTGGATTCAGTTTGCCGCAATCAGATAGAATTAAAGGCGAAGAAATTCCAGACAAATCTTTTTCTATTCACCATGCCTGTACCAGAGCCTACCACCACCCCTGGAACAGCACCAAAAATGCTTCTTGTTGAAGTTCAAGCAGTACTATAAACTTAAGGCCATATACAGATCCTTGATTTTACAATATTATGACTAGTCTTTTACGAGAGTGCCACCATTATCCTGAAACTCTTTTTGCAACATACTCGACGTTATATGTGCAATCAGGGCGGATACTCAACCAGATGACTATATCCCACTGTTCACTTATGCAAAAAAGGGAAACAAGGACATCTTTGCAATCACCGTGTGGGGAACGTTTTGAGTGTGGTCTATAAGCTTTTCACGTAGATTGTCGCAGAGCGCGAAGAATTTCAGTGGAGGCTAGCCAATGGAACAAGATGGGTTTCGCAAGATATCTGCATTAGCACGTTCAAATACTTTCAACAGTCAAAGGGATCTGTGGAGAATATCATCTACATCTTACCATCGTTGACTATGAGGAACCATTCGACATTGTGGGAGCTAACGCTATCCTGTCTACCATGATTAGTCATAGTATCATTGGGCCCACATAAAACTATTGCATATTGCAATAGTTATTATAGATCAAGGATTTAGCATTTCCACAGATCATTCATTGCTTCAACTTGTAAAGGAATATAACAGAGTGACCCAGTATTGCCAAAATGTTCACCTTCGCTCTATAATGGTATATCCAATTGCACAACTTAAACAACAAAAGGATACGTTTTGATACACGGTTCCTTTCCAATTCTCATTTTGCTGACGACAATGTCCTTCTTTTGGAATACCACCACGGAAGCAGAGACATTGCTTACTGAGCTAAGGGTGCAAAATAGTATTAGGAAGGGAATCCAATTTATAAAGAGTGCTTTGTACAAAACAGCACAGGATCTCTTGGATAAGTCCGAAAGGTAAAAAACAGAAATAGTTAAAGCACCAGTTAGTGATAAGGTTGGAGAGCCTGTAGTATTTTCCAGTCGATTATGAAGTAACAAAAAACGAAAGAAACGAAAACACGGGTTCCTGCATCTCGAGTTCACCATGCTTTCCATCTATCTAGAGTCAGCAAATTAGTGTCACACTTCTTTGGAAGGCAAAACCCGTGTCTTGGTGCACCGGTAAGCCATAACAAACGGCTTTACAGGCAAGATATGCGTTCATTCACCTCTATGATGCCTGATGAAGTCATGCATGACGCACTTCTCAGGGATTGATCAGCGCCAAACTCTTTATCCTTTATTCATAACGGGACACAAAATCCTTAAAAAACAAGAGACTTCTCAAACTTCCATTGCTGTTCCAGCATGAAATGCTATAATGCCATTTACAGCTGCGCACCAGAAGCTGCAATACTAACATTTTATACGATTAGTTTGAAAAAGAAGGGTGCAAAAAAGTCGCTCTAAAAATATGTTTCGCCGTCCTCATTATTGTAATAGAAATTTAGGCAAGTCGATTCGTGCTGCAATCTTTGGGATTATCAAGTAAAGACCTTCCCGCGTACGTGGATAGGAGAAGAGCGTAAAAGCGTGGAGAGTGTGTTGAAGCAGCACTTTGTTTTCATCCATCACTAACCACTGCTCCACTCCCTCCTCTCTACGAGCTTTTACACCATAGCAATTAAATTTTCAAAGGTGTCGGCTATGTCGCTCATTGACGACTTCAACTCCACTTTAAACCAACGCCACATTGACAGTCAACAGTTCCTTTGGAGCAATTATGGTCAAAATAAGAGAAAGCACTTATTGTAAGCAATAGAGCTTTTATTGGTACATCTTGTAACAGCTCCCAGGTTCGACTTTCTATTAACCTCGGCATTGGAATATGAATGCGTAGTTTTCTTGTTCAGCAATCGCGAGGTTGTTATACAGCATACATTTACTTCCATAGAAAAACACACAATACAATACAACACAACAGTAGCTGACGTTTCGGCAGTATCGCCTTCTTCAGAGCCTGGAAGGGTATACTGATATACAATTTATTAGGCCAAACACTTCAATAACACTTACAGTAAGACGAAAAACTTCATGGCAATTACATGATCAACAGCTTCTCGAAAAACTCACCGCTTTTTTACATGACTTCCAATGAGGAAGGGTAGAACAGCTCATTATAGACGCATATGGTTGATGACTGCGCCACTCCACATCAGAAATTGATCCAAAGATACGGGGCCAGGTCGCGTGTGAGCTCTGGGCATTCCTCTCTGCTATTAATTGCCGGATTTTTGGCATTTATCCAAAAAGCCTCTAGGAGTTTGCGCGTTGGTGTCTTAGTTTCTTGTGCGAGGATATTGACTTTAACTTCAAAAACGTTTCCGCTTTGCTTTTGTATCCTATGCGTACCTAGTGGGATACTTTGTCTTACTTTTCGTTTGCCATCTAGGTGTTCTTTTATACGGATACACAAGGGTCTACCCGTTTCGCCAATATATTCATCTCCGCAATCCTTGCAAGAGATCAGGTATATCGTACCTGAACTCATGCAATCACCAACGCGCAAACTCTTAGAGGCTTTTTGGATAGATGCCAAAAATCCTACAATGAATAGCAGGGAGGAATGACCAGAGGTTACACGCGACCTGGCCCCGTATCTTTGGATCAATTTCTGATGTGGGGTGGCGCAGTCCTCCAACCATATGCTTCTATAATCAGCTGTTCTACCCTTCCTCATTGGAAGTCATGTAAAAAAGCGGTGAGTTTTTCGAGAAGCTGTTGATCATGTAATTGCCATGAAGTTTTTCGTCTTACTGTAAGTGTTATTGAAGTGTTTGGCCTAATAAATTGTATATCAGTATACCCTTGCAGGCTCTGAAGAAGGCGATACTGCCGAAACGTCAGCTACTGTTCTGTTGTATTGCGTTGTGTGTTTTTCTATGGAAGTAAGTGTGTGCTATATAACAAGCCCGCGATTGCTGAGCAAGAAAACTACGCATTCATAGAGCTTTTATGCGCAAAAATGTTATTTTTATGTAAGCTATTGAATTTGCATAAAAACATATATACGGCATAAAATAAATTGTACACTTAATGAATTGGAGGCAATTTCTAAAACATCGGTATGGTTGCAATAAAAAAAAGTTCATAGCCGTTTGTAAGGAGAAAATCTGTTGAAGCACATCGGCCAGTGTGTACTCAACGAATATCTGGCTACTCCGACAAACTCCCGACAATTTTTCATGGTATCCTAGCAAGAAACTTTCTCCTAATGCCGAATCCAGTGTTCAGGTAGCGGCGTCTCGGTGCCTCTGCACTGCACTCACCTTTTTCTTTGCACACTTCGCTTAACGGCTTTGGTCTCTCGCAAACAAATTGAACTGGGCCCAAAATAGGTTCCTTTTGAATTATGAAATTATTGATAGGAAATTCTACTATGGAAAACGCTCCGCACAACATCTGCGTCAGGTGAGCTACAGATTGATTGGCAAAGAATTTGGGATAAAAAGTCCGTGAAACAAAACAAACCACCAAAGAGAATATGACACTTATAGGTGTCATAGCTTCCACTGACGCAAAGCCATTACGACAATTGTGGGTGTTATTCGCCACGAGAGTGTTAGAACTTCTTTTCAATCATATTGAAAAGTTCCGTATTAGTTGTTGCTAAATCTCAGTTATCACTTCATGGAAAAGTGAAAAGTTACAGGTTGTGCTATTTAATGTAGATAGAAGATCGTATAGTTTATGTCAGCAACAAACATGAACCCGCTTTCGTAGCAGTGTTTTCTTCCGAATGACTTTCTTCTAAACGGTGGACAAAGCGTCATTCGATCGGAAAAGTACAACATCGCTGTATCATGTCGTATCTTTTCCAGTGCAATCATCGACCAGTGATTTCTTATAGTACGTCGGGGTGTTGATTCGTGGTAATGATCGGCTTCCTTAGTGTGGTCATTGAATGGGCATGCGGGCACGAGAAAATAAAACAGAAAAAACCGGAAAATTAAACTAAATGTGCTAACGATGCTTGGTTTTTTTTGTATAATTGTTGCATAACAGGATCGCATCCTCAAGACCGACTTTCTGTTAACCTCGGCATTGATTGATAATTCGATGTTTTGTTTCAATAAGCAGATACGAGGATGTTGTTATAGAATTTATTGGGATACAATATCTGACGTTTCGGTGGTTTCGCCTTCTTCAGAGCCGTTGATTTTTAGTATCTAAGTTAGTCGATGGATAGCAGCCGCACAGAGTACTACATGGGCGAGGACCCTCGCCACCGCTCATAACAACCTCGCATTTGCCTATTGAAACAAAACATCGGAGGACCGTATCCACATGAAGTAGAGTATATCAATCATGAGTACATAGAAATATGACTTTTGAAGACAAATTCTTTCTTTATAAGAAACTCGTAATAATTCATTACACTATCAACGTGCGTTCAGCGTGTCGGTAAAACATAGAAAGCGGAACACGACGACTCCGTCCGTGGGGCGACGTTCCATGAATTAATCATCGTCATAAACGGGATCCTTTAATAATATTTAAGCCATTCCTCTGCATTTCACAACTTCACGCATTTGGTGATTATTCCCTTTTTATTGTTCTTAGTTTTCGCTTTCTATTTCGAATTTCAATGCTCGATTAAGTTAGTCTAGCAAATTTACTTAAGAGAAGCACTATTGTTTTTTCATTAAAGGAATTTACGTCAAAATGCTAACTTATGAAGCAAACGCCGCTAACCGATTCACAACCATACGTATTGACCTCTAAACGTTTCGAAAGTGATCACTTGCTTAAAATTCACACAATAATCGTATTCCACTTCACAGTGAATTTTATTCGTTGCAATGAAAACCACTAGGCTAAGCAGATCTTTTTTAATAAAATATAGGGTTTCGTATTCTTCCGTGATGATGCCCAGTTCTCTGCAGTTCATCATAAGTCGTCCGTTTTTTTTTTGTCATTCCTCGTTGTTTTTCGAAGAGCGGAACGATTTTGAACAGCCGGACTTCGTTCAACAGCTGAACGCGATGGTGTCATCGATGGGATTTGTGAGATGTGTAACTGAGACGGATGTGTTTAGAAAAGAAAATTTTCAAACTTGAACCTAAATGTCACGCAGAAAAATTTCATTTCTAAACAGAGCGATAGGGTAACGTATGTTCAACAAGTTCGCCGATTACCAATCCTTTAAACTGCCCTAGTAATCGAGAAATTGCTAAGCACCCTCTAAAATTCTGCACTTCTGCGAATATGCTAATATTCAGGACCAGCAGATACTTCGTTGTCATTCAGTAAAAACGTATTTATCGCGGAAGGGTGTTTTGGAGCGCTTAGAATACTGATACCATTTAAATTCTATTTCAATATCATACCATTCTACAAGTGTACGACTTAGAATAGCGAAAAAACATTACAGAGCGAATTTCTTTGAGCAACTACAACTACATTTTCGAGTTTTTCCAATAATGGCTCAAGTTTGCCGACTTGCTATAGAGTATTTGACATTGAACTGCAGTCATATCCTGTTTTTCTCTTGCATTTTCCTAAGTGGTAAACACTCTTAGCTCTCATTCTACACTACACTACCGTCTGTAACGCCGCCATTTGTCGGAAAATGGAAACAAAGTGGACAATTTTATAAATGATTCACTCGACAACTTTGTAGTTACTTAGTTCGGACCGATGTGAGGCGAAATCTAGATGGACACATTACGAAGCCAATTCCAACTTCACAACTTTTCTTTTCTTTTCTTAAATCTATAACGGACCGTAGGTACGCTGTTATCCATATATGTTGCAGTCATTGGACGATATGTACACTATAGTGTACATTTTCAGTTTAGTAGATTCTAGAACTTGTTACCACAGTATGTATATTTATTCGATCCCCTGTATCACCTGTAGTCCCGCTGATCGTAGAGTGACTCGAGCGGGCGCCAGCAAATCCTCCATTTTTTTCTGTCGCGAACAAGAGTAGCCCAGTGGGTTCTGCTCGCTCTAGGGACTCGTCGAGCATCATATCTTTCTTCAAAGCTCTTCGTGAAGAACTCCAACCATTGGGTCGGTGGTCTTCCTGCAGCAGCTTTGATATTCCGAGGAATGCACTTATTAACGGCTCTTGTCCATCGGTTATCATTCATACGCATTAGGTGTCAGGCCCACCTCATCTTCGACTGTTTGGCGTATAGAACGGCATGTTTGATTTTTGATCGTTGAAGTAGGTCGGAGCTTGGGGTCCCACCTCTCACATATGTGAAACGGGAAACTCTTAGCATCTTTCTTTCGACTACACGTTCAACAACACTGAGTGACCTTTCATCCTGCTTACGCAGCGACAAGGTTTCTGATGCATACGTTAGGGCAGGAAGTAGCGTTCAGTCGAAAAGGTGGGCACGAAGTCGGGTGTTCTTTGTTCTCTTCACTACATCCTCGATGCTCTCGAAAGCTCCCCAAGCCGCTCGTTTCCTTCTGCTCAGCTCTGGAGCTAAGTCGTTCGTTATATTGATTTCCCGACCTAGATATAACTAGAGCATTCGGAGATATTCGTTCCGTTGAGCGTGAATGGGGCAAACAAAACCAATCCGTTCTTCATGAACATCGTTTTCTTAAGATTTAGTCGAAGACCAATCTTTGCACACGCTTTATCAAAGTCGGCACGAATACGTTCCGCTTGGCTAATGTGTGGTGTTATAAGGACGATATCATCAGCAAAGCGAAGGTGATGTAAGTGCCCATCATCGATTTCCACTCCCATACTATCCTATTCTAATGTTCGCATGACATTCTGGAGGGTGGCGGTAAATAATTTTGGCCACATTGTATCTCCTAGCCTAACTCCTCCTTTGCCGTCAAAGCTAATATCGTTGTAGAATGGTGAAATTTTGGTTGTGAAATTTTTGTACAGCTCACGAAGAGTCTTTATGTACTGAGTAGGGACTCCTTGGCTACCAAGGGCTTCCATGACTGCTCCTATCTCAATTGAATCAAAGGCCTTCTCTAAGTCGATGAAAGTGAGACAGAGCGGTCTTTTGTACTCTCGTGATACTTCAATGAGTCTTGTTAACTTGTGGATGTGGTCCATTGTACTAAATTCTTTTCGAAACCCTGCTCGCACACATGGCTATTCTTCGTCTAGTGTTCTCTCAATCTTGTTTAGAATGATTGGGGTGAAATGTGTGTAGACGACAGACAGCAAGCAGATTGGGTGATAGTTTCAGATATCGTGTCGGGCGCCATTCTTGAACAATAACACGGTCTTGCTGGTCTTCCACTTAGTAAGGACCTTATATTCAGATAGGTAACGTGTAAATAACCGAGCCAGTGTGTTTATGAGGACTGGTTAAGTTTCCTCAGGTGTTCTGGTCTTGTCCTGCCCGGACCTGATGCTGTTCAGTTTTTCACCATCAAAGCGGCATGTCGGATTTCGGAATGGAGAACCGGTAGTACAACATATCAATCCTTCCTTATTTCAAATGGCGGAAGGTGGACGTGGCTGTCCAAAAAATCTGAGTAGTATTCGTGGATGATTTTCGCCATTGCCTTTCTGGAGGATGTAACTGTTCCGTCTGGGCGTCGGAGTGCAATCATCTTGGTCTTGTAATAGGCGAAGCTTCGGTGGGCTTTGCGAATGCTTTTCCCAGTCTCTGCAGCTTCGACCATTAATGCTGCTCTTCTCTCTTTAAGATCTTCTTTTATCGCCTGACTGCGTTGTTCCGCAAGTCCGGACGTTAATTCGCGGTTGCCTGCAGCTCGTGCGATTCCACGCTGGCGTATCAGCTCGAGAGTTTCTGAAGACGGACGTCTCTTGGTGACTTTCGAATTCTCAGCTTTCATAGCGCTATGTTGAATGAGCCGAACGTATAATCAATAGCAGAACTAAGTAGAAGGGGTAATATCGGAAAACGCATTCACTACATTTAAAGAGTTTCAAAAAAAAAACTTTTTTCGAAAAAGTTCGCTCAGTAGTAAATCGACTCACAAACATATATTTCTTTATAATCTTATAAACTGATCTTCTTTAGCTGGTTCGATGTTGGTATATGTCATCGTTGTCGTTGTTGTTGTTGGTGTTGTTGGTCGATGGTTGAGGAAAGCGAAATCGCCGAAACGTCAGCCATCGACCAACAACACCAACAACAACGACAACGACAACGAAGACATATACCAACCTCGCACCAGCTAAAGAAGGTCAGTTTATAAGATCATAAACAAATATATCAACTATTTATGCCGAGGTTCATAGAAAATCGGTCTTTTGAGTTATTAAGAGATGTTCCAGCTGCTAGAAAACAACTTTTATTTCCTTCTAATCGCTATGTTACATTATTACTGGTTACTCTATAGAATGTGTGAGTATGAAAAACCTAGACAAAGACTCAACATAAGCAACCGAGGACAGCCATGCGCTTGCATGATGTTCCATACTAGAACATGGTAACTAGTAGCCTAAATATCATTCATACCCATACAGCGTTAGAGCAAAGTTCATTTTACAATTCTGCAGTGTGCACAGCTCTCCAAGTTCTCTAGTTGCTGAAAATTTATTTTCTATTCTAAGTAAAGCAGCAAACTCGTAAAGGCTAAAAAATAAGCGACGTCCCTTTCGACGGGAAGTAAAATTAGATGCCGCCTTCAACTAAATAATATGTTCTGACTGAGTTGATCGATGCATACGCAGTTTTGATTAGTTGATTTTTTATACAAAAAGTTCCTGATTATGTAATTCAACTGATTAATCTAATTCTGATCCATGTTTTCCCAGCTTTTCATCTACCTCTTACCTTTATGAACCTATTCGGTGTCAAATTTTATCCTGCTCTTTAGCGTTTCTTCAAATTTTAATCCATTAGTTAGCTTTATTGCATTACGTTGAGCCTACTCTATTCTGATAATTCCATTGAATGCCTATTCCACACCTTAAAGAAAGATTAATTTAACAGTCCAGTTTGATCAGCCTATTAAATCACTTTCTATTTTGGGATAATCTATTTTCATTTCGTT
This sequence comes from Angiostrongylus cantonensis, assembly GCA_009735665.1. Lineage (NCBI taxonomy): Eukaryota > Metazoa > Nematoda > Chromadorea > Rhabditida > Metastrongylidae > Angiostrongylus > Angiostrongylus cantonensis. The sequence continues at coordinate 378,549 of MQTX01000222.1, read as the reverse complement.
ATTGATTTATTTGAGTGCGTGAGAACCACATAGGCAAAAAATGAGCAGATTGTCGATTTATACTTGCCCTGTAAGGTATCAAATCACCCCATGCTCTTCAATAACGTATTTTCATGTCGTTATCATCGTGTCGTTGTGTTCGTTCAAATTGTTCTTGTGCTGAGTTGTACCTTGTGAGTGTAACGCGCCCTACAGCTGCGTCTGCAGCAATATTCTTATCATAGCCTCATAATCGAAACAATTGTAGATTCATATTCATTTCTAGTCTTAGTGGAAATACGCTCAAATGTCATAAGAGAAGGAGTAAAGGAATGAAAACGAAGAGAACGATTAGATTAGAGAAGATAAAAGAGAGGAAGATAGGTCATTATGTGACTACTAGAATGTGTGTTAGGAAAACAACAAAACAAATCAGTTCGCAGCGTGCTAGAAAACGACTCATGAGGTGAGAAAGTACAATGAAAAAAAGAAAAGAGAATGGATAGATTCTCCGGAAATCAGAATGATGAGGAGAAAGAATGGATATACGAGTGAGGTGTGGAAAGAGATAGTTTAACAGAACAGCGAGGATAGAAATTTTTTAAAAAATGAAACAGAAAGAATGAGCAAATAACAAAAAGCGAAGACACGAGGATGTAGAAAACGTAGGAGGCTTGAACCGAATGCCACGGATTTTAAGATAACAGCTAGTGCTAACGACTGAGGCAAAGCAGTAAATCACTGACACAAAATAGAATTAACCAAATGTGAAGAAGAACTGTATGTTGTCCATTTATATTCAATCCGAATAAAAAGTTGTTTGTCGTCCGAACAACGCTTTGTGCTTGCTTTTTGTTCCCGTCTTTCACTTCATGAAATTGTCATGTAATTTCATGATGGTTCACTTCTGACTAAGGAAAACATTCTTAATAAAGATGATTGACATCTAAATGCTTCTTTGATAGAAACCCTAAACTTAGAAACTTTCTAGAATTGCCTGGCCCTGCATACTCAGCAAGTAATTGACGCCATCCAGAAACGAGAATTCGCCTAACGATGAAGTACTATCGATGAGGTGGGATTATGATGTGTAATCAGATGTATCGTTAGATGATATGCGCACATGCCGTCCTAATATTATGGCGCCTCATTGTCGGCAGTTTTATGTGGTGAGATGAGTATACTCATTCTTTTCTCTCCTACATAACTTATCTCATCAGTTTTTCTTTCTCTCTTTGCGAGATGTGCACATATGCTTTCTCTGCCGACTTTTCCCATCCGATGACGAGAGACGAGAAAATTCGATTGCTTAAGGGAGGGAGTTGTTAGTCACGTACTGGATGGTGGTGACACGAAGACGGTCCCTTCAAAATTCACCTCGCTCATTTCACTCGTATCCTGCAGTTCGTTTAAGTAATTCGTATGTTGTAAGTGGCCGTATTCTTTCATATACATCCTTTGCTTTTCTTTTTTAATGACGTCTTTGTAGCAAAACCTATGAAATGCTTTTTCCTCATCATTTGTTAGTAAAAGGGGAGAGATAATGGGAATATTAGAGACATTTGTATCTCGTGCAATATTTTCTTCTTGAATACACTATTCCCAAGAGCTTTCATTGTCTTTCGCAATTATGGTGATTTAATCAGCTCCATTCTCTATCCAGCCAATTTCGTTTTCATCTCGACAACAGCCGTCTTTGGGAAAAGGCTTGTTGAAGTCCACATCTAGCACCTGTGGAACAATACGACATAATATTGGAACATATTTCAATTTAATAAGAGCGAATGTCTCAGTGGACTGCTACACGTCTAGAGTGAAGGAATGCGCCAATAATCGGACGCACTTCTTTTGACCTATGGGACAACACTTCCAGACATGACAGTGCACTCTTTTTTAGTAAAAGGTCATAATCATGTTATTCAATTTCAGTGATTGTTTAAAAGGTAAGAATTGCCTCTAAGTCACTATTTGGCCAGAAAAAAAATGTTAGGATGGAAGTTGAGCAGTGTGCTGACTTGTTTATTAAAGCAAGTGAGCACTCAACGTTCTTGTCGTAAAAAAGTCACCGATTTTCGGCACAAACCTCGTTTTCACATACACATATCCACTGTCGAAAGCGTGATTTTCTAATGTTCTTTACTGCAAAAAACGGAAGCAAATCAATAAAAATCCATGAAAAATAGCAATCATTGTTGCGCTTCGACGTTGGAGCGTTGTGTTTATACAATAGAGCCGATAGTAGTTTCGAAATACAGATTACTTCGACGCACGTAGTCGATATATACGGACACGATTCCTGTTACCCTTTAGCAGTAGATCTCACTGACATTGTCTATCAGTAATGTAGATGTACACGACTATTCACTGGATTTACTGACGTAGCTTAATGAAGAGCTCTATTCGATGTCTAACACTAACGCATGAGAAATGAGAGAATTCGAGCTTTGTTAGACCTAACAAATCATGAATTTCAGGAAGTTCGTCAACTGAAGGTGTATGTGGTGATGAATCCGTTAGTCTTCCTCGTGATTTCGTTTCATTTTCAAGCAGCTTTCAAGCAGTAAGTGTCTTCAATCGTTCTATGGTTTATGAACGAGGAAAGACACTTAGCTAAATTGGAAGAGCCCCTGTACCTATTTCAGCCACAGAGCTTTTATAAAAAAAAAAACAACCTCTTTAGTTCGCAGTTTATGGACAAATTAGAAAGAGCGTCGAGGAAGAAGCTATACTCACAAAAGTTAGCTGGGCCATGAAATTATCCCTATTGTAGAATAAGAAAAATATTGTGTTCATGGAAAAAAAGTATTAACGCGATGTTCTGATGCCCGTTTGATGTCCTCTATAGCATTTCGAGTGGGTGGAAATGGGTCGAACTTTTTACTTTCATCGTTTCCCGATCATTTTTCACAGCTCACTACTCACGACCATCGCACTGAGTACAAAACATGCTTAAATTGTTCAGGGTGCAACTCAAGGTCGGTTAGTTAACACTTTTCCTTTAAACTTTCATTATTGTTTTCCCACAGTCTTATTGAGATTTGCTGATTGAATAGCTTGAATCGAAACATATTTTACTATTCGAAATATTATTTTACTATTGTTATGTTTCGTCTTTGTGCAATTTTTGTTTCAATAGTCTCGAAACAACAACAACTGTCGAGTCTGCCGCAGTACCACCGAAAACAAGCTGCATTCCTCTCTCTCTCTCTTTCTCTCTTTCTCCTTCTCTTTCTCTTTCTCTTTCTTTCTCTCTCTCTCTCTCTCTTATGATCACAACACAGAGGCTGTTATTCATGATAGGATATATCGCGTAATGCACATGACATTCACCTGCTCATGTCTTTTGCCAGAAGTTCATAGTTTTCTTTTTCAAAATTCGTACATTGATTTCAAACCTACTGAGATAGGATCACGCCTTAGCGTACATACCCAGTTAACCTACTGGACTTTTGTGTTAAGATTTTTCACTTTTCTCAAGAAGATTGGCTCAATCCATGAATGCTTGAACGGATTTCCATAAGAATTCACCAACGAATACCCTATACAACATCGCCATTGCATTAAACCATCTATTATTAAAAAGAGTGGGACTTTTATCACATTTTCTATTACTCTTATCGTAATTTCATCACATCTCCAATGATGTTTTTCTTTTAGTGTAGAGTGTATTTTGAAATCCATAGAGGAATTCTCGTCACCATCCTCTACAAATATTCATCGCCATCGTCAGCACTCAGCCGATGAATAGAATGCCGTAGAAGCTTCTTTCGATATTTCTCGGCTGGGGGAAAGTGACTGTTGTTTCTGGGCATCGAAATGCTGTGTATGTTTAGTGTTGACTCCCTTATTGGATCACCTAAGCTCAGAATATTTTTGACATTTCTATTCATAAGTTTGGTTAAATGTATCCCAGTACAGATTCGAAAATGGTATCTTAGAGGCACAACACTTGTTCGCAAAGAGACCACTTTCGTTCTGACATAGATGTGGTCACAACCTAGAAAAACCCTACTAAACATGGGTAACTCAGAGGCAAACGCTACTAGCTTAATAAACAATAAACCAGCCTAGGGCCCTCGCATTTTACACGATCTCAATATGTCTGTGATATTTGTGATGACATAACCAGTGAGAGGCCATAAAACCTCGAGTAAAATATGACGTTTTTAGAGCAACCTCAAAACAACACACCCGAACATACTATGGAAAGTGCTTTTTCAACCTGGATCACAGCGACAACACAAGACATCCTTGTGTTGGTCTTAATGCTTTCATAAATGAGGAACACCGTTTCGAGTTTTATGCAATCATCATAAAGGATACCTAGCACGGCAGCACCAACAATTACCGACTTAACGGCGACACTCTCATTATCCGTGAATAAAATAAATACCCCTCCAATAAATGTAAATGTTGTAAAGTTTTTCCTTATAGCAGTGTGCTATTCATCGTTTTAATTCAACGGTATCGTATCACTCCTATCACATTGCCTGGTTATCCTCTTCCAATGTCCACGTCACAGCAAGATCACTAAGATCAAGTGCTCCCAAGACGTGAAGGATAAGAACGGATTGGAAACGCTCTGTGAGCAACTGAAAAAATTTATCAGAGACAAGAAGCCATTCTATGTCGTAGATTTCAGCGAAAAAAAATGACAATCGTTAGGCTCGGAAAATCTGCAAAAGTGGACCAATTGAGAATACCGTCTTATTGAGCATCCATATCCACCAGCCTTTTCCACGGAAATTTTTTTCGAGAAGCAAGGAATTAATAGGTGGAATGAGAAAAACTTCGCGACAGGACTCAAAATGCGATTGCCGGAGCGCTATCTTTCTCTGCTCAATTCCATCACTGTTGTCGCGTTTCATCCAGACACAATATTGAAAGAATTCTGTCATCACCTAGGTGGAAAAGACAAGTCGTGTGTGACAAGATAACTCGAGATTGACTCCTCTAAATGAATGAGAACCGTTGAGGGCGACTGTGGACTGCCGGTCAAAGTTTTTCGAACAAGAAATTCAGATCGCATCTCTTTAACTATTTAGTAGTTGCTCGAGAAGATAAAAAAAGCTAGGTCAGACAAGACATATCTTATGTTGTCGGCGATGTGCTGAAGCTTCATTGCATTTTTTCATAATTATTTAAAACGATAGAGAAAGGAAGGACTGTTGCTGATTTCTGAAAGAAAAGATGTCATAAGGACTGAAACAGAATCACTAAGAGCAAAGGCACATATGTAGGACTACACAACATCGCCGGCGATTTGTACGCACTTGAAAGCTATCAAGTACATGTATTTCTCGTCGCTCACATAACAGCACATTTTCAAAGGAAGGCTATGCCAGCGGCACTCATAGCCTAAGAAGTGGATCCATCCTCGATCGGTCTGATTAAGCACTGTAGCAACTGTTGAGCAAAAACGACCTTTCTACCGAACTTTCTCCATCTCTATAGGAAAAGCGTCTGATAGGGGAAATTGCTTCGCCAGCATTGTATTCCATTAGAAGACAGTGAATAATGAAATAGCTTGATTGCAACGAAGGCTGCATGCGTGTTGGAAAGGAATTCCAACCAAACATTGCTTTTGGCCATGGCATCTTCATCTTTTGGAGAAGTACCTGCTACAGTACTGTGTCTAACGGAAGGACATCTAATCCAAATGAAGTGAGATTTGAAGCAGCAGAATTTCTGATATCATAAACCAGACCAAAAGTGTACCAAGTGCATTTAATAGACGTCGAAATGAAGGGCCGACTTTGCAGAAATAGCGGAGTCGTGTTAGAGCCTCAGAAAGAAGCCAACTGACGTACACGGCACCCAGCTGTTTGACCCCGTGGTCCTCCTGGCACAGTTGTGCAATAGAGACGTGAGACGTGAACTTACACCTCGAACGCATTGAGAATTTTACACTCACAACGCGTCAGCTATGTTTTCTGTTATTTGCCGGCCACAGACAAACCGAAACAGTGCTAAACAGCTAAGATTTTGGAATGATATATTGTCTATTCGTCAACCAAAATAATAGACAAATGTAATTTAATACCAATGAGTTGACAATCTAATAAGAGGAACCTCCTATCTAATTGCTTCCTGATTTCCACCGAAATAATTAGATGTGCCGTTTTCTTTTTCAGAAATCGCGAGGCTGTTATACAACACATGTTTACTTCCGTTCAAAAAATACAGCACAATAGTAGCTGACGTTTCGGCACTATCTCCATCTTCAGAGACTGGAGGGGTATATTGATATGCATCTATTATGGCAATCGCTTCAATGGCATAGGCAGAAAATGAAAGCCTATGTGGTAATCACATGATCAACACCTTTTCAAAAAAATCACCGTTTTTGTACGTGCCTTCCTCTGAAGAAGAACAGATGATTAGAGCTGCATATGGCTGATGACTGCACCACCCCACATCAAGAGTCAATTCTAAGATACGGGCTTAGATCGTGTATAACCTCTGGGAATTCCTTCCTGCTATTCAATGTAGGATTCATGGCATTTGTAAAAAAAAAACCTCATGAAGTTTACACGCTGGGGTTGGAGCGTCCTGTTCGAATATAGTGACTTTTATATCAAACTCTTCTCCGCTATGCTTTTGTATCCTGTGCGTCCCTAATGGAGTACTTTCTCTTGTTTTTCGTTTGCCATGTAGACGTTTCTTCTGGAGGGCACATAAAAGTCTACCCGTTTCGCCAATATATTCATCTCCACAAGTATTACAAAAAGCAGGTATATCGTCCCTGAACTCATGCAGTCACTGTCCCTGACATCAGCACATATTACGCAATTCTACGTTTAACATAGACGGTAATATCGACGATGAAGAGTATCCGATAGTATTTCAACTATCGCTACTGATTCCTCTAGATCCGCCCTTCTCAAGCATCGTTTTATATCTACACTTACTTTATCTCTAATAAAAGGCTACATAAGCGGGATTTTGTTTCTACCAAGCCTCTCTTTTTGACGCGTCACTCTCCTTTTAAACTTATGGGGTCACTATTTCGTGGTTATTGGAGATGGGTATTTGCCAAGCCAAGTAGACCGTTTCTCACTTTAGTTCCTTCTTCGTGCTTACAGAAGTGGCTGTTGGAAACATGTCTCTCACAATCTCCCTCTGTGCGTAAAGGGTGGGAAAAGAGGATATAGACAATGACGTTCTTCTCACTTTGTTTTCGGTATCACTTTGTCATATAAGCGCTGTCTAATGAGGTAATTTGAACGTAAGAATGTAAGGCAATGGAGATAAGTAAAGTTGACGGCAGACGGTCGACAAGGACGAGGAGCAGACTGAAAAAGGAAACAACTCTAGACTCGCGACCTGCAAGTAGAAACGATTTATGGGTCATGAATTTACACTGACACGTGTTACCAGGCTTGAAGAAAAAGCACCGTAAAAGAGGATTGCAAGAGAACGGAACAGGTAAAAAACGTATTTAAAACCAGACTATTTAGTTAAGGTGTTCAAGTGTTAAAAAATGAAAGGATTTTTTTCTATTCAAAGGCATTGCCCTTCCGAAAGCGCCGAATTTCTCGTTTATTTTTGCGTTCGCTGAATGTCTACAGTATTTTAAGCGCATGATAAGGATAGGCACATTCAATTGATCAACATTAATGGAGTGTAGTGTTGCCAACAAACGACAGTAGCGTTGTTTGCAGAGTGCTTACGACAAAATCAAGTGTTTTGAACATTTCTGCTACGACTGGCACTTTTTGTCAGTGTGAACAACTCGACTATGGAGGAAAATCGTTGTGAGGTCCCCATCGTTAATCATTGTCTCGACGTAAATTTCATCACTGTTAGGTAGCCGTTCTTCAACTTTATATATAATGAACGGTGTGCAAGGAGGAATTTAATTCTAATAGTCGTAATTTGTCGATTTTGATTCGTCTATGTGTCTTGAGCTTACCAAAGCTCGACAAAGAATAGTTTAGGCCACAGTTCCCATGATCGACTTTCTATTAACCTCGGCATTGGATTACAAATTGTTGTAGTTTTCTCTCTCAGCAATCGCGAGGTTGTTAAATAGCATCCGTTTACTTGAATGCAATAACACACATACAACACAACCGTGGCTGACGTTTCGGCAGTATCGCCTTCTTCAGAGCCGCTTTTTACGTGCATTCCACTGAGGAAGAGTCGCTGATCTGAATCGCATATGGTTGACGACCTGCTTCCTCGGTGGAATGCACGTAAAAACGGCTCTGAAGAGGGCGATACTGCCGAAACGTCAGCCACGGTTGTTTTGTATGTGTGTTATTGTATTCAAGTAAACGTATGCTGTTTAACAACCTCGCGATTGCTGAAAGAGAAAACGACGAATTTAGACCACAGATTTTTACTAAAGGAGAATCTGCAGCCAAACTTTATTTCGAAACAATTCGTGAAGGTTATTACGGTGAGAAAAACATACCGAAACCGGCAGTTATTCTACGAGGGTTTAAATATTGTACAAGGTATTGACATGAAACTAGTGAAACGCAGTGATCTGTGAAACGCAGGGCTGAAGCCGATCACTACGATATAAGATATTTTTCTATTCAGTTCATTAGTTTCTCCATTGCAGCCACCATCACTATCTTGCTAGTTGTCACCTTAATATAACTTCACATAACTTTTCATCATATCGTTATATTGTTGTGTTGTTGATAACTAACGTTCGTCCATAAGTGATTGATATGATCAACCGTAGACAGCGCTATCTCTATCAGCTCCATCTATAACGAAATGATTTACTACAGACGATGTTTATTGTTTGTCTAGTAGAGAGCAGTCTCACCATCTTAGTGTCTTGTCTACGTCTTTGGTTCGTCCCGTTATCTATGTCTCGACCTCAGGTCATCGCTTTACTACTCGTACACATGACAATCATGTGTACTGAAAAAAAATTTTTTGCAGGTTTTCATTTCACAGTATAGCAAAGATCATCGTCTTCATTCATTGTTATGTCTGTTTGCGCACGTAGTTTATATAACTAACTATATTATCTTATTTTCGACTATTAAGACCTAAAAGTAACAAATATATCCAATAGCATGCATGTACGCATAGACACAAACACATACGCACTCACGAACACAGAAGCACACACACACGTGCAC
>MQTX01000222.1:282086-369382 GCA_009735665.1 Angiostrongylus cantonensis | reverse complement strand
TATATATATATAGACAGAAAACGTTATCGGCTTAATCTCACTTACCAATTTACGTAAGCTTAATTTTCTGAAAAGCTGATTTTACCTGAGAACAATTATAATATTTTCAACGTTTTTATTGTTTCTATTGACATTGCGCGCTCATAAAAACTGATGTCATTTCCAGTTCTCGAAATTTGTATCTATTAATCTTTGGCAGTTCTGCCTTTTGATTTATGGCTTAGGCGTTTCCCTACGGGATCCTCGTTCTGCTTTCTTCTTATTCTTTTTCACACACCACGATCGTTGTCTAGTGACCGATACGCACTAAGGTCGACATTTGCACATCTAATTGATTTCATTGATTACTTTTTGTCTACTCTCAGTAATAAGGTGGTCGGAATCTGTTGTAAGAAATTTAACTATATGTACTGATGTCTATCTATTCAATCATGTTCATGTCTTGTCATTTATCTATTTTTCTTTCTTATTTCACCATGAGAAAGTAGATAAAACATCAAAAGAAGAAGTAGTAAAACTGGACTTGAAAGGATTTTTTTTCTTTCTGATATCTACAACAGCGTCACAAAATCCAGGATCGAATATATTTAAATTATTTACTCGGTTTTCTCCAGATTTAGTTTCGAGACCAGAAACCATGTTGCAAAATCGTCTATTAAGACAATAACTTTGTTATCATACTTATAAGCATGTGTTGACCTTCTTCACCAGTGCGAAGAACATCTCTCATTAGCTCCTATCCCCCGTTGACGCCTTCCATGGTGGTTATGTGTTTCAAGCATGGTATCCTTTTCAGCGGACATTTTTTAAGAAGCCTCGGCATTGATCAAGTAATTCCTCGTATTCTTGATGAACAAACGCGAGGTGTTATTTTTGTTCTTTATTCACGAATAAGCTGACGTTTCGGCGGATTTTGCCTTCCTCAGAACCTGGAAAGGTCAAGTTAACAGCAACCTATTCGGCCAAACACCTCCATAACCAAATAAAGAAAACGCTAAACCAAGATTTCAATCACATTGAACACAGAATAGCTTCTTTGTACATTCACCGCTTTCTATCTGTTATCTGATCTCCTGTAAGGCGTTCGGTGATGAATACATTGGCGAAACGGGCAGACCACTCTATGTCCGCATAAAAGAACATCTGGTCGGCAAACGTAGACCAAGCAGCCCACTAGGTACGCATAGGACCCAGAGATATCACGGGGAGGACTTTGAAGTAGGCGTCACGATCCTCGTGCAGGAATCGAGAACACAGGCGCGCAAAACTCTCAAGGCGTTCTGGATTAATTCCAGAAATCCGAAAATGAACCGCAGGAAAGAATGCCTTATTATCACGCGTGATATTGGGCAGTATATAGGCCTGTTATTCTGATGGGAGGGACACATTACGCTTCCATGTAAATTCTGTGTGGTTGGCCTCTACGCGATATACTCAATGAAAGACTCACAGAAAGCGATGAGTGTGAAAAGACTCTGTGTTCAATGTGATCGAAATCTTGGTTTGGTGTTTTCCCTGTTTGGTTATGGAGGAGTTTAGCCGAATAGGTTGCTGTCAACTTGACCTTTCTAGGCTCTGAGAAAGGCGAAATCTGCGGAAGCGTCAGCCTATTCGTGAATAGAGAATAAAAATAACATCTCTCGTTTGCCCAGGAGGAATACGAAGAAGTACTTTTTTTAAGTTTATTTCATCATTCAGCTGTGAATAGTACCCATTAGATGCAAACGCGATTGATGATCATGTAGGTCATCGTCTTAGTGGACGTTTGTATTGTCGTAGTGCCGAGGCTGCGTTTGCTGTTATCCTTTCCTCGTAAGCTATTCCCATTGCATTACGGTCCCATCAATGTTTCACTTTCAAGATATATTTTTTTAGGGTCTCAAAGCCGAAATAATGTTCGAAGACCTGAACTACTTAGAACGGTTTGATGTCGTGCATGTCGGCTAAATATCAAAAGGCATCCTTCAAGCACTCCGATGTGCAGCTTACGTTTATGCTTCTTCGCACGGAGTTGAAAGGGCCGTTGACTCAAAAGGATTTGCACGGAAGTTTAATGTCTCAGTTGAGTGGTGGTTTCTCAGAGTGAAGGCTTCTTCTACAAAATTCGTTCTTTATGTCTTTTTCTTTGTTCAGTAAGTGTGCTGGATACAAGCAATGATTTCGTAGCAATGGACTCGTAATCTTTTTATCCCCCGCTGTTTGCTCTACTCTTTTACCATCATCTCTGCTTCGCTAGTGTTTATGGAAAGGATGACAGTTTCGTCACTAAAACGAATATTTCGTCAGAAATTGTCAACAATGCATATGCGTTTTCCGTTCTCATCTAACTATCTCGTCATCTTTTGCGACGCGAACAGGAATAGCTTTAGCCAAACAGTGCTTCACTGTTGGATCTTTTCTCTGATGTGCTGGTATGGAGTCAATGAAAGAGGTGTATTTTGTTGCCATAGTTGCGATCGTAGCGAGCCAGTGTTTCTATATATGACTGGACTAATCCCTAGTCGATGAGTGCTGATAGGATTTGGCTTTCGTTCTGACGCTGTTAGACATAGGCAGAGGTATGGAAACGATATAGGTGGTATTTCCAAAGACACTTGTGATTCTGATCATCGTTCGCATTGTACTCCATGCCGCAGAATCCAAGAGTCCTATCTGCTTGACTTATTCGTTTCGTTCTATGTTGATATGTAGAATAAGATAATTTTCATGGGGACTTGTAAAATGAAAAAGGACGAAGGTCGATGTTGTAAATTATTTTTATTGTTCATTATATTGCTCAACCGCATGATACGAATCTTTGGATCTCCGTGCAAACTCCCCGTCTTCAGTTTTTCTGATGTTTTTGCACACATGCCTACAACTGCTTGGACCCCACTCATCAATAAATCAAATATTCCCACATGAAACACAGATGTTTTTTCATGCCAAGCACCTCCCATTTAGAGAAATCGGCAGCGTGTGCATTTGTATATGTGTATTTGTGTACACATTTGTGCAATGTGTGTATGTATTTGTGTGTGTATGTGTGTAGGTATGTGTATGTGTGTGTCTGTATGTCTATTCTGTTCCTATTTATAAGAGGAAGTCATTACTAATCGTTTTGTAACGATGACAGAGACAAGTAGTCGAAAACTGTAGGAACGCAACACCTTTGTAGCTCTGCATCTCTAATGCTTCAATTTAACGTATCGTGCTTTTGTTGCTACTTTCTATACCAAATCCGAACAAATTTCCCTTATTTTTAGTAATTCAAAATTGCCAACTTTTTTGACATAGTCCTTCATCACACCGCTAGCTCACATCACAACACTTCCCGCATTGGATTCGTTTTCCTCGCATTCATCTTCCACAGAGGTCGCATGTTGTTTTAAGTACTGCTTCAGGATTTCATCTTTTTTTAATGAATGTCTCAGAATGCTGGTCGATTCGATTCCTCTTGCATTCTTAGACAAAGTTGATCTAAGGAGCTAAGGTGTAGCTAAGCGGATTACAATAAACACAGGATAGGGACTCGAATCAGTACCTTGCTTCCTGATAGACTTCGTCACTAACCACTGCGCTATTTCCTTACCAAATTGCTACTATTTCACAGATGTTAACTGAAGAATGAGAAAATCCACCGACTGAGCATGTGATGAGTGTTACTACCAGGTAAGATACTGTTTTCTGTTAAATACTAGTTGCAAGATTACGTGATGAATGTAAGATAGCAGTTTTTCTATTTTTGAATGACAAAGTATCTAATAAATGATTTGTGACTCAAATGTGAAGAAAAACCCGTTCCATATATGAAGGTATCAGAAACAACTTGTTGTCAAAAATTTCGGATGAAAGGATGCCAATTGAAATGATATTCTTCACAGTTATTGTGCTCTTATAATTATTATTAAGAATACTGCTATTATAATTATTATTATATCATTTGTATTTCAAATAATACACGTAGGTTGGTCGAATCCAGCACCAACCGGGCCAGAGATTCGCTATGAATGGTGGTCGATCGATGTTCTGTCCATCATCGTAATTATGTAGTATGATTCGATTCATATTTGATCATCTCGTTTCTTTCTTCACTTCTATTCTATTTTTTTTTCTTTTTCCTCTATTAAAAGTCAGCTTCTCGATCATTCGTAGTAATTATGATCACTGTTGATGCACGTTTTCTTCACGTGCATCATTATCAAAAACATGCCGTGAGAAGCGGATCATTATGACCACTGACGGCGTCCATCAACTATTTACTACTTTACCTAGACACTTCACTAGGACAACCTCTAGTGTCCGGCATTTCTTCTTCTATTCTTATTATTAATGTTGTTAACTCGTAATCTGCATTATAAATAACTCAGTACTGAAAATCGATTGTTATTTATTCAGTGAAAGATTCGCTCTTAAAGAAAAACAATGGGGGATTCCTATACAATCTCGAAACTTAGTGCCTAATGTTGTTAAGTTTAATGCGATCATCATGATTATCAGTGCGATAGCGGTGATAGTTCAGTTTCTGTCCGACGCGCTCTATAGAGTGTCCTTCATTTTGCTATGCAAACGAGAAAATTCGACATTTTGATAACGATTACCGCGTATTTGATAAGGACATGCACGTACTACAAATTCAATCCTATAGTAGCATCAGATTCGTTTAGAAGTACAATTTATGTGGCTAACAGCCGTCAAAGATATTCGCTAATGAAAAAAAAATGAAAAAGAAAAGCGAAGCGAAAAAAAGTGAGGAATAAGAAAAGAACACAGAGTAAGCGAATCATTCTCGACTTACTTGATATCGATATCGGCTTATTGTAAGAAGTCATCAATCAACAAATTTCTGTTATCTATAGGAGATTTGTGCTTGAATCGATGATTAACAGCTATCTAGTCTATTCTACAGATGAATACTGACCGAATTTTCTGATAAATGCACAAAAACATCGTTTACTAGTACCTAGTGACGAGACGTGTGTGCTGATTGATTCGTTTCATGGCCTCGGGCAGCAGGCCACCCATCCATTCAGCCAGACACAGAGCGAGGCAGCCAGTCCCGGTCGGTCGGCGAGTTTGTTGGTTGAATCGGACGGGGCGACGCTGACATTAATCTACTCTGAAACTGACGAATGCTGTTCTATTCATTCACCCATTCACTCATTCATATTCATTCTTTCCTTCTTTCATTCGTCCATGCATTCAACTCCATCTCTCCATTTATCGTCGGTTGCGATTATTCGTTCTTTTGTCGTTCACACAAAAGATACGGCAAGAGTTTTGTTCTCGTATTGCTTTTCACTACTGCTCCCTATTGATATGTTCACTTAGTTTTTTGTCTTCATTGCTTTTTGCACTACATCGCAGACATGTCACGCCTTATCAAAGTCATAGTAGTGTTGCAACCATTGTTAAACATCGTTAAGTTGTTTTCAATCATTTTCAAGAAGAAAAAAAAGTCGTCTACCAAATGTAAAGCATCTCTATGAGTCGTTGAGTTCCGATGCAAACAGTTTTCTATAGATCACGTTACTGTAATGCTTCACAGAACGACCACAGTTTGTGGATTTCTTCCGGGTGCTCATGTTTCTCCTCAACATTTTCGAAACTTTTCGCCAGAAAGTAATCTCTTCTCGCCTTCAACAATCTTGAATCCGAATTTCATGAAAATATTTAACTTAACTAACTTAAATTAACTAAACTAATAAAGCTACTACTAAATTACTAAACTACCTAACTACTACCTTAACTACTACTACTACCTACTACTACTGCTAAACTACTACTCTAAACTAACTGAACTAATTAACTTTACTTTTAGTATATTTTTCTTATCGAGAATGTGGTTACTTTATGACTACTGTGAATGATGGTTAATGAATCTACGATTTAGATTTTATGCTGTTAAGATAAAGTTTCTTACATATCTTTTCACCAAAACGATATTCATGGTAGGCTTAAGCAAGAGGCAATTTGTTTCAGTACGGGTCTAATACTCTATTCTCGTGTTTGCTGTATTTTCCCTTCCTTAGCTTTTAACATTTATGCGACTATACCAAACTTTGTATGTTGGATGCATTGCACGATTCTTAGTGTTTCCTCATAATACCCGCGACAGCTATAGAAGTCATACCGGCGATAATGCTCTCTCCCCATGTATGACTCTAATAGAGGTCACGTCTTCGCGAAGGTGTTGAGTTGTTTCGTGTACGGGAATCTTTTTCGCAATTTTGTTCGCCATTTCTCACATATTCTATCTTGATTGTCGTATGATTTTTCGACCTAATTTTTTTTCCCACTCTAGAACAGTGGCCGGACAATGGTAGGTGAAAAAGGATGGGAGACTTGCTACCACTCGACACCCGCTGGTTATTTTACCGGCTATCGCCGTGCCGCTAGTTTTCCTTTCTTTGGAGACCACTCGTTAGTACCTAGCAGTGTTTTGAAGGTAAGAAGGATTTTTTTGAAGGGCTTGTTCCTCTATTGGCCCTTTCATTTGTTGATGCTTGCTGTACGCTTACATTTGTTCATTGATTCAGCTTCCCAAGAATTTGATTTGCACTTATGAGTGACGCTAGAAGAAAAAAAATGTTATCTTTTGTTTGTTTGTTGCTTTCCTTTTGTTATTTGTCAAAAGATGCGTTCAAATTCGAAATTCGGTCCGTGAACACGGATGCTTTTAGGTACGGTCTCAGAGTGAATCAGGAGGATTGAATAAAATTGCTTTCAGTCATATAAATTCAGACGCATTTCGCTGTCGCTCACGAGAAATAGTCGAGGAATGTGGTAGGCGCTTTTTTTCGTACAACACACATCTAAGTGTCTTATTCTCCACCTGGTATATCTCTTTAGAGTTAGTTTCGCTAACGATTTGCTGACCGTCTACTACAGCTGTGTCTTCATTAAATTAAACTATTTTAGATGAAGCAAGTGACTGTGAATCAGACAGTTCCTCCATATCCGAAGAGTCCATTTCTTCGGAAACAAAGCAAGAGACGACTGAAGAAATCGTTGAGGTAGAGTTTCCATTTCAGCGAATTAATCTATGGATTTAGTATTTTGAGCAATTTCCTACAAGATGACTGTATACGAAACGACTTTTAGACGTCAGCTTGACTAAATTTTCAAGCTTTAAGTTTTCATTATCTAAGATATGGACTTTAAACATGGTTTTTCTCAAAAGTACTATTAGAAATTTACAAAGAATTCCCAGGTGCCATTCAAAACACAGAAATCAGTTCGCTTCGCTGATGACTGTGGTGAAGAGCTGTGCTCTGTGAGGGTTATGACGGAACCCAGTGACTATCCGCCTGAAATTAATCCAAGTGTTTTAAGAAAGCTCCGAGGTTATATATATATGCATATATATACACTGCTTAAAGGTGATATCTACGAAGACGAAGCATCTCAGAAAGATTCTGCTCAAACATGGAATTTGCTGTTTAAACAACCTGCGAGCGAATATGTTCGTTTCAGAGAAACACTGGAAAAGGTTTACTTTTCGTTAATATAAATTTCCTTTTGCTATTTTATTCTTCTGTTTCATGGACCGAATTATTCAGGACCGAGTATCGCTTGAAAATGTAGTAATTAAAACAAACTGGTCGAAACTTGTCGGAACTATCAAGGTACGTGGAAATTGATTTTCAACAAGATTTGCTGTGTTATTACTATAGTGCTCGTAGAGAAATTTTTGTTCATTCGTCCTAGTCGGCTTCGTATGTCCCATTCATTTCACGATTTGTCCATTTATTGTGGTTTGCAGTTTTTACCTTTGCGGACGCTTGAAATACACTATCGTTCGGCGTAGCGAGCCGTGACATTACCACTGACAACATGTTGTAATAATGTAACACCGAGGAACTAGTGCGAACTAATGCGAAAAAATGCTATGTGCTGAAAAGTTAATCACAAGAGCTTCTATCGGAGCGAGCGGATTGATTACATTGTAATGGCACAATGAGGCAATCGTTCTTCCAATAGGTTTTTTCTTCATTTCGCACGACCCATCTTCACATCTGCTGTACGGATCCCGGTAGTTTTTTTTTCATTTAATTCAAGTTTCTTGCGTCCGACATCCATGAAGATCTTGAGATTTGCTTATGGGTTCGGCAACCACTTGAGGATTATTTGTTCCTCTTGATTAAATGGTGGTCGAGTCGATTCTCCCCACAGTTCCGAGAAAGCTTTACTAGAGAGTCTCCATGTTTTTTGGATCGAAAGAAGCTTTGCAGACATATCTTGTACCGATTCCCTAATCTTGAAGACATTGGCAGCTTGGTTGGACTGCTTGGACTCTTACGGAGTTGGACCAAACTGTTGTGTTTCTCTCCCTCCACCAGCGCGTTTGGTCATGAACAATGACCATGAAGCTGAGAATCTCGTGATCTGAATCATTAGAGGACGTTTATCTTCATTGTGAACAAAATGTTTCGAAATTTGTTTGTTTAATATGGCAGTCCGGGTATTGCTTTATGACCAATAAACTATCATCGCTTTAGTAAAGCTTGTCTTTATTTCAAATGAGCACCATCTTTGAAACTGACCATTCTCACGCACTTTAACGTACTTATTAAGTAGATATCATTGAGATTACACGAAAGTTTTTCTAGGTTGCTAATGTTGCATTTGAGAAGAAGGTGTTTGTAAGATACACATCGAATAACTGGCAGTCCTACATGGATCGCGCAGCAGCGTACCAACCGTCAACCAGCAAAGTTTATGACACATTTACATTCGAACTTGATTTGCCGACAGTAAATGACAAGGTAGGAAAAAAAGTCTCGAACGTTGAGTTCTCAGTGCGTATAGTCATGTCTTTTTTTTTGAAAAAATATTGATTTGTTATCCTTATCTTTTATCAAAGGGGTGTTATTTTGAAAAAAAAAAGTACGTAGTTTTAATCCGTTATCAGTTTTCGTCATATGTGAATAACAATCGGTTTTTGTGAACACGTAATGAACAGATAATTAGGAGGGGTTTGGCCATATTTTATAGATTCGATTAAGATCAGTTAACAATTACATTTACATGCATTGATAGTAGTTTTCGTAGCAAAATATCGATTAGAATGGATGCGTAGGTGATTGTGAGAAAAGCTGCTTCGATAGCATTTCTTGCGACTAAAGGAGGATTATTTATTTTAGAGCAATCGATTGGAATTCTGTATATGCTATATAGCGAATGGTGCCGAGAACTGGGATTCAAACGGTGGTGAGAACTATAAAATGGAACGCATCGATAAAAATACAGCTCCTAAGAAATCTGTGCCTCCTTTATTTGGAAGGTATGAATTGCACACTACGCTTTAAAGGCATTATTAGTGAAAAATTCGATATTAACAAAAAATACGAGCTATGCATTGGTTTTAATGCATGCACGAGATGAAGTATTTCCTTCTAGTGACACATGAGCAAGCATATCTCAGCTAATACTTTTCTAGTAGAAATAAAGGCTGAAATACAACTTTTCCTATAATTCAGCCATAAAATTCTGACTTTTCAAAGCTCGCAGTATGGCTTTTTTCGGCGAAGCCTATGTTTCGAACATGGATGCGATTTAATATTGACCGCATATTTTGGTGGCAGTCGTCAGCCATATGTGACTCTGAGCGGCTGTTCTTCCTCGGTGGAAGACAGATGAAAAAAGCGGCTCTGAAGAAGGCGATTCTGCCGAAACGTCAGCTACGATTGTATTGTGTGTGTTATTGTATGAAAGTAAACTATGCTGTTTAACAACCTCGCGATTGCTAAGAGAGAAAGCGATGAATTCATAATCCAATGCCGAGGTTAATAGAAAGTCGATCCTGGGTACGATTTAATAGTTGGAACATTCTAGAATAATAGGCGATGGTTTCTCCCAGTGTCTCAGTGACATTTGCGGGTCCGTACTTTTGTCAAAAGATCTCAGAATGCGAATTTTAATTTACCAATTTATCTGGCTTTGAACTACGCAAGTACTCTAGCTCCGGAGAAATTATCGGCAGTTGTCGGGAAAGGAATGGTTGGTCATCATGTAGTAAAGTTGACAAAACAATGTACAGAGAACCTATAGTTTGCGGTGCTTCCTACAGATTAGTGCGGTATTTTTTTAGACTATCATTCTCCATAAGCATCGGTTACCACCTCTTTCTAATAGGATTATATTTATACCGACTGAAATCTCAACTCTAGCAGCATATAGCGTATCCAAAGCCACTCAGGAAAATGTCAATT
Organism: Angiostrongylus cantonensis; assembly: GCA_009735665.1. Taxonomy (NCBI): domain Eukaryota; kingdom Metazoa; phylum Nematoda; class Chromadorea; order Rhabditida; family Metastrongylidae; genus Angiostrongylus; species Angiostrongylus cantonensis. The sequence goes on along the minus strand of MQTX01000222.1, from coordinate 359,189 downwards.
TCTACAGAATGAAGTCTTTTCTAAAGTGATAGGAATTCTCTTCATCTGTTGCTATCTATCAGTTTTATTACCATAGTAATATTCGTGTACATGTTATGCCTTCAGCTTGAAGTATTTGAATCGCGACGACGCCTATAGTTTGAGTCAGACGGATTGGGCTCATTTTGCATCGTGGAAGAGTCTGAGCACTGATGGTCCCTACTGGTAGAAAACAGCAACAACGGAAATAATATCCGTATGAGGTGGTGATAATGTGACATACGAATTCACATCGTTTGCCGAAGCACATTTGCTTAGTTTTAACGACTTTTTCTTTTTAGTTCTCTCTACTCATTTCCTTTTTTCTCTGATGATTTCATCCTTCTCACGATGTTTGTCTACTAAAGCCATTCAAATGCGTGTATCTACCATGCGTCTTAACTTTGACTCACATGCGTACAAATAGTTGAGATGATGTTGAAATTATCATTCTTGCCATGTGCTACGAATAGGGTACAAATGTCGGGATAGTAACATGTTTGTGTCCATTTGTTTGCTCTCAGTGTCATCATGTATTCGCCATCATTTCTAGTTAGTGATGAGTTAGACTCAAGACAAGTTTCTTCTATAGGAATTTTACCTATTTAGCTATCAATAGCTATTCTGTTGTAAATTATTTTCATCCTGTGCCTTATTTTTCTCTTCTTTTTTCTTCTATGTCTCCTTCTATACGATTTACTCGCTAGTCTTATCGTTTGCGCTATGTAGTACGATATAGAGTCAATTTCAAATTTAGATACAAAATCCGACACTTTCTTTTGTCCTTAAATATTGCCAATACCGTTTTGTGCATTATCCATGACCGCCTTAGCCGTTTTCTCAATCACCCCACCGTTAACCTCTTCTTTCCTCCCACTTTTATTGCTCAGTGAGGATTGAAAGAATCTGCTATTGAATGTGTATTTCGTTTTTCTTTACCGTTTTTTTATCTCCTTCTTCTCTCACACAATAAAACAAGAAAGACGAATTACCTGTTCAGTAGAACACTGCGGGTCACTCCCCACCAAGCTCAACAAGCTCATGATTCGTTGACGCCTTATCCGATTAAGCTATCCCTCAGTAAATGATAACTTGATTTTTAGTTTTTTTTTTATATAGGTCTCCGGACAAACTAAGTTGCCTTAACGTGAAAGTTTTTGATTCTGAAGGATGAATATTCGCATGAAATGCGTTGACGTCAATTTTCTGTTGATGTGTATGTGTGTTTGCCAAAGTCTCTAGCGTCGGATTTAGAGCGCCATTTGGCCAAATAACGAGTTATGCCTTTCAGTACGTGTAGATTTAAGCATTTTTCATTGTTGCTGGTGCTGTAGTCCGGTTTGTGGCGTAATATACACGCAGGCGATGTCATCCGTTCTTGCAAACCCAGAATAAAGTTTAATTGTCTTTGTGTTTTTCTTTGTTTTGCATCACAGTCGTTTTTGAACAACGTCAAACACTAGGACGGAAACAAATTGTTTTTCAGAGTTACCAGAAACATTTCGAGTGAACTCACCAGAATACAACTATCTCTGCTATACACACAGCAAACAGCTTTGTCTAGAAAGCTTCATAGTTTCCAATTTATATCAGTTCTACTCAAGTATCGGCCTGTACTTTTCGCCTTCCTTCCGATCCGGCCTTCCCATAAAGAATTCCAGTTCCTCTTAGCAACGTCATTTTCTTCAGATTCAACCATAGACTGGTAACTCTTTCATTGTAAATGTCCTTTCTTAAAACGCAGACGTCATAAAACATTAAAAAACTGGCACACACACACACACACACACACTCAACCATAGACTGGTAACTCTTTCATTGTAAATGTCCTTTCTTAAAACCACACACACACACATACACACACACACACAACACACACACACACACATGGGCAGAGTTCTAGACGCAGACACTAGGAGGAAGGTAAATCTCAGTGAATCACTAGAGCCAACATGACCCAGTAGGCTGCTTCTGCTTGAGACTGGGAGGAATGAACGTTTCACTGGAACCCGTTCGAAATAATCAGCCCTCAACGAGGCGAAAGGTGATGCAAGTTACCATCCACGAAGGCACTCCAAATTTTGAGAGTGGTTGCTGATGCCGCTTGAGGAATTTCTTTTCGTAATGAATGTTCTTGAATGCTAGTCGAGTCGGCTTCCCTTGGAGTTCAGAGATAGCCGACCCGGGGCGTTTCCACCTGCATTGCAGGAGATGCACTTTTCCCTGAGGAATCCGATACCAGTTTCTTGGCTACTGAAGGGAATAGTGAACCCAGGACAGGATCGAACCAGCACTGTGATTATGATGCTAAGAATCACTTCCGCTGTCCTACACGCACTTTGGTAACAACAACGTTCATCTGTATCACTTGTCTCCTCGTTGATCATCGAGTGACACGAGCGAGCTCCAGCATATGTTCCATTCCTCCCTCGCATGTAGGAGTCCAGTGTGCTCTACTCGCTTTAGCGACATGTTGAGCATCGTACCTTTTTCCAGGTTTTTCGTTAATAACTTTAGTCGCTGATTTCAACGCCTGTTCTACTTAAACAATGAATCTTTGCGAGGTTTTCGAAGTAGTAAGCTTCTGTAATTCTCGACATTTGGGCGTTTTGCGCAGTACTGCCACATTATTCGAAGCCACAGAGTGCACTGTTATTTTAAGACGTTTACGAGGTGCGATACCGAGTAAAAACGACTCTTCTAGTTAAGACAAATATAACGTTCCAGAAATGCTTTCAGATGAATGTTGGCGTACAGAATAACCCTGTTACCAAAGGTCAAGCAAGACCCGTGTTTTGTAGTAGTCACAGGCTCCCTGCAATACACACATAGGATCGTTCTCTGAGCCCCTTGGCCACCAAGCCTTCCATCCCTCTAGGATAAGCAAACGTACCAGACTTGCCCAGAAGGATAACAGCACTGGCTCGATACATCGTCAAGTTGCCGCGAATCATTGTAAAGGCTAAATATGCATTTAATCATCTCTAAATGTTTAACGAAGTCGAATGCATAGCGCATTCCTCAAGTACTGAACAACGCCGACAATTTTATCCTTTATCCTTTATAGTAGAGGTCAGTCCATTTCACGGACTTCATGTATATTTAAGCGTTTTATTTCTAGTCATTTAATTTCTATCACTTGTAAACGCTAATGGTGTGAAACCCACTTTGGTAAATCAGATAGCTTAGGACAAACCGTTCTACTTCATTGGATCAAAGTAGATATGAAGGAACAATAAGAAAAAGTGACAAGAAACAATTGGAAAAAGTGATGAATAGAGTGAATACATAGAGTAGGATTAATGCCCACACTCTCTGATGTTATTGCCAGTAACCACAACGCTGCTGAGATATTTGCAAAACTCTGGCCCGCAAGTGTCTATGGTAGGGAACGAACGTGCTATTGTCCTTTCCGGAGAGTAACACGTTCACCACCACACCATGTGTGTCCTTCGTTTTGCCTGTCTCTCAGCTAGTTCTATCGATCTTTTGCCATCAGCAATCACCCGTCAACGGGATTGATCTGGGGAGCCCACATCGGCATTGAATCCAGTTAAGCTGAGGATGTAGTTGAAACCACAATGTTTTACCTTTTATTTCCTGCCTACTACAATTTTCACGGCAGGGTACTAAGAGAAATACCTGCCGTTAAAATTGTAGTAGGCAGAAAAATGAAAGGTAAAACGTTGTTGTCAGTATTTCTCAGCTTGGCTACAATCCTTCGCTCTTTCTTAACGGAGGAAATTTTCGATGAGTCTCCAAATGGATTGCGGTCGGTTTCTTAAAAAAAAAAAATCGCTTTCAACGTCGTTACACAACATGTTTCGACGGTAACTAAGCTGGTTATACTATTTACAATAGGGCTGTCTTCACATAGTGCATAGTGGACCAAGCACATTAATTTCGATGCGTACAAATCGAGAATAATGGCTGCTTCAGAATTTGAACCAGCCTACCTCAATTCGAAGTGTATTTCATAGAGTTCAATGAAGACTACTAGGATCTGTAGATCTTCATCAACAACACACTATCGTTAAATTCGTTGTTATTTCTCTCAGCAATCACTAGGTCGTTAAACAGCATAGTTTACTTCCATACAATAATTCACGTTCACGTATTGAAGTGTTTGGCGTAATAAACTGTATATCAGTATACCCTTCCAGAATGAAGAATGCGATATGGCCGAAACGTCAGCTACGACTGTTTTATGTGTGTTATTGTATTGAAGTAAGCGTATGCTGTTTAACAACGTATCGATTGCTGAGAGAAAAAATGACAGGTCATAGAATTTTCTGAACTCCACAAACGAACACAAGGACGGTTGAGAAGTGACTGACGGCGCAGGGTATTAGGTGGGAGGTCAATAATCGCCACATGATTTTCAAGGCCACTTTTTCTTAAGCATCTCGTAATGGCATTGCTTATTTCTTTTGATATGAAGTGTATCTTCAAAGAGAGCTTAATTACGTTCGAAACATCGAGAAAATCCTACCTTTTTGTACGACCCGAGTGGCTTCTAATTCGTAGCCATTGGAAATGGCTATTTTTCGAGCCAGGTTTAGCGATTCCTTCCTTTCCTCTTCTTTTGTGCACAAACTGTTAGCCATACCGTACATGTTCTCGATGAGTGCTTTTTTTCATGCGTGAAGGAGAGGAGAGGTAGTGTTCTTATGACTTGGCTTACGGTACCGTTTTGTTATATAGCCCCTTTCTCAGAGCCTAATTTGAATGTTTAAGAATGTAAGCCACTTCTCGGTTGGTTTTTCCTGTGTGAATTTCATATACTCTGACTGTCTGTTTAAGAATGTAATGCACTCATCGGTCTGGAACAGACAAAGAAGCAGCCTCTACGTATCGACACTAGAGTAAGTGTTGGCGATCGAGAACCGGAGCTTCCATTTTAGACACGTTTCTCTTATATCAAAAAAAAATCGAGACCTGTGTGTGCTTCGAACTTTTGATTACCCTTATCGGGAACTCACGTGCTATTACCATACCAACTCAGTTCTTTGCTTTGTCTTCCTCTCAGCCTGGCTTTTTTTCCCAGCACGCGAGCCCTTGAGAAGAGCAGCCCGGGTTCGAAGTTCAGCTAAAGTTCCGAGTTTTGCCCATATCACAGAATCCTTTTGTTTATAATTCCTCGTTTTACTGTGTCATAAAAAACATCAGGCAGTTGATAGAAGTTAAAACATTGTGCTGCCTTCAGTAGTTCAAATTTGTCTGAAAAAGAACATGAAACACTATGCAAATTACGCAAATGCAAAACTTGCTTCAGACAAGCCGTACTGTAAAGTAAAAGGTCAAAACTCCTACCACGAAATAGCTATAAGTCTTTTATTCTATACTGATTTATTTTCGACTGACTTACTTTCTTCCTGTATCGCCATTATTATAGCTTATTATTTACTGCCTACTCTTTTTTAATTGCAGGGCATACAATGCGAAATATAAGTTCAATGATGCTGAGATATTTGCAAAACTCCGGACCGCAGGTATCTGTGGTGGCGAACAAACGCGGCATTGTCCTTTCCGGGGAGTAACGTGTTCACCACCACACCACGCGGGTCCTTCGTTTGGACTGTCTCAGCTAGTTCTATCGATTTCTGTAATCCGCAATCACCCGTCAGCAGGATTGATCAACAGCGCGTTCGTTCCCCACCGCAGACATCTGCGGTCCGGAGTTTTCCAAATATTTCAGCATCATTGAAATTGCACTTTCGTTCTCAAACAGAATTGAAATTCAGTCTCTTCTTTCGCTTCATCTTGCCTTGTACTCTACTCAACAGCTGGTGTTTTCTTAGAGAATTTTTCCCTCTTAGGATTGAATTTTTTCCTCTTAGGATTGACATTGAATGCTATTAATTCATTGAAATAAGCTATTTTTATACAATATTAAAAAAGATAAAGCTCTCAGCGTTGACCAATCCTTGAGGGATGCACCATGCATTTGAATTCATTAATTGTTGTTGAAGGTTACTGAATGCATATCTGGTCTTTGCAATGGCTCGCGGTGGCCTACCGATGGATCGAGCCATTGCTGTTATCTTCCCAGACAAATCTGGTTCCAAGTTGCCGACCCCGGAGGGATGGAAGGCTTGGTGGGCCATGGGCGCTGGGATCGATTCCACGTGTGTGTCGTAGTGGCGCCTCCAACCACTGTGCCACATGCGCCCTTTTGTATAATAATATATAATATATACAATATTACCGATAATTAACGCTTTCACTATCAATATGATTCAGTTGTCTAGTAACATCGTTGCCAGAGCATTCGTTTGCAGAAGTCCATGTCCTTTAAGTGTAGAATGAGTGTGTATAGAAATGAGATCTGAGAGAATAATTAGAAACAGTGCAATTTTTGGTAGTCCAGCTATGTTCATCATTTTAATAGACATCGACTCTATTTCACTAGTGCAAAAATTGTTTTGCTCTACACATCTACCCTGTTCCCTTTCATGGATGTATTCATTTCTAGTTGTGTTAAAAGGAGATATTGTGACTATATGATAGATATAAATCCTTTATATACGGTGTGTCTTTGTTATTTACTGTGCTTTTTTTGGATATTAGATCTCTATATATACTTCTAGATTATGGATTCGGTATTTTGCGGAAAACTACTTCAGTATATACTATACCTTCCAGCCTAATACCTTATCTGGGAACATAGAAAACGGATAAAGCTCTCGGTGTTGATCAATTCCTTAGGAATGCCCCATGCATTTGACTTCACTAAGTATCGTTGGAGGTGATTGAATGCATATCTGGTCTTTACAATCACTCGCAGTGGGCCATCGTTGCATCGCAATCGATCCCATGTGTACTGTTTCACGCCTCCGATCACTGTACCACACCCACCCATAGGAACATTAGACATGTGAAGAAATTGTTCCGATCATTATTCTACGGTAATAGTCGACACATGAGAACTAAAATAGATTGGGCGCAATACTCGTTACATGTAGAACAAACAAAGTATATAATCTGTAATGCACTAAATGGAGCGCTTGTGGCGCAGTGGTCGGAGGCACCTTGCAGTAAACACATGAGATCGTTCCCTGCGCCCGTGGGTCACCAAGCTTTCCATCCTTCCGGGGTCAGCAACTTGGTACCAGATTTGGACGGAAAGCAGCACTGGCTCGATACATCGGTAGGCCACCGCGAGTCATTCATTGTAAAGACCAAATATGCATTCGATCACCTCCAAGCGATGCTTAATCAAGTCGAATGCATAGCGCGTCCCTCAGAGATTGGTCAACGCTAAGTACTTTATCCATTTATCGTTCTTGCAGCAAACAGAGACTTTTTTGCAACCTTTTATGTTTAATCACTTTAATCCTTGTTCATTACAGACGTGTATTGTGTCATCGGCTTTGAGTCCTGAAGAGCTATCCTTAACTCTTGGTGACTTACAAAAAACAGATTTTCTCACTAGTTTTTAGTGAAATAGTGCTGAATTCTTTATGCTGTGTTAAACTCTGAATATCTGCATTTAGGTATATTTTTTCGTCATGCGTAGCCTAATGTTTGGATGGGTAGCTTGCGTTGACGCGTAGTGCAGGTTCCAAGATATCTTCTGTTCGAGTTTCGCGCAGTAGACTATTATTGACTGTTGTATCATTCTTGTTGAGATTGACTTGAGTAAAGAAAATGCCTATGGCACCTCAACAAGGATAAAGCTCGTCGTTGGTCTATCCCTACGGTATGTGCCATTCGTCCTACTTCATCAAGCATCGATAGAGGTGATTCAGTGCACATCTGATCTAAACAATGAGTTACATTGGCCTACCCATACACCGAACTTCGGATTCTACATCGTCTGGAGTGGTTGGCTGTTTTTTTTACTCCTAGTTTCGTTTTTGATTCCGCTTCTAACGTCGTCTTCGAATCAACTGGTAGGAAGACACATTGAAGCAGTCGTTACCGTAAAGATACTTTCTTCAAACCCACATCGTAGCAAAGACCTGGATACGCCCTTACAACATAAGATTAAGACTGCAGAAAAGATCAAACCCTCCAACTAGCAATAGGTGATCCTTAGTGCCATGCACACTGGAGGCTCTTTTCTGCGACATCAGGAGGTGAGACAAGTGGTGAGAGGCCACAAAATCCCGAGCTCTCCAGGACCTCGTTGTAACCGAACCCGACAAACACGAGCTCGACACGCCTTGGATAGGAACTCTTACTTCGCACATATAATGCGCGAACAGTCTTCACAGATGCCGATCTGCTTGCGATCAACTCAACGGAGAATAGGCCCAATGGCAAAATTCCGGTGGCATAGGCTCTGTCGTTCACCCGTCCATTACCTATTTCGTCGACTCGTATTAGATGCTCTCCCCTCGAATGGCCGTCCTTCGTCTTCAACTGAAACGTCATAAGATGATAGTAATAAACAATTGCTTCTCATCGACCGAAGAAGCTGATGAGTACACATTGGATGCGTTCTACTATCAGTTAAAGGAAGTTATCCGCAGTGATAAAGCCTATTATAAATTTGTTGTCGGAGAGCTCAATGCCAAAATAGTTTAACGAAAGCGAATACGGGATCGAAAACTTTGGATTAGAAGAAAGAAATGAAAATGAAAACCGTCTCGCAGGACTTCTGTCTCCAACACGTCTTCTCCATTGAAACTCGTTTCGCCAGAAGAAAGAATGGCGCCACAGGACATGGGAGTCTCCTGATGGCACGATTCATGCGGAGATCAACTATATTCTAACAAAGAGAAAATGGTACCTACATGAAACATCGGTAGTCAATCAATCTGTGCTAGGTTCGATCACCACCCTATCCTTACGAAGATTCCATTTTTTTGCCCCGTCGACCAAAACACAGCTGATTAATATCTTTAGGATATTTCTCTGTTGTGTCCAGGGTGCTGCCAAATATGGACTAACTGAATGTGAATCAAGTGGCTATGGCGAAATAGTGTTGTATAAGAGAGAAGTCCGTGTATAAGTTTGCTTGGAATCATTACGGCCAGAGCTTCAAAACACTTTCCTACCATGTTGATCCATAGCCACCAACTGCTTTCTCCTTCATTACAGCATACATTCGAGTTGAAACAAATCTACCACAACAAGTCGTGTTTCACAGTAACTGCAGTCAACAATGTCACTACGAATCACCAAAAAAAGGTCTAAGATCCGTCCGAAGACTACGAGCTGCTTATCGAAGGATTTAGAAAATGTATCGAATTCGCCTCCGTCTCTCAAGAAAGAAGTTCAAACTTCGCCCCATTACCACTAAAGAGTTGCTCGAAGAAAAAATGAAGCTGGAGCTTGATCCTACTGGAAAATGTTTAACACGGCCAACAATAAATGAGAGTTGCAAAACAGCTTTACCGAAAGATCTACTTCGGTATAAGCAGATGAAAGGGTTGGAAACAGCAGAGAAGAGAACGAGTCTAAAAGGTGTCATCGGGACTTCTGCAATTACAATGTTCAGCCTTCAGCGTCTATGAACGAAGAAGGGCTCATTAAGACCTCCCGAGATGATATCGAATTGATGTCGGGAAACTGCTGCACCAGCCACTTCCTATCCACAGCTCTCGTTTCGGGCCTTAAACTCTTGCTGGAAAAACCACCTTGAATTCTTCCGCTGTGGATTCGAGTTGTGATAGAAAGCAAGGAAAAAGGCACAGCACCATTACCAGACACCTCACCATCAGCAGAAAGCTATAATTTGTATGTACTTCTCGCAAACCAAACAGTTAGCTACTTCTAAAAGGAAAAGCTCCCACACCAGAAGAGGACGTCACGCACGGTCATTCTCCTCAAAAAAAGGTGACGGAAGGAATCTTCATAACATCGTTCTATGTGCTTGCTGAGCGTACACTACAAGCTCCTCACGAATATTTTCCTGCTTTGCATGTCAAAGACATTGGATGAAGCGCAATTAGTTGAGCAAGCATGAATGCGACAAGGATTTTGTTGCATAGACCTCATTTAAACTGTGACGGATCACTACACACGGGTTGTTGACGACACTGATTGCCCTATGATAGTAATTTATTCCTCTACGAGACGGTCGATTTTATGGTAAACTAATAGATGTTTAACAAATTAGCAAGCGTTGCAAAACTACTTTAGACGATAACGATATCAAAGCAGATCTTGTATAATCTATATTCTCCGAAAGAAATAAAACAGGGACCAAAAATTCGCTTTCAGCGCCCATCACTCACTACTATGTCCTCTATTCTTCCGGTGTTGATAGGTTGATAAAAGACTTCATTGGAAGGGCAGCACCACTGACTTGGTCTATCGGTAAGAAAACACAAAAAAACCTATCATTGTACAGGTCAGATATACTTTCAGCGTGCTCTAAGGATGTCTGATGAAGTCGAGTTTAAGGCGCATCTCTCAGAAGTTGACGAGCGTCGTGATCTTTATCCTTATATCGTTGGGAAAAGCTGTCCCTAAGAGTCGTATTCGTGTTTCCAAGTCAAACCATTCTTTCATGTCTTTAACGACTGCAGTCTCTATAGTGCATACAGTTTTTAACAACAGCGCTTTGTCATAATAAAACGTTTCAGTTATTGTGAGCAATGCAACTTTTCATGGATCAGGCCAACGTGGCCGCTGTCGGACAAGCTATCGATGTAGTGTGAAAAGTGCTGCTAGAAAACTTTGTATTGCGAAACAATTCGCTAAAAAGAGAATGTGAAAGATATGTGTAGCTCTTCTATTTTGCTCAACCACACATGCATTACATGCAACCCTCTGAGGTATTGTGTATCAATAGTTTTGCTTTAGTGGGCGGGTGTTCGGCTGCACATAGGTTTAACAGTTTGCAGAGATGCAAGAGGACGCTTAAAGCTTTGTTTTTTTTCTTTTTGAAAAATCTTCCGTAAAAGATGTATTACACTGAATCACTTACTTTTTCACGTATGATTATATAATAATATAATATAATATAATATAATTACTTTCTCGAATGTTACATGGAACACAGCTAAATGTGGAACGGAAGTTCCTGTTTTTTGGGCCAAAGCAGACTTGCATCTAGGTGAAATTCAACTCACAATTTTATTTGCGAAGGTGCTTTTCATGAGGGATGGTGCAAATTATCGATAAAAAAGGTGAAACTTTCAGTGGCGAGGGTTTTATAACTAAAAATCTTTGTGCTAGCTAATGATAACACCGACTTCTGCACGATGTGCGCGATGATGTATGTCCGGAAGAAAAACAAATAGTTATCAACGGACATTATCATTATATCCACCATCAGCATCGTGTATAAAAGGGCACCACTGAATGAGTGTGCCCCCTTCGAGGAGACGGACCGCTGAGGAAGACCTGACCCGACACAAAGGCGAAGCCGCCACATCGAGACGCATGTTTTCCTTGTATTTAATCGCAATAAGTTATTTGTTTTAGTGTTCACCTTCATCAGTTACATCATCTATATAATGAGAACTGCATCAATATAATTGAATACTTCAATATACTACAACCACTATAATGTTTCCCTTAGCAATTAATGATGAGCTGAAAATGTTCTGGCTGTGCAACAGTGAAAGGTTTTGTCAAAATATGTCCTCGAAGCTGCAAAAATTTGGCCGGGTAAACCTGCTTCTTCACAGACCACACCATTAAAGAAGAAGAGTCGCGAAAAAACCGAAGTATATCACTCAGTAGAGGTAATTTGTATTACTTCCTTAAACACTTGGATAACCCTTCTTCTCTTGTCATACGCTTCGCAGCATAATTTCCAATCTCCGAAGATTTACTAGTTTAACAATCGTGATTCTTTGGAGTCCGGAAGTCAGCCTAGCCGAGAACTTTCTCAGGTCGTCGTCTACTCACGTAGTCGCAGGCCCTTATGGACCAAAGGTAGATTTACCACAATGCGACTAGTTTGATACCAGGACATTAGTTTACTCTTAGCTGAGCATCAGGATGGAAACGTCGGAGTCTCCTTCAACTTGGGGGGAGTTGGTTGGGGACCCACCCTGTACATTGCAGCCCGACACCCAAGAATACGATGCCACGATGAGGCGGTAAAGCGTTGGGAGTGCAGTTTGTACTATCTAACACGAAATGTCTAAATTTCTCACCCATGTTTCAAAACAAGTAGAAAGAAAAAGAAGCCTAAAAGCTTCGTTGACTGCTCGGAACTCAAAAATTGAGGAAAATGGAACGTAAAAATTGAGACACCGAAATCGTTTTTATTTGTGCAATTACATTGAGAGGACCTACTTGATACGATTGGAATGGAATTATTCCTTTCACCACTTGATTGCCGTGGAAGCACGTTTTTCTTTGAGACACGCATGCATGATTACGCCTAGCAAATACAGAAAGTATGTGCCAAATCGGCGCAGCAGAAACAGGGAGTCCATCCCCTGGATCCACCTGCGTCTCAGGGAAGCAAAGGTCGCTTTTGGTCCGCGATTATCCCCCTATCCGCCACCTGGGGACGCGCCACGTAGCCTCGCGACTAACCGGCTCGAGATCCCTCATATGAGGGAGATCCGTGGTGAGATGAGATAATATTCAATAAATGACGATTTATTTTTCTAATCGTTGTCTTGAGCGCGCGTGTGGCACAGTGGTTGGAGGCGCCACTGCGGCGCGTACGTGAAATGCACCCATGGCCCACCAAGCTTTCCGTCCCTCCTGGGTCGGCAAATTGTTACCAGACTTGTCTGGGAGGATAGCAGCACTGGCTGGATACATCGGCAGGCCACCGCGAGTCATTGTAAAGACCAGATATGCATTCAGTGACCTCCAACGATACTTAATGAAGTCGAATGCATGGGGCATTCCTCATTCCCCATCAACGCCAACAGCTTTATCCTTTTATCCTTTAAGATGTCTTCTTCCCAACTTAAGCGACTTTATGGTGAATTATGATTATGTTACGAATTATGATAAGAGATTTATGCAGATCTGAATATGAACTCACATTACGTCAAAATATGTATCAGAAGATAAGATGATTCATCAGATTCCGAAAAACTTCAGCACACTATTTAATTTTTTCTACTTCTGTTTAGCAATGGAGGGCGCATATGGCGCAGTGGTACTGATCAATGCTGAGAATTTTATCCTTTAGTACTATTGAAAGTCTCGCCTTCAGTAGATGAAATCAAGAAAGTTTAAGCCTGGTGCACATCTCAAGTTTTTCTGCTTTCTGCTTACTTGTGAACTATGTTCTTGCCCGTAAATTTTCCTCCCTTTTAGGTTCGGTAACCTCGTAGAGTACACTAGGCTTTATTAGGATGTCACAGCTAAACTCTAGAAAAAATTAAGGCGTTTTCTTCACGAACACACAACAGGATGTTATAGTACCCAGGACCGACTTTCTATTAACCTTTGGCATTGAATTATGAATTCGTCGTTTTCTCTCTTAGCAATCGCGAGGTTGTTAAACAGCATACATTTACTTCCATACAATAACACACATACAACACAATCGTAGCTGACGGTTCGGCAGAATCGCCTTCTTCAGAGCCTGGAAGGGTACACCAATACGCAACTTACTAGGTCAGACACTTCAACAGCACAAACAGAAAGATGAAAATCTGAGCGATAATTACAAGATCTACGGCTTCTCGAAAAAACCCACCGCTTTTTTCATCTGTCTTGCACCGAGGAAGAACAGCCGCTCAGAGTCGCATATGGCTGACGACTGCAGCACCCTCAATCAACGATCAATACGAAGGTAAGGGGCGAGATCCCGCATAATCTCGGGGCATTCTTCTCTGCTATTCATTGTAGGATTTTTGGCATTTATCCAAAAAGCCTCGAGGAGTTTGCGCGTTGGTGTTTTTGTATCCCGTGCGAGGATAGCGACTTTTATATCAAAATCGTCTCCGATATGCTTTTGTATACTATGCGCTCACTCCCTTTCTTGTAACCCTTCGCACACAAAGAGGGCACTTGTGAGAAACATGTTTCGAACAGCTACCTCTGTGTGCACAAGTAGGAAACTAAGGGGAGAATCGCGCGACTTGGCTCGGCAAATAGCCATCTCCAATGGCTACGAAATTGTAACCCCACGAGATAAGTTTCGAGGGAGAGCGACGCTCCAAAAGGAACGGTTTGGCCAAAACAAGGTCCCGTTTGTCTTGCCTTTCATTAGCGATGAAATAAGTGCAGCGATGAAACGATGCTTAAGAAGGTCAGATCTAGAGGAATCGGTAGCGATAATTGAAATACCACCGAATACTCTTCGTCGCCAGTTAGTTCGCAACCGCTTGTATGACCGTCTATGTGAAACACAAAATTGCGTAATCTGCCCTTATGGCAGGGACGGTGACTGCATGAGTTCAGGCACGATATACCTAATCTCGTGTGGTACTTGCGGGGACGAACATATTGGCGAGACGTACAGACCTTTATGTATCCGCATAAAAGAACACCTAGATGGCAAACGAAAAGCAAGACCTCGCGATTGCTGAACAAGAAAACTACGCAAGACAAGGCACTCTACTAGGCACCCATAGGATGCAAAAGCATAGCGGAAACGATTTTGATATAAAAGTCGCTATTCTCGCACGGGATACAAAAACACCAACGCGCAAACTCCTCGAGGCTTTTTGGATAAATGCCAAAAATCCTACAATGAATAGCAGGGAGGAATGCCCCGAGATTACGCGGGATCAAACAACAACAAAGATCTGAACCATTTTTTCAGTAACCATTCACATCAATTTTATGTACTTGGTTCTAATGACACAACATACGCAAATACTTTACCTAGAAGTTTGTAAGGAATTCATTTGAAAAAACGTTTGCAAATATGACGGCATTCAAGAGACCACAACAGAATTGAGACTGACACAAAATGAAAATTCTTTGTATTCTCGTTGAGCAAATGCGAAGTGTTATTTTTACTCTGTATTCACGAATAAGCTCATGTTTCGGCGGACTTCGCCTTCCTCAGAGCCTAGAAAGGTCAAGTTGACAGCAACCTATTCGGCCAAACACCTTCATAACTCAGCAGAGAAAACGCTAAACCAAGTTTTCAATCACATCGATCACAGAGCCCTTGCACACTCACCGCTTTCTGTGACCCTTCCACTTAATGTGTTATGTGTATACCAATCGCACACTGTTCACGTGGAAGCGTAATGTGCTCATACCATCAGAATAACAGTCTTTTATACTTCCCAATGTTACGCGTGATAATGAGGCATTCCTCCCTGCGGTTTATTTTCGGATTTCTGGAATTAATCCAGAACGCCTTGAGAGTTTTGCGCGCCTGTGTTCTCAATTCTTGCGCAAGGATCGTAACCTCTACTTCAAAATCTTCTTCGTTATGTCTCCGCGTCCTATGCGTGCCTAGTTGAGTATTTGGTTTACGTTTGCCGACTAGGTGTTCTTTTATACGGATGCAGAGTGGTCTACCCGTTTTACCAACGTATTCGTCGCCGCACACTTTACGAGAGATCAGATAGACTGTACCCGAACTCATGCAGTCGCCGTCTCTGCCATTGGGGGAAATTATGCAATTTTGCGTTGCACATAGACGGTCATATAGGCGGTTACGAACTAGCAGGCGTCTTAGATTACTCGGTGGCATTTCAATTATCGTTACCGAATTCTCTAGACAGACTTTTCATAAACAGCGTTTTATAGCTGCACTTACTTCACTAGAAATAAAGGGTAGGATAAACGGGGCCTTATTACTGCTAGAGTTATCGCTGGGAGGTCTTAATTTCCCGTACACCTATCCCGAGCTGCAGTTTCGAAGCCACTGAAAATTGCTATTTGCGGAGCCATGTTCCGCGACTCCTTTTTCTACTTCCGAAAGAAGGAATGGAATAGGAGGAATGCCTCACTATCGCGAATGTTAATGGGCAGTATATAAGACTGTTATTCTGATTGGACGGGCACATTACGTTTCCATGTGAACACAGTGCGCGGTTGGTCTCCACATAACATATTAAGTGGAAGGCTCATAGAAAGCGGTGAGTGTGGAACGTCTCTGTGTTCAATGTGATAGAAATTTTGGTTTAGCATTTTCTCTGTTTGGTTATGGAGGTGTTTGACCATATAGATTGCAATTCAACTTGACCTTTCCAGGCTCTGCGGAAGGCGAAATTCTGCGAAACGTTAGCTTGTACGTAAATAAAGAAATATAATAACACCTCGTGTTTGCTAAACAAAAGTAGAAAAAATTACTCCATCAATGCCGAGGTTAATAGAAAGTCGAACGTGGGAGATACTATTTAATTTTTCTATTCAGCTTTGAATACTCTTCAGAAGTTATTTGGACAAAAAATACCTTCGGTAAAAGATGCAGCTTTCCAATGGAGGAATGTCAGAATACTGTTTGACCGTTGTAACAAATGACAATGAAAAAAATTACAAGGCTTTCGCCTTCCTTCCAAGGACGTACCATGCATCCAACTCCATTCGTGACATCATAGAGGGTGATGGGTAAATATTTGGCTTCATCGTCAGGAACAATTCTCATGCCAATTAGCTTACTCCACTGGAACGGAATGCTTGATGACATCGGGGAGCAGGATCGAAAGAGGAGCTCTCTGCATGTTGCAGGACACTTCAAACCACTTTTTGGCGTCCTCTTAACGTCGGAGTTTTTAAAAATGGCAGAAAACACAGCTGGTTAATTGTGGTCTAATAGTGTTGCATAAGCAAAAGGTTTTTCATGTTTAAGGAAGTGTAGCCATAATTTGTAACTTAACCTATCAGTAAGAGAAATAATAATCACAGGAGCTACAGAGAAGTTGAGACAAGAAGGTAACATTACGAAAATATGAAAAGTCAAGACCAGAAGGGAAAAAATGTCTTTAAAGAAAGTAGAAACAAGAAAGTAAGAGCGGAAACGAAGAGAAGCGTGAAAGAAAAAAATTACCAAGAGTGCAGCTTAAGCTCATGATAGAGTGATGGCAGCTTTAAGAAACGTTAACTGCTTTAGCATGTTAACTTCCTTGGCTCAAATGTTTAGAATTTGCTTTAAAAAAATTAGCTGTTAAAGCAGAACTTAATGCCTACAGTAGTGTACGTCTTTTAATTACGGTATTACCTACAGGTTAACTAACTCAACACAATAACAATGCAGAGAGCTTGAGCAAAACTCGGTACCTCTACTCTGTTTCGACTCTGTTATTAGTCTTTATGTGGCAGCATCTGCGACTATCCACCACACAAATCGACGGGCTTGCCTTGGCTTGCTCTCAGCCAGCATTTTTGCTTCATCGGAAGCTGTAACTACTGGTTCGAAACTGAATTGAGGTACCGTGTTTTGCTCATATCTCAGCGACATTGAGGATTTACTTTACTTTACATAACAACTTGCGATGAACAAAGAATAGACCGCAACTAAAAGTTAAGCATTGTATTTCAGCTATTCTGAAAAACGTTTAACACAGAAGTCTGCCTATGGCTACAGTAACGGCAACAACGAATTTTGACACCAACTGACATAGAACATAGGCTCCAATATAGGAAATGTGATACTTTACTTAACGGCATAGCCTGTTTTTAAAATAATCACACTCTTGAAGTATCATCATTCGTTTCAAATAACACCCGATCTTACTGCTCTCAAGTAGAACACTAAGCTTTTTCCACTTCATCGAACTTAATGAAGATGGAACCTCGGAAGCTGAAATCAAGGCGAAGTATACTCGACGAATCGGCTTCGTTAGGTGGTGTTTCCATAACACTACGACGTAGATTCTTCAGTGACATATCTTCTTCATCACTGTGTTATTGAAAAAATTTTGTGACAAACGTAATTTCTCGCTGAATTGAGTGGGACTGTGTAGACACATCATTTCTGTTATATTCTCGCACAAAAGGATGCTTGTAAGAAACATCTTTCGAAAAGCAACCAACGTGTGAGGAGTCCCGGAACTTGGCACGGCAAATAGCCATTTTTAATGGCTACAAAACTATAGCTCGGGACAGGTGTAGAGGTAACCAGAGGCGCACCAACCATAACTCAAGCAACAATAAGGACCAGTTTATCCTGACCTTCATTTCAAACGAAGTAAGTGCAGCTATAAAACACTGTTTAAGAAAGGCCGGTCTAGAGAATTCGGTGACGATAAATGAAGTTCCACCAAGTAATCTAAGACACCAGTTAGTTCGTTACCGCCTATATGACCGTCTATGTGCAGCGTAAAATTGCATATGCTCTAGTGGTGTAGACGGTGATTGCATGAGCTCGGGTACAGTATTTATCTGATCCCCTGTAAGGCGTGCGGGGAAAAATACATTGGTGAAACGGGAAAACCACTCTGTATCCGCATAGAAGAACACCTATTCGGCAAAAGCAAACCAAATACCCCACTAGGCACGCATAGGACCCAGCGACATAGCGGGGAGGACTTTGAGGTGCGATCCTCGCACGGAAATCGAGAACACAAGCGCGCAAAACATTCGAGGCGTTCTGGATTGATTCCAAGAATCCGAAAATGAACAGCAGGAAAGAATGCGTTATTATCACGCGTGACATTGGGAAGTATAGAAGACTGTTATTCTGATGGTATGGGCACATTACGCTTCCACGTGAACACTGCGCGATTGGTCTCCACATAACACATTAAGTGGAAGGGTCACAAAAGGTTTGGTTTAACATTTTTTCTGCCTGGTTATGGAGGTGTTTGGCCGAATAGATTGGTGTCAACTTGACTTTTCTAGGCTCTGAGAAAGGCGAAATCCGCCGAAACGTCGGCTTCTTCGTGAATAAAGAAACAAAAGCTAGTGTTAAAGCACGTTTTTCTGCCCAATCATTTTTTTTAGGTGCACATATCACCTAAGAAAAATTAATGTGTACTTGAGAACGATCAAATTACCACAGACCAGACCTCATTGCAAAAAGAAACTCAAGCTTCATTAGGTTCAATGCCGATTTGTGCTGCTCAGATCACTTTCGCTTACGACTGATTGGTAATTTAAAGGTTAGGTGGAAAACTAGCTGGGAGAAACGCAAAGCAAAAAATTCAGTCTTGCACTGTCAAGTACACGAGCTCCAGAAAGGGTAATCATGGTGGTTCGATCTGCCCCAAGGTCTAAGTTTTGCGAATATCTCAGCATCGCTGTGGTTGCATTTCACGTCACACCCTGCCGCGAAAAATTATAGTACGCAGCAAATAGAAGATTAAAACTGTAGCATGACAAATTTTGAACCCTATTTAAGAATATAAATAAGAAATATAGATATTTGAACAAATTTTGAACTTGCTAAGAAGCCTTGAATTTGTCTCAAGAGCCATCACATCCCTTTGTAACACTATGGCACCAAGGCATTTCAGTAATCTGAAGAGATACCACCAGAGTGAAAAAAGCGGTAATAAACATAGCAAAGCAAGAGAGATGAAGATTTCTTCTTGCTGCCCTCTCCTACTCCTTTCCGAAATCATGTCAGAGCCGAAATCTTATTTGATACTTGATACTTGAACGGCGCTGGTTGTGCAGGTCCCAGCATAATCTTCATTTATCGGTGATTTGCTGGTTAAGCCATTGTGGTTCCCTGGAAACCCGAGGTCAGCATGGCCAAATTCTGCCCCAGGTCTACACCACCACAAGCAGTAGCTGCTCGTGTGGATCGGAGAAAGATTTGCCACCATGAAACTAGTTTGACAGCAGGACGATAGCATATCTCTTCTCAGCTTAGCAGATCATGCAGATGGACGAATCCACCCACTATACATCGTAGTCCGACACCCAGAAACACCTCCCCGCTACAATGAGGCGGTAAACCGTTGCGAAGAGTTGGAAATCAAGGGATGCCAAGACTCCATCTGCTCAATAGTCTTCAATATTTAAGAATTTTTAAAGCAAGGTTAAAAAACAGCACGATCGCAAAGAATTATTTTCCACACTTATGACCGCAATTCTCCCAACGCTTTACCGCCTCATCGTCGGTGGAAGGTGTTCTTTCGTGACGAACTGCGATGTACAGCAGGAAAATTCGTTCTTCTGGTAAGGTCTTCCCAACCGAGAAAGGGTCCGGCGATTTCAACAGGAAGCCCGTTTGAAATTAAGACAATACCAGGATCCATCACCGTCCCTTGTATCAAACTAGTCGCATGGTGGCAAATATCCCTATGATCCACCGAGCCGGCAGCTACCTGTCGTGGTGACCACCTAGCGCTTCTGACCTCGGGACTTCATGGAACCATGATCGCTAAGCCAGCAAAACTCCGAAAAATGGAGATTATGTTGGAGCCCGAACAACCAGTGAAGACGGACTATCCAGGTGTACAAATTTGATCACAGTCAACATGGTCATGTTAATGAAATTCCACGGAGAATCGAAACTAATTTAGAAAAAGTTTCGATATCATGGGATCAGAGGGTTGTAGACGCTTTCAGATGATAGCACTAATATTAGGACCACTTCAAATCTAACGAGGAAGGGACAAACTTACAATACAAATAAGGTTTACAGAGAATATGCTTGTGCACAACATATATTTCGCGTTAAAGTGAAGTATAGCAAAGAAAAGCAGAAAAGTTAACTTTTCACATTTGACGTTGATGGTACGCTTTATCCTTCACAGATATCACTGGCGTAACCGTTTGATTCCGTTCAGTTTTCACCAATTTCTTGAATTGAATGTAGAAAAAAAAGTGTTAAGTAAAGTAAATAATAGAAATAACACAAACACACTAAGTAAAGAATTAATGACGAACAGATCAGTATTGCCTCTGTATCATTTTTCGGGAACATCAATAACTCGCGTTGAGGATCCTTCTCTATCTCATCTGTCTTTTTTGTGATAAATGTCTCCTAGCTCAATGGTTCTGTTGCGAAAGCTCTTCTCTAAAACGGTCAAGTAAAGATAACGTTAGTAGTAGAGGATGCAACATCTCTACAACCATCAGATATGTTCTGAGCAGAAATAACCTTCCGGAGAGCTGCACGTACTTTTCTGGCTAATCATGGCCAACCAACACTGGTTATGCACTTATTAAAAAATTCTTTCATCATGAAAATCTTGAGGAAGTTAGAGTGAACATTAACGATTAATTGCACTAACGATATCGCACTGGGACCCATGGATAACAATCGAGCGAAGAGGGTGAGCGACTATCTGAGTTTATCATGGCGACCAAAACCATCCATGGTAACTCGCAATTCCAGAAGCCTCACCCTCAACGATGGACGTGGGAATGTCCCAATGATGAGTACCATAACGAAATAGACTATATCATAGTAAATAAAAGGTTTGGTCTTACCGATGACGGAGCTGCTCCAAAGTTCTACATGGGATCAGACCATCGCCTTTTTTGTCCAAGATTTTATTCCTCGTGAAAAGGAGAAAAAGCTGCTAAATTCAAAAGCCCTAGTCCCAGAACTACAGTAAACTGGGACTTATTGAATTTATTAGTCGGCTGCTGGAAAAATACCGGTGTCGATAACATCGACAAGGAATACGATCGGCTCATTCAACATCTTCACGTTAGCGCCATGAAAGCTGAAAGTTCGAGGATCACCGAGAAACGTCTGTCTACAGAAACTCTCGAGCTAATACGCCAGCGTAGAATCGCACGAGCTGCAGGCAACAGCGAACTAACGTCCGAACTTGCAAAACATGCAGACAGGCGATAAGAAAAGATCTTAAAGAGAGAACAGCAGCAGTAATGGTCGGAAATGCAGAAGCTGCGAAAAGCATTCGCAAAACCTACCGAAGCTTCGCCATTTGCAAGACCAAGATGATTGCACTCCGACGCCCAGACGGATCATTCACAGTGCCTAGAAAGGCAATAGAGAAAATCATTCATGAATAGTACTCAGATCTTTTCGATAGCCGCGCCCACCTTCCGTCAAACGAAATGAAGGAGGATGGGTATGCTGCACCACCGGTTCTCACTTCCGATATCTGACATGCCATTTCGTCGGTGAAAAATCAAACAGCACCAGCTCTAACACGATAAGACTAGAACAGCTGAAGAGCTTTTCGCCAGTCTTCGTAAACGCACTAGCTTGGCTGTCCACACGTTACTGTCTGAATACAAGGTACCAACTAAGTGGAAGACCAGCAAGATCGTGTTATTGCTCGAGAGGTTTGCCCTACACGATATCGTCATCTATCATCCAATCTACTTGCTTTCTGTCGTCTATAAACTTTTCAGTCGAGCCTTCTAAGCAGGATTGAGAGAACACTGGACGAAGGACAGCCATGTGAGCAAGTAAGGTTTCCAAAAGGATTCAGTACGATGGACCACATCCACAAGTTAACAAGACTCATTGAAGTATCGCGAGAGCACAAAAGACCGCTCCGTTTCACTTTCATCGCTTTACAGAAGGCCTTTGATTCAAGTGAAACAGAAGCAGTCATGGAAGCCCTTGGTAGTCAAGAAGTCCCTACTCAGTACATGAAGATTTTTTGTGAGCTGTACAAAAATTTCACAATCAAAATTTCACCATTCTACAATGATATTATCATTGATGTCAAAAGAAGGGTTGGGCAAGGCGACACCATCTCGCCAAAATTATCTACCGCTACCGACCAGAACGTCATGCGAACATTGGAATGTGATAATATGGGAGTGAAAATTGATGGTCGGCAGTTACATCATATTCGCTTTGCTGATGACATCGTCGTTATAAGACCCAACATTATCCAAGCGGAACATATGCTTGCCGACTTGAATAAAGCCTGTGGAAAGATTGGTCTTCGGCTAATTCTCACAAATGTGATGTTCATGAGGAACGGATTGGTTTCGTATGCCTTATTCACGCTGAAGGGAGCAAATATCTCCGAATACTCCAGTTATGTCTATCTAGGTTGGGAAATTAACAAGTTGGACGACTAAGCTCCAGAGCTGTGCAGAAGGAAACGAGCGGCTTGGGAAGCTTTGAAGACCATCGAAGATGTAGTAGATGTAGTAAAGAGGACAAAGAAGACCCGACTTGGTGCCCATCTTTTCGACTTAATGGCACTTTTTGCCCTAACGTGTGCGTCACGAACCTGCTTGCTGCCTAAACAGGAGAAAAAATCACTCAGCGTTGTTGAACGTGTAGACGAAAGAAAGATGCTAAGAGTATCCCGTGTCAAACAATTGTGTGGAGGTATCCGAAGCTCCTACTTGCATCGGCGATCGAAGATCAAACATGTCATTCTATCGGCTAAACTCTCAAAGATGAAGTGGGCCTCACACGTAATGTTTGTGAACGATCACCGATGGACAATAGCAATTAGTGGTCAGATTCCGCGGTATGATAAATGCACTGTAGGAAGGCCACTGACTCAACGGTCGGAGTTCTTCACGAAAAGCCTAGAAGAAAGATATGATGCTCTAAGAGTCTCTAGAGAGAGCAGAACTCACTTGGCTATTCTTGGACGCGACAGGGAAAAATGGAAGATTTATTGGCTTCCAAATCTTGGTCTAAAAACCTGAAAATGATAAGGGCGAGAGACCTCTCCTGACGAATGCTAAACATTAAACTCGAAAAAGAAAATGTTTTTCACAAAGGTGTTCAACACATTTTCCTCCGTAGACTGGGCATTTTCTTTTTTCAGATAAGTCGATTAATCCTACGTTTTTAAGAATGTGATGATATTTCCGAGCTTTAAGCAGATTAGTGAACTGATCTCACTACAAACGAAAGGGCGCGTGTGGCGCAGTGGTTGGAGGCGCCCTGCAACACACGTAGGATCGCTCCCCGCGCCACTGCGTCACCAAGCTTTCCATCCCTCTACTGTCTACAAATTGGTACCAGATTTGCCCAAAAGGATAGCAGCATTAGCTGGTTATATAGGTAGACTGCTGCGAGTTATATAAAGGTTAGATATGCATTCAATCACCTCCAACGCTGCTTGATGAAGTCGAATGCATGGCACATCCCTAAGGGATCGACTAGTGACGAGAGCTTACCCTTTAGCCTTTACATTTCTGAATAGTTTCTTAAAACGGTAGCAAAGTTTGCGCACTTTTAGGGAGCTGGGAGCGTATAAAATTAGGATTAATCGTCTTGAGGAAGAAGGGTAACAGCCGAAAATAGCGAAAAGTCGAAATTTACTTGCTACTTACTTAAACTTGAACGGACCGTTCTCATTGGTTGGGAGGGGAAGGGAGCAGCATGATCTTCATTTTTCAGAGATTTTCTGGTTGAGGCATTGTGGCGCCCTAGAATCCATAGGTCACCCTGGCCGAAGCCTGCCCGGGACTTCACCGCCATAGGCAGTCACAGCCCTTGTTAATCAGAGGGAGATTTGCTACCATGCGACTTTGATATCAGCGCGGTGGTCGATTGTTGCACTGGTTTACTCTTAGTTAGGTTTCCTTATGGAAACGCCATATTCCTTTTCGGGTTGAGAGACCGTGCCAGGGGAATGAATCCCCCCTGTACATCGCAGCCCGACACCCAGGAATACCTCCCAGCCATGACGAGGCGGTAAACCGGAGGCTTGCTATTGAAGCATCTAAATAAGCTTGTATTAAAAAGTTAGAGTAGATGTAGAGTAGAAGCCAATCGGGTAGAAAAACGCAGAGTAGTTCCCCAAAATAATGCTTCGGACGTAAGTAAGGTCCCTTTAAAGCTACCCTTCAAATCAAATAAAGTAAGTTACGCTAGTAAAGAGATGCTTTTAAAAAAGCGGTCTTGAAAGTTATGTAACGATTATTGACATCCCACCCAACACCCTACACCGCCATTTAGTTCGCAACCGTCTCTGTGGTTGCTTGTGCAGCTCAGAAAACTGTATGATCTGTCCTAGCGGGAGAAACGGATATTGCATGAGTTCAGGCATAATATGCTTATTCTCATGTAACGCATGCGCTGCGGAATGTTGTGGGGAAACGGGTAGCCTACTTTGTTTCCACATAAAAGAACACCTAGATGGGAAAGTTAAAATTCGTCAATGCACTCCTCTAGGTACGCATTGGACACAAAACCCGAATGGCGATGATTTTGAAGTGACTGTGCGGATCTCAGCGCAGGGATGGAAAACATCAAGGCGCAAAACTCTTGAGGCACATTGAATAAATTTCAAAAATCGAAAGATGAACCGGAAAGATGAATGCCTCACTAACGCACGTGATCTGGCGCCTTATTTCAAAATGATTTTTTGAACGGCCAGTCCCACTAGTAACATCCCGATGAAAAGCCTTTTTGATCAATACAGCGTTTATTTGAAAGTTTGGTCTACATTAATGCTATAAATATTTCATCGAATGTAAGGGTACTGTTACAAAAAATTCGTCCAGGATCTGATGAAAACGAAATCGCCGAAGCGCCAGTCATCGACCAACAACACCAGCAACAACGACAACAACAACAACAACGACAACAAAGACCTATGCCGAACTCGCATCAGCTCAAAAAGACCAGTGAATAAGATCGCATAAATAAATATACGAGCTAATTATGTTGAGGTTCATAGAAAGTCACCCTTTTGAATTTTGTCAGAAACCTTTAGATTATAGAGGAAAGGTCGTCCTCCATTCATCTTTACACGTTCCTCATCAGCAACGGCCTCGCCATGGACGTGAGAAAACGAGGCGTTTTGGTTGACGCAACATCTAGAAAATAGCTTTCCTCGACAGAAAATATACGATGACGAACTTATTAAGCACAAAAATGACGATGGGAGCTTTGAGGCAAGCTTATTCCACAAAAAAAGTAGAAATCAATTTATATCGGCCAATTTGCAATAAGGGCCCGTGACCCCCTGCGATAAAGAACTAAAAACGCTTTGGAACTGTTAACCGATGTTTCTACGGAAAATCTTACTGGAGCAACACTCGTCATATTAATGAGAAGCGAAAAAAGGCAGATTCCAGTTCGCAGCAGAACCCGTGCGAAAACTCAGCAAATTCAATTAGAAGGTGCTTGCTGCAATACAGCGAAGTGAATGGAAACAGAAGTCGGAACGCATGCGTCGTCTGAAGACCAGTTATCTCTAAGTGACTAAGTATTTTATGTAAACAAGTGTGGAGAGCTAAGAAAATCGGAATCTTGCCTCTGCGACTTAAGAAAAATAGTGTGTTATTGATTAGGATCTACAGATCCTAGTAGTCTTCATTGAACTCTATGAAATACACTTCGAATTGAGGTAGGCTGGTTCAAATTCTGAAGCAGCCATTATTCTCGATTTGTACGCATCGAAATTAATGTGCTTGGTCCACTATGCACCACGTGAAGACAGCCCTATTGTAAATAATATAACCAGCTTAGTTACCGTCGAAACTTGTTGTGTAACGACCTTGAAAGCGACCGCAATCTATTTACAGTCTCATCGAAAATTTCCTCCGTTAAGAAAGAGCGAAGGCTTGTAGCCGAGCTAAGAAACACTGACAGCAACGTTTTACCTTTTACTTTTTTTGGCTACTACAACTTTCAGGACAGGTATTTCGCTTAGTAACCTGCCGTGAAAACTGTAGGTGGCACAAAATCAAAGGTAAAACATTGTGATTTAAAGTACAGCCTCAGCTTAACTGGGTTCAATGTCGATGTGGGCTCCCCAGATCAATCCCGCTGACGGGTGATTGCTGATGGCAAAAGATCGATAGAACTAGCTGAGAGACAGGCAAAATGAAGGACACACATGGTGTGGTGGTGAGCGCGTTACTCCCCAGAAAGGAAAATAGCGCGTTCGTTCCCCACCATAGATACCTGCGGCCCAGAGTTTTGCAAATATCTCAGCAACGTTGTGGTTACTGGCAATAACATCAGAGAGTGTGAGCATTAATTCTACCCTATGTGCGCTCATATTTCATCACTTTTCCCAACCGTTTTCTAGTCACTTTTCCCTATTGCTTCTTCATATCTACTTTGATGCAACGAAATAGAACAGTTTGTCCTAAGCTATCTGATTTACCAAAATAGGTTTTACACCATTAGCCTTTATAAATGATAGAAACTAAATGCTTGCCGAACAATGCCAGTTAAAAATTGTTATACGCTTAAATACACATGAACTCCGTGAAATCGGCTGACCTCTACTGCAAAGGATAAAGGATAAAGTTCTCGGCGTTGATCAGTACTTGAGGGATTCGCTATGCATACGACTTCATTAAGCATCGTTGGAGGTGATTGAATGCATATCTAGCCTTCATATAACTCGCAGCAGTCTACCTATGTAACCAGCTAGTGCTGCTGTCCTTCTGGACAAGTCTGGTGCCAATTTGTGGACAGTAGAGGAATGGGAAGCTTGGTGACGCAGTGGTGCGGGGAACGATCCTACGTTTGTTGCAGGGCACCACCAACCACTGCGCCACACGCGCCCTCTCGATTGTAGTGACACCAGTTTACTAACCTGTTTAAAGCTCGGAAATATCATCACATTCTTGGAAACGTAGGATTATTCGGTTTATCGGAAAAGAAAGTGCCCAATCTACGGAGGAAAATGTGTTGAACACCTTTGTGAAAACATTTTTTCCCGTTATATGTATAACAATAGTTAGTAGAGGCTTCTCGCTCTTATTATTTTCAGGTTTTTGGATCCTACAGTTACCCTCCGAGACAAACCAGTTGATAAGCCAATGTTACACGTTTCGTTCAAAAGTCTCCTACCAATTTGTAGATTTCCACTTGGCTAAAAGGTAAAGCACGTTGGAATCCTGGGCACAGCCGTGAGACGATTTCTTCCTGTATTTCGTCTTTTTTTATTTTCTCTTAATATCACAGGATTTTTTTCCTAGTACTTACCATCATTATGGCAGAAATTTGTTACCCCTGATGACTGGACCAAATTGCTGAGGCTGTAGTTACCTTTTTTGAAACCCTAAGAGAGATACCCTTGTGGAGGAGCTTGGAAAAACGTATTAGAGAAACAGGACTACCAGCAACTTATCGCTTCGTCATTGTTCGTTGGGGATGGTTTTCGGTGCCGAGCAACGACATACAGCAAGCGTGCATCTGCCGGCAACGTCTTCCAATCTGATCAATTCGACACTTTCATGCTGAGCTTCAGCTAGTTACCAACTTATGACACCGTAGAGCGCAGATATTCGATGGTGACTGCTCTCCTGGTACGTTGAAAGCGAAGAGCTTCAGATGAAAAGCATAATGTCCTTTGAGCAAACGACGCCCACGGAAGGCCTAATGGCAAAATTGTAGACGATGATTAACAGAATGTTATAACATGTGACTGACAAAGAATTGAATTACTTGATAAACGCACACAGTCCCTCTGGTTGTTCTCACAACTACCGGCGAGAAAACGCGCACTAATGAGTGACGCAGTCGCAACCGCACGAAATCTCTCCATAGGCGGTCGATTGGCATCCGGCCTGCTCTTGCGGTCGCCCGGTTGCCCGCCAGGTCTTGCATCGACTTCGCTCCATGATTCTTCATATTCTCACAATCTCAATGTGGACCCAAGTTCATCCTAATTTAAGACATTGGAGTCGTAGGTTTCTCCATCAAATTTGCTGGTGTTGTAATAGTGGTTAGAATCGTCTAATATTTCTCGAATGTTAACGTGTGTTCGTGAAGTGTCCACTAAGTTTTCATTGTTTACAAGTATTATCTAGTAAGCCGACGTGCTAATGTCACCTACTGTGTAGGGCGTCTTAGTTCCTTTTTATTTCCTTCTTCGCTATAGTCCATGTTTTCGATCCTACAGGACATTTCTAACTAGTGGATGTTTATTTCGTTGCTACGGACATTTGTCTGTCATAAATCACTGTGGGAACGTTTCCGTAAGTTCGTTTGCTGATTTCAGAAGAGCTGAAGGCGAATGCGGATGGTGTCGAACGCAGTTCTTCCGGTTCTTCGTATGAAGACATCCGTGCGGAAATCATCTACGCCCTCGCTCTTGCAACTGGCCGAAAGGGCGATCTGTTATGACTGAGAATTTCAGAAAAAAAGGTGTCGTTTCATTTATCAATTGTAAAGATGTCGTTAAATTCAACCGAATGTTTTGAATTGGCGGTGTTTCCAGGAAGGACGCCTCTCACCAATCGACGAGCCTGTGGAATTACTGGAAAAGCTTCGGGAACATAGGTCGAATGTGTCATTGTTGTTGAAAAAGGTTGCTGACGAAAGTGAGAGCAGTGTGTTTACAAGTGTGTTGTACTCGCTAGCACTTGAGCAGCTATAGAAAGTGTGAATGGTGGCCTGGAATCATGTTTTCCCAGCTTTTGCTTGGACATTTCACACTCAAACATTGGTTTCTTATGCGTTATTCAAAACGATTGCATTGCGGTCCTTAAATGTGTGTTTTAGAATAAGCTCTGGATTTTCTTTGTGATTCCTATTTAAAGACTTTCGAAGCCTCTTTTATGGTCACATGTCTTCATCGATCGCATCAGGTATTCCCTTTCCTGCTTTTGAAATCATTGTTTTGGATGGACCATTGTTGTTTTTGTATTCCAGGTAAACCACCCATGATAAGTTGTTAACTAGACTTCCCTCCTGACTATTTCTTCGATATCTGCACATATCGAAGCCAACAGGTATCAACCGACCACCACCAACTGCATGCCTAGGTCTTTTGCTGTCGGGTTTTGGACCTGCTTGTTGTTTTTTTTTCTTAGATAAATGTATTTAAAATCTGCAGATTACAACGCTACCTTGGAACAAAAACTCGCCTCTATTTGTCGAGGTGCAATTCTGAACTCGGCGTTGCCACCTCTTCAACATGGGAACCATTCAATTTCTAGAATATTTTAGACGCATAGCGACTTTTGTGTTCCAATGGAGGGAACAGCGCTCATTTTCTGTGAAGTACACATTTTTGTTTTACGTTAAGTAATAATTCTATCGGCAAATGCAGAACGAAGAAACATTTTCAGAATTGGAGCCGTCAGTTAAGGGGAACGATCGGAATACCACGAGGGAATCTTCATAGCACCGAGTTGATCTTACCGTTTGTGGCTGGTCAGTAATTGCTGCAACTTCAACGTGAACATGTTTTTTTTAACCCTTTGTACTTCTTTTGTTGTTTTTGGAAGTTTCAACTGAATTTTTCTGTTTGTAACTCCCACGACCGACTTTCTGTTAACCTTGGGATTGATCAAGTAATTCTTCGTATTCTTATTGAGCAAACGCGAGGTGTTATTTTTATTTTTTATTCACGAATAAGCTGACGTTTCGGCGGACTTTGCCTTCCTCAGCGCCTAGAAAGGTCAAGTTGACAACAACCTATTCGGCCAAACACCTTCATAACCTAACAGAGAAGACGCTAAACCAATATTTCAATCACATTGAACACAGCTTTGCACACTCACCGCTTTCTATAAGGCTTTCACTGAGTATGTCGCGTGGAGACCAACCGCACAGGATTCACACGGAAGCGTAACGTGCTCCTCCCATCAGAATAACAGGCTTATGTACTGCCCAATATCATGCGTTATAATGAGGCATTACTCCCTGCGGTTCATTTTCGGATTCTTGGAATTAATGCAGAATGCCTCGAGAGTTTTACACGCTTGTGTTCTCGTTTCTTGCGCGAGGATCGTAACCTTTACTTCAAAATCTTCTCCGTTATGTCTCTGCTTCCTATGAGTGCCTAGAGGGGCATTTGTTTTACGTTTACCGAATAGATGTTGTTTTATGTAAACGCAGAGTGGTCTACCCGTTTCGACAGTGTATTCGTCTCCGCACGCCTTAAAGGAGATCAGATAAATATTGTACCCGAGCTCATGCAATCACCGTCTCCACCATTAGGGCAAATTATGCAATTTTGCATTGCATGTAGACGGTCATGTAGACGGTTACGAACTAACTGGCGGTTTAGATTACTCGGTGGAATTTCATTTATCGTTACCGAATTCTCTAGACCGGCCCTTCTTAAACAGTGTTTTATAGCTGCACTTACTTCATTTGAAATGAAGGATAGGAAAAACGGCACCTTTGTATCGCTAGAGTTGTCGTTTGGAGGCCTAGTGTTTCCCTTATACCTATCCCCAGCTACAGTTTCGTAGCCATTAGAAATGGCTATTTGCCGTGCCAAATTTCAGGACTCCTCTCTCCTCGCTCTATTCTTTTTCCGTGCACACGTTGGTTGCAATTCGAAACATGTTTGTTACAAGCGTCCTTTTTGTGTGAGAGGGTTGAGGGGAGTGGTAATGTTTGTAATGTGATGTGTTTACTATTTGGCTTTCGGTACCACTTCGTAATGTAGCCATTTTCCTATAGGTTAATTTGTACGTTCAGGAATGGAAGCCAGTTCTCTTTCGGTTTTTCTCGGGTGAACTTAATATACTCTGACTGTCCATTCAGCAACTCGAAACATCTGTCTATTTCCGCTTGCTTCGAGCAAAGGACAAAACAGTCATCTATATATCGACAGTAAAGTAGCGGCCCGAGATCGATCACTTGTCCCATTGCCATCCCTCTTATTTGGGCCTAGTACTTTCCTGACTATCTGAAGATTGAGTATCTTAGGCATTCTTTTAAGAATGCCATCAACTGTTCTATCTTAGAGCCATACATCTTTATTTCTCCTTCGTGTTGTATAAGGAGTTCGGATATGGCTTGCATAGCGGAGCCATTCGACACGTTTGTATGAAGGGCGGTAACGTCGAAGGACTCCATCACGTACGCGCTGTTGGGCTGCGCAGTACGTAGACGATCCAGAATCATCTGGGTATTCGTAAGATGGGCTGGAATGTGTTTCAGCAGCTGGGTAAATATTAGGGTTAAAAACCACATTATCATATCCGTTGGCTCGTTTACACAGCTAATGATAGGTTTAGCCTTAAACAGTGATGAATCAGTAGACCAAGATCATCGCTGGCTACTAACTTATGAGTTTTTATAAGTACAAGACGGAACATGTTGGTAAGTCAACTTTTAGGTGAGAGATAACTGATGGTTTTAAACCAGGTGCCCTTGCCATTTTGGCCCAATCGTGGTTCAGTTTTCGGTATTTACTTTTACACTCGCGCGAAAAAATACAGCTCATACCTCACTGAAGTGCAAAAACCTGGTATACGAGAGGTACGAGGGCTGATTAGGTCGAAAAACATAAGACTATTCGTTAGTGGTAAGGGTGGAGAGTAGCATTAACGATAAATGAAATTCCACCGAGTAATGTAAGACGCGAATTACTTCGTAACTGCCTATATGACCGTCTGTGTGCAATGCAAGATTCCATAATTTGCCCTAATGGTGGAGACGGTGAGTAATGTAAGACGCTAACTACTTCGTAACCGCCTATATGACCGTCTGTGTGCAATGCAAGATTCCATAATTTGCCCTAATGGTGGAGACGGTGAGTAATGTAAGACGCTAACTACTTCGTAACCGCCTATATGACCGTCTGTGTGCAATGCAAGATTCCATAATTTGCCCTAATGGTAGAGACGGTGATTGCATGAGCTCTGGTACACTATTTATCTGGTCTCCTGTAAGACGTGCGGAGACGAATACATTGGCGAAACGGGCACACCACTCTATGTCGGCATAAAAGAACACCTATTCGGCAAACGTAAGCGAAATACTCCACTAGGCAAGCATAGGACCCAGCGACACAGCGGGTGGACTTTGAGGTACGTGTCACGATCCTCGCAAGGGAATCGAGATCACAAGCGCGCAAAACTATTGAGGCGTATATGTGCAGTTGGTCTCCACGCGACATACTCAGTGGAAGCCTTATAGAAAGCGGTGAGTGTGCAAAGCTGTGTTGAGTGTGTTTGAAATCTTGGTTTAGCGTCTTCTCTGTTAGGTTATGAAGGTGTTTGGCCGAATAGGTTGCTGTCAACTTGACCTTTCTAGGCTCTGAGGAAGGCGAAGTCCGCCGAAACATGAGCTTATTCGTGAATACAGAGTAAAAATAACACTTCGCATTTGCTCAACGAGAATACGAAGAATTTTCTTTTTGTGTCAGCCTCAATTCTGTTGTGGTCTCTTGAATGCCGTCATACTTGCAAACGTTTTTTCATGTGAATTCCTTACAAGCTTCTAGGTAATGTATTTTGCGTATGTTGTGTCATTAATAGAACTAAGTACATAAAATTGATGTGAATGGTTACTGAAAAAATGGTTGAGATCTTTGTTGTTGTAAGCACACATCAGGTTATTGCCTTACTGTGCTTTGCCTTACTTTACTTCTTTTATATCAAAATAACATCCTGTTGTGTGTTCGTCAAGAAAACGCCTTAATTTTTTCTAGACTTTAATTGTGACATCCTAATAAAGCCTAGTGTACTCTACCAGGTTACCGAGCCTAAAAGGGCGGAAAATTTACGGGCAAGAACATAGTTCACAAATAAGCAGAAAAACTTGAGATGTGCACCAGGCTTAAAGTTTCTTGATTTCATATACTGAAGGCAAGACTTTCAATAGTACTAAAGGATAAAACTCTCAGCATTGATTTGAATGGCTTGTCTACTGATGAATCAAATCGGCACTCCTGTACTCCGTTACAAGTACCGTGGTATTTTGTTGACCTGGTGAACTGGAAGGCTTGGTAAGCCCGGGGCACGTGATTGAACCAGTGACCATGTCTGTATTTCAAGGTGCATCTTGCTACTGTGCTATGAGCGCCCCTCTGAGCTCAAAATTGGGGCTGTAAATCATCTGTTCAGTTAAAACTGAAGTTTAAACATAATACGCGATGGATAAATTGCACAGAAAATGTTGGCTCTTGGCGAAAAGAACTTTCTGTTTCGTGTCGTTTTTCAGATTCTCCGTAATAAACTCATAATTAACCACTGTTCTTTCAACATTTTTCTTAGGTTTAGTCGGTTCATTTTAAAAACGAATTTCTTGTTGCTAATGCTTTTCTAAAAGTTACCCGAAACACTAGTCGGTAAGCAGCGTTCTCGCCACATTTGTGCAATTACGGTTATTGTTGTATTTTATAACTAATTGAATCACTTTGATGTTGGAGTTGTCTGCTTAATGTTCATCTTGGAGTCATTTTAACTACAACCTAACAAACTTTATTTTTCTGTTCTTTCGTTTTCATCGTAAGGGAATCGTAACTCCTTAGAAAAAAGTCTTTCCTCTTTCTAAGGTGTTTAATCCACGGATCTCCCTCATATGAGGGATCTCGAGCCGGTTAGTCTTGAGGCTACGTGGCGCGTCCCCAGGTGGCGGATAGGGGGTTAATTGCGGACCAAAAGCGACCTTTCCTTCCCTGAGACGCAGGTGGATCCAGAGGATGGACTCCCTCCCTGTTTCTGCTGCGCCGATTTGGCACATACTTTCTGTATTTGCTACGCGTATTCATGCATGCGTGTGTGGGTGCGTTCTCGCTTTATGCGGATTGTATTCAACGAGTCAATTTGGACAAAAGCCTGCAATCAAGTGAGAGGGAAGTATATGGGAGGCGGTTAGGAGTCGCCTCCAACAAATAAGCTCTATGTCCACTCTGGGAGAACCTGGCAAGCTAACCGTGAGTATAACTAGCCCCCACGTGCAGAGCCCAGCAAGCTATACGTGGGTATCAAATAAGCTAAACACAGTAAAAAAAACGGGCCTCATTTCCCTGACCCCGTAAGAGACCCCAATTTCGCAGCGTTGGGTAGGACGAGTACGGGGAGGCAGCTAAAATCTCAGGGCCAATGGAAGCTGCCTGGATCAAGAACTATGGTGACGATCTGTACTTACAACGAACGTACACTTGCATCCGAGTCCTCGATAGAGGATTTGCTCATGC
The DNA here is from genome assembly GCA_009735665.1 of Angiostrongylus cantonensis. Lineage (NCBI taxonomy): Eukaryota > Metazoa > Nematoda > Chromadorea > Rhabditida > Metastrongylidae > Angiostrongylus > Angiostrongylus cantonensis. The sequence goes on along the minus strand of MQTX01000222.1, from coordinate 324,678 downwards.
AAGCAAGAATGATAAGGTACGACGTCATCGGCCTGGCCGAGTCGAGACGACGCCACCCATTCAACGCTGTCTATGACACTGGAGAAGAACTGTTCCTCGGAACATGCGACAGTAGAGGCGTAGGCAGTGTCGGCGTTCTCGTCAACACGAGTTTGTCCATGAACATCGATTCATTGGAACAGCTTACAACCCGAATCGGACGTTTACGATTAAAAAGATGTGGATCAACACCGGCTTTGACAATCTTCGTCGTTTACGCGCCAACATCAAACTATGACGAAGAAGAAGAAGCGTTCTACATGGACTTGGAGAGGTTCTAGAGAGAAGACCATACATTCTTCAAGGCCATCATTGGAGATTTCAATGCCAAAATCGGACCAAGGAGATCGTCTGAGGAACGTCACATTAGGACCCACGGATTAGAATGGAACGAAAAGGGTGAGCGGCTCTCTGAGTTTATCATGGCGACCAAAACCATCCATGGTAACTCGCAATTCCAGAAGCCTCACCGTCAACGATGAACATGGGAATCTCCCAATGGAGAGTACCATAACGAAATAGACCACATCATAGTAAATAGGAAATTTTGCCTAACCGATGTCGCAGTTGTCCCAAAATTTTACACGTGATCAGACAATCTTCTCCTTCGTGCAAGATTTTGTTTCTTGCGGAAAGGAGAAAAAGCCGCTAAATTCAAAAACCGAAGTCCCAGAACCACCATAAACTGGAACTTGTTCAACTCATTAGTCGGCTGTTGGGAAGGTGCCGTTGTCGACAACATCGACGACGAATACAATCGGCTCAATGAACATCTTCTTGTTAGCGCCATGAAAGCTGAGAGTTCGAAGGTCGCCAAGAAACGTCTGTCTCCAGAAACTCTCGAGCTAATACGCCAGCGTGGGCTCACACGAGCTGCAGGCAACCGCGAACTAACGTCCGAGCTTGCGAAACAATGTAGATAGGCGATGAAAGAAGACCTTAAAGAGAGAAGAGCAGCAGTAGTGGTCGAAGCAGCAGAGGCTGAAAAAGCATTCGCAAAGCCCTCCGAAGCTTTGCCAATTACAAGACGAAGATGATTGCATTCCGACGCCCAGACGGAACAATGACAGCGTCCAGAAAGGCAATGGAGAAAATCATCCACGATTACTACTCAGATCTCTTCGATAGCCACGTCCAACTCCCGTCTTATGAAATAAAAGAGGGTGGATATGTTGTTCCACCGGTTCTTCCTTCCGGAATCCGACATGCCATTTCGTCGGTGAAAAGTAAAGCGTGTGGAAAGATTGGTCTTCGATTAAATCTCAAGAAAACGATGTTCATGAAGAACGGATTGGTTTTGTTTGCCCCATTCACGCTCAACGGAACGAATATCTCCGAATGCTCCAGTTATGTCTATCTAGGTCGGGAAATCAATATGATGAACGACTTAGCTCCAGAGCTGAGCAGAAGGAAACGAGAGGCTTGGGGAGCTTTCAAGAGGATCGAGGATGTAGTGAAAAGAACAAAGAACACCCGACTCCGTGCCCACCTTTTCGACTCAACGGTTCTTCTTGCCCTAACGTATGCGTCGGAAACCTGGTCGCTACGTAAGCAGGATGAAAGATCACTCAGCGTTATCGAACGCGCAGTCGAAAGGGCGGTGCTAGGAGTATCCCGTTTCACACAATTAAGGGATGGGATCCGAAGCTCCGTTCTGCGTTAATGATCAAAAATCAAAAATGCCGTTCTATACGCCAAACAGTCGAAGATAATATGGGCGGGACATGTAATGCGTATGAATGATAACCGATGGACAAGGGCTGTTAGTGACTGGATTTCTCGGGATGTCAAGCGTACTGCAGGAAGACCGCCGACCCGGTGGTCAGAGTTCTTCACGAAGAGCCTAGAAGAAAGATATTGCTCAACGAGTCCCTAAAGCGAGGAGAACCCACTGGGCTACTCTTGCACGCGATAGGGAAAAATGGAGGATTTACTGGCGCCCGCTCGAGTCACTCGATGGTCAACGGGACTACAGGTGATACAGGTGAAGGTGTTTAACGTCTTCTTGAGCTGCTCATTCTGGTGTGAAGGACTGGAAGTTTCACGAAAAGCTAAGCCGTGTACTTTCTTCTAATTAATTAAGAGAGAAACACTGAAGGCGAAGTGCAGAGACGTATCAAGAAATGAGGCGCAATTATGTTGACCCTCAATAAACACTTTTTTTATGCATTCAGAATGGCTTCATTGTTTTATCCTTTGTCCATGCGCCACATGCGCCCTTTTATCCTTTATCCTTCATAAATCTATCGACTCGTAGAGTGTACCTAAGCATATTGTATTGCTTTGAAGCTGTCTGCATTGCTGTAATTCTTGATCGGATTAATCACATTTACCTATTTTATGCTGAAATCACACCAAAGTTTTTTTTTTAGTAAAATAATAGTAAATAATAGTAAATGGGAAGTGATTTCCAGTGTTTGAGGTTGCGATCAACTGTGGAAAGTTCACAATTGATGACGAAAGGACCTTTTCAGTCGTATTTATTGTTTTATTCAATACTGAATATATTATCCCATGAACGAAAATTGAATTACGACCACAACGTTGCTGAAATATTTGCAAAACTCTGGACCGCAGTTGTCTATGGTGGGGAACGAACGCACTATTTTCCTTTCCGGGGAGTAACGCGCTCACCACCACACCATGTGTGTCCTTCGTTTTGCCTGTCCCTCAGCTAGTCCTATCGATCTTTTGCCATCAGCAATCACCCGTCAACGGGATTGATCGACAGAACTAGCTGAGAGACAGGCAAAACGAAGGACCTGCTTGGTGTGGTGGTGAGCGCGTTCGTTCCCCACCATAGACAACTGCGGTCCAGTTTTGCAAATATCTCAGCAACATTGTGGTTCTCTTTCGCTTAGTAACCTGCCGTGAAAATTGTAGTAGGCAGAAAATGAAAAGGTAAAACATTGGAAATTGAATTGATGCGAACTTTTTTTTGCTGAACTTCCTTCTCAGTTCAAAAAGTAAGCTCGTCTGGCCAATTCATCTGTTCGTCTCAGTTCGTCTCAGTGCTGCTTGGTCTAAAAATATTGTAATGGCCTCACTAGTTGCCTGCATTTGTATGTAGGTGGTGTATTTTAAGGTCAAGGCGATGTATTTAGGGGAGATTCTTATTCCACTTTGTTCAAGCAATCCGGGAGGAGCTTTATGATTGCCATTGGAATTCGCTTAATAACAAACTGACTCAATGGTATCGTCCTACGAGTCACCATGTTTTTTTTGTCACCTTAAGCAGAAAAACGGCCCTGCACCAGAGGTATGGTGCAACCAATAAAAGTTCTCGAAAGAAGGAGCTTGAACCGCCCTGATGCCCGACGGAAACGATTGGAGCCTGTTGGTAGTTGCTTAGGTTTTTCGATGGTTACATTAAATTCGATAGTTATTAGATTGCAGGAGATACGTATAATACTGTGCTAAAAAGAAGTGACGAAAAATTCTATTAAAATTTTATCCACTTCGTTAGGATCGAATATATTTACCGAGAGCGACTACTGCTTCATCACTGTGTCGGAGAGCTTCACGATATCTTTCCAATAGTCCAAGGTACTGGGCTTCTCGCATCCTTTCGGTCCGCCGTTGTGAAAGCGCGTCTTCGCTTCACAAGGATCCGTAACGGTAGAAGGACATCCACCTTTGTAGCGGTCAAAATATGACTAAAATCACGACTCTATTTTTTTCAGTTTTCAAATATTGTTTCCTTTCAAGGAATACAGATCAATCTAGCGTTTTTCGTTGTTTTCTTCAACATAGAACGGCACTCAAGTACTTAGATGTGAGCTCTGTGTTCACATAATCAATGCGTGTTTTATACAAGCAGGAAATGGAAACAACTCTCAACGAACGTTTTCTAGTTTTGATGCCAACCACACCTCTCGACATCTGAACACGTTTTTACCATAAAGCATTTAGTGGAGCAGTCATAGTCATCAGCACACCTTTTCTACGCTGCAGTGATATCTTCTTCAGAGTGGTGACCAGGCACACCGCAATCCATCCTCAGATCCTTGATCCATAATACATCCAAGTGGCTTAAACACAGACTCTGTTAGCAATGGGCTTCGTACATAGATCTAGCGGTATAGCAGACAAATTTGGAAAACATGCACTTTTCCCAACTATCTAGGATATTCCTATTGAAGAGTGCTAGACTTATAAACAGTTGTGTACGTTATAAAACCATAGCCCTTACACTTTCGAGTGAGAGCACAAGTGCAAATCAAAGTAGAAGAACAGATTGTGACAAAAACCTTGGTGGTAATTATCGTAGCGATCCACTACATATGAATTGCAGAATTCTTAACTTTTTTTTACTGAGTATTTCTTCTTACTAGAGTAAAGCTCCCGGCGTTGGCAATCCTTAAAACATACGCAATGCATTCGACTTCATCAATCATTGGTAGAATGAACGGAAGCATATCTGGTGCATACAATGGCTAATGGTAGCCTGGCGATTATCGAATCAGTGGTTCTATCTGTGGGACACAAATCGGCATTTAACCCTATTAAGCGGAAGCCATATACGGAATCACAAACTCTTAACTTATTTGTCTTGTCCTCAAAAGTGTTTCAGGAAAGTAAGTGCCTCTGTAGGTGTGGTGGATACAACGTGTTCCCCGTTAAAGGTGCTCGCAGGTTGGAAGCCCAACTGAGGCTCCAAGTTTTGCTCAGATCTCAGCATACCTATTAATTGCATGTTTTCATACTCAATACAATGATAATGTTGGCAATTAAAGAAGCACTAAAGTCCTTGTGTATGCATTGCCGATTGTCGGTGCTCGACGTAGTCACTAGCCCTACAGATGTCTTGGCTTTGAGACAAATCGTTCGACGAAAATTCTGAAGTTAAGGAATAAATCAGCTGGAGAACTAGTCGAAAGTTGGTGAATTTAAAAGCTGATATGAGTTCGGTTTTTCTTTTTTAGAATGCTTATCTCTTTTCTTTCACGTTTTCTGTTTCGGTCCTTGGTCATGGAAACTGCGTTGATGAACGCGGATCGCCTCCAAGACGAAGGAAAGAACAGTGAATTCTGGTATCCAAATATGGCAAGTTTCAAACCTCTCATGGTTCCTATTCTTGGGAATGGATTAGGACGTCGAGTAGAATGATTCGCTGCTTCAAGTAAAATATGAGCAGCAACGAGTTGATTGATTCTTCGTTTCGTTGGTTCTTTGCTCTTAAAACACCGTGGATTAGCTAAATGGGGTGAATCACTCAGAGGTAGCGGACTCCCAGTCGAAACGATGCTGGAGTATCCCGATTCCCTATTCTCCTCGAGCTACTTGACGATCAGCGGGACTGCAGGTGACAAGTTATTTCAGATAACCGTACCACAACGATTCTGAGATGCACGAGGATATCAAGATTGCTCCAGTGGAAAAACCAGAAGGAGCTAACAGTGAGATTACGGTAGGCATGCCAAAGAGGGTGAACCCATCATTACTGTTGTTTCAGCCTTAAAGTGACTTTGGAGGGTTGTTGCTTTTCCGAACTATGATATTTAAATGGATGCATTTCAAAAGTTATTAAAAATCACATTACAGATGTTCAAATTGCAATTCACATGCAATTGCATAGAACCACCGTCATTAAAGTGAATTAGTGAATCGTCGTTAAAGGATTTCGGGATGTTTCTTCGTTTGTTTAATTAACTCACCACCATAGAAGTGTTTCATTTGCTAAGAAGTTGACGCTGAGCACACGGAGTGCCGTATTCTTGCTAGCATGTTGAAATAATTTTTTTAAACGAAATTTCTTTTTCCTTACAGGTAATAGCCAGCTCCGATGATTTGATTTTTTTCCAGAAGGTCGCTGGAATTTAACCCATTAGGTACCGCATGCCTAGTCCTATCCGAAGGAACATAATAGAGTAATACGTGTAGGCTCAATAAAATCAGAAGAGCATAGAGAATCTTTATTTCGTAAATTACAACAGGAACACATAATCGTTTTTCATAAGTAACGAACAATGGACAATGAGCTATCCGAAAATAAAAACGACTTCGTGATAGTAGTGCCTTGAAGTTGTCAACCCAAACTAGGTGCAGGTGGTGGCAATAGATCCCCACTCCACCTAGAAAACATTGGATGACCACATGCGAGAGAGCAAATATGAAAAAAAAACATGGAAGAGAAAGAATCTTATGAACTAATGAAAGGGAAGATTTATATTCTCACTCGCTTCCTTAATAGGAATATGTCACATTGTCCTCCACGTCTTCACCTTTTTCATAACTATTCTGGAGTGCTAGTCGACTGAAGACGAATCTCAACTATAGAAATTTCAATCGTTGAATTGGAAGACTACGATGAAAGAAGACCACGACGAAAAACAAAAAACGATAATAAGGGAACAAGAAAGATGCCAAAAAATGGATAATGAAGAGACACAACGTAGAGCAAAGTCAACAAATTCTCCGCTCAACTCAGGTATCCTTTGTTTGTATACACAGAGCGTAGTTATGACTGCCAATTAGACCCGTGTGCAAAAGAACGGAACACGTACAGACAAATAGAAATATAAGTCATCGAAACCATCAATTCTCCAGAAGATGAACTGATTCATCGATCTCAATCAATGAAGCTCACGAACAAGGTGTTCGATTAAAAGCTACATCTGTTCGCGATAAGCAAAACAATTTTGAACGAATACTCCATACTATTACTAGTATACTATTACTAGGCCATACTATAATCAACGGATAGGCTTATCAACATCAACCGCCCTGTATAAAAGGACACTGCCAGTGTACATGGTTTATTCGTGCGGTGTTTGCTGAAGAAAATCCCGTCTCGGTACGACAACGAAGACGGCACATTGAGATCACGAACAACGGTAGACCGCCGACACGGATCATCGGCTCTGATGCAAACGAAGGCATCGAAACGTTAGTCGAAATAAATATCTATATCAACATCGTGTAAGCTAAACAATTTAAAAAATGTTTATGATTAATTGACGCAAAAGTGTTTCATAGGGTGACAGACTGCAAAAAAGAAAACACAACTGAATGGAATGTGCAAGAGAATCAAAATGTACCTTCCAAGCTCGCTATTCAGTATATGATGAAAATAGCGCAGATGAACCAAACAATAACAGATGCAAAATCGTAAAACGTGAAAAGATAAGTGGGACATTAACATTGTGGCTATGGCACACAGTCTTTCGCCGAGCCACCGAACCCGTTGAATGTGCAAAGGATTTTGGTAAAGTACTTCAAAATTCACGTATATTACAGTAAGTAGGCTACATTCACGTTCAGTAGCCTGCGTACTATGCCAAAGACGTACAGTATCTATTGATGAATGGTCAATATAGGCACGCATAGAACTTCTATAAAGTATGAACATATCCTTAAAGTTTTTTCTATAACTCACCATTTTACTGTGAGGAAGTATCCCACTTTTCGAAAATAGAGGCAGAAGTAGAGCAGACATGATAATAGACGCCTTGCGGGATTTATAGAAAAGAGTGTGCTTATCCGAAGAAGTATTACCTAGACTACTAAATTTAGGAAAGAGATTTTATGAACAATGCTTGACAAAATAACTCCATTACGAAAGCAGTCATTTTAGTTGAAAAATTTTTACCAAAACAGTTTTTACCAAAAGAGAGGGTACCTTATGAAACAAAGCCCACTCTATCCTACTTATGGAAGAATAGTGCGCAGATAGTAAGCAACCAGCGGGTCAAAGAAGCTAGTATGGTGAAACCAGAACGTAGAACTGCTTCAAGCGAACCATATTCTGCAGAGAATTGACGGTCGACCTTTCTGGATTCACCCGAAGAAAACATTTGCGTTTATCTGAGAAACAAAGCACTTCAGGTTACGCTTGAATGGAGCATGATCAACTAAAACCTGAGAAAGAGTCACAAATAACTGGGAAATACAACCGAAAATAAGTTAACTACAACGATGCTGAGATATTTGCAACGCGTTCACCACCATACCATGCGTGTCCTTCGTTTTGCCTGTCTCTCAGCTAGTTCTATCGGTTTTTGCAAATATCTCAGCATCGTTGTAGTTCTATTTCGCATTATAACCTGCCATTAAAAACAGTGGGCAGTAAATGAAAACGGTTACGATTGCGGAAATAAGTTGTCATTTGGTAAGGGAAAAGCCCTGGTATTTCAGAATGACAGAACAAAACTACATTTGCCTTAATTGCAAAGAGATTTAGGTCAGGAGATTCTTCGCGAAAATTAATAAGATTTCCCATAAAATAAAAGATGTGCAAAACAATAAATGGAAGAGCGCTGTCGGGCGGGATTGTCTCACTCGAGTGGTCCACCGAAGAAGATCTGTCTCGCTACAACGACGACGATGCCACATCGAGATCCGATGATATTCTTTTTTTTAACGGCGGAGCATGTTACGAAATATAACTTCTATAATACTGAGATATTTGCAAAACTTCGGACGGCAGGTGTCTGCGGTGGGGAACGAACGCGCTATTGTCCTTCCCGGGGAGTAACGCATTCACCACCACACTAATAGGGTACTTCGTTTCGCCTGTCTCTCAGCTAATTCTTTCTAAGATCGATAGATAGCTAGAACTAGCTGAGAGACAGGCGAGACTGTGCACTCGCATGATATGGTGGTGAACGCGTTGCTCCACGGAAAGGACAATAGCGCGTTCGTTCCCTACCGCATACAGCTGCGGTCCAGAGTTTTACAAATGTCTCAGCATAGCAAGAAGTATTTATTATAAGTATAGTTTGAATTATTTCTTTTTTTTCTACCTTATTGTGACTGGGTGGGTACTGCAGTGTGTCGGACTGTGTTGTAGAGTGGCGGTCCAAACTATGTAACAGGGCCTCTCAAACTCAGAAGGAATCAAAACTTTCCATTAAGACTCCCACTTAATAAAAAAAATAAGCCGCGCAAGTCACCACTTCAAGACTTCAAATTATTCACAAGGTGGCGAATCTCCTCATCTAAAAATGCGGAAGATTGTTTGTAGTGACAACAACTTGAGAAAGATTTCAGCTAGGCCGACATTGGGACACTAGAAAACCACAAATCGCTCAACCACACTTTCCACCTACATACTGGCTTCTCCCGTCTACAGGAGACAACTGGTAGAGAGCTATCAATTCTTGGGTTGCAGAAAACGCCACTGGAAACGAGCTAGAAGAGCACACATACGACATGCCATGGAGTCTGCTTCTTGTACGTGTGACACTATGGCAATCTCTTCAGACATCGACCTTTCATGAGAGCACTGCTCGGATAAAATAAAATGTGATCGCCCTAAAGAAGACGAAAGGCAAGAAGACCACCATAAATGGTGGAGGCGCTTGTTTTATTATACACTCACCTATTTTTCATCGAATAACCTCATACGTAATCCTATCACCACTTCTAGCCATTCCTCTTGTTCAGTTTTCGTCCGAAAGGAAAGTTAGTGCCATGAAGTAGTACGCACCAGCTGGTAGAGAAAGTGAACAATAACAATAGGTCCTTTAAATTCACTGTTCAAGAGTTCAGCGCCAGATTGAGAAAGGCCAACGAATATGAACATCAAACAAGGAAAATAGGAATACTATATTGAAAAAAGAGTGGAAACTGTCTTACAGGATTCTTGCTCATAGCACTTGTCTTTCGTCGTTTTCTCTCTTAGCAATCACGAGGTTGTTAAACAGCATACATTTACTTCCATACAATAACACACATACACCGCTCATCAGTCGTCAGCCATATGCGACTCTGAGCGGCTGTTCTTCCTCGGTGGAAGACAGATGGAAAAAGCGGCTCTGAAAAAGGCGATTCTGCCGGAACGTCAGCTACGATTGTGTTGTATGTGTATTATTGTATGGAAGTAAACGTATGCTGTTTAACAACCTCACGATTGCTAAGAGAGAAAACGACGAATTCATAATTCAATGCCGAGGTTAATAGAAAGTCGATCCTAGGCACTTGTCTTTCATAGGAACTCATTTTTTCAAATTCCACTTTGTTTGACACCCTCATGGCGCTCAGATTCTTTCTCTATGCCACGCTTTCTTCAGCCATAAGCAAAGAACGCCTATTATCATCAAAGGAGGACGAGACAAAAAATGCATGGTGAGAATATTCTCAATTGACCCCACTTTCTAAATGACTGATAGAGAGCGAAAACCCGATCAAAGATTGCAAGCTGTTTTCTGAGAGACTCAAAACTTCTGCTAAACTCGTTTCAGCTCCTCGAGCAAGAAGTCCAGATCGCATCTTCATTACTAATGAGGAGTTGCCGAAAAAAGAAGCACACTGAAGCTTGATCCTACTGCAATATCTCTGACACGGCTGACAATAATTACCACCTGTAGAAAACCTTTGCAGGAGGATCTCCATCGATGTATACAAAACCACACATGAGAGACAGACGAAATGAAGGACCCGCATGGTGTGGTAGTGAACGCTACAGCCCCTGTAAAGGGAAATAGCGCGTTCGTCCTCACCGCAGACACCTGGGGTCTGGAATTTTACAAATATCTTAGCACCACTGTGGTTGCATTACGCATAATACTCTGCTATAAAAAGCGTATTAGGCAGCAAATAAAAAGTTGATATTGTGATTTCAAAGACAGCCTCAGTTTAACTTGGCTCAAGCTCAATTTGGGCAGTCCAGATCAATCACGTTGACGGGTGATTGCTGATGGCACTGATCGATAAAACTAGCTGAGAGACAAGCGAAACGAAGGACCCGCATGGTGTGGTGGTGAACGTGTTACCCCCGAAAAGGGTATTAACGCATTCGTTTCCCACTGCAGACACTTTCAGTCTGGAGTCTTGCAAATATCTCAGCACCATTGAGCTGTACGCACTTTATTGCAAACTATGTTGCTATATAGTCTGCAAAGCTACTATCGGCCAGCATAATCCGGCTATTAAGTTGTCTTTCCGCCTTGTAGGCGTATTATCTGATGGTTGCGTGTAAGTGAACAGTTTTCGGAGCTAATCGTAAGCAACTATATGAATTAACGAAAACTTTTTTGCTTGCTGTGAAGTTGCTCAGTTTCCGTGCGTTCGACTCCTCCTTCAGCAGCTCACCTTCGTTTCGTTTTGCTTTATTCATTTCAATGAATGTTTATTCATAAACGTCGAATCTTTTGTTAAATCTTAATATTGAGTGATTGTCGTCATTGTGGATAGCTGTGGTCCAGAACGGTGTAGAATTATTGATCACTTTGTCTGAACTCGTACGACGTATGGAAAACGCCATGATATCTATATCTTCCTTTCAGGAAATAATTGTGTTTATCGATCACTAGAGTATTTGAAGAGTTTAAAGCATAATAGATGTATACATGGGTAGTTGTATAATTGGATGGCTCGTCTTCACTGGTTGTTGTGCAGGCCTCACCATAATTTCCATTTCTCGGAGTTTTGCTGGTTTAGCCATTGTAGTTCCCGGGAGTCCCGTAGACAGCCTGGCCAAAGTGAAGTCTAGGTCCGTCATCACCACGTTTAGACTCTGCGCTTGTGGATTAGAGGGAGATTTGCCACCAATCGACTAGTCTGGTATGGGGACGGTGGTGGAACCTGGTGTATGTCTACTTTTACCTGGGCTTCCTGATAAAGAAGCAGGACTCCATTTCAGCTCGGCGGGCACTCCTGGGGAATGAATCTCCTGCTGCACATCGCAGCCCGACACGCAGGAACACCTAACACCTACCAGCCAGGATGAAGCGGTAAACCTTTGGGAGGTTATAGACCTAAAGAAGAAGCAGTGCATTAATCTCACATAGTTCTTATTCAAAGTCTTTCTATGTTTCAATATTTCTGAATTCTAAACTTTAAGAAAACTAATAGTGGAGGTGCTTAAAATGTCTAACAAAATACCGGCAGCCACAGACATAAACGATACACTGGGAAACACCATCACTCCCGGATTCTGTCTTTACGCTTTCATTTTCGTAATATGCGCTTCGAAGCAGCAACGTGGAAGAAATAGAAGGAAGGAGTTCTAAAACATCAAAGTTCATCGTTATATGACGTAAAGAGTTTTATACTGTACGCAAAAATTTGTAAGTTTTAATTGCTCCTAACCAGTAAAATTCACTATAAGCCGAGATATGTTGATTCAAAGTTTAAAACGGGAAAACGGCATGGGCTGGGGGAGAAGTATTTCCACGTTTTATGAGTAGCACAAAAGCCACATCGTCGAGTGAATGCTAGAAATACTCTGACCTACCGTAATCGTCGACGGTAATCTGCATGTAGAACGCGTCAAGCCTTGTGTTGGCTTTCTCAAGTACTTCGAAATTCCTCTGCACTCCTTTGTAGCCGGATCCACATATCTTGTTAACATCATTTGCCAAGTCCAAAGTGGTTGTAGGATGTATTCTGTTATGTAGGCTTCTTGAAGAAGAGCTATGAACCTGGGACATTGTTGACAAAAAGAAAAATTAACGTGGACGCCTCCCAAAACCGAGCCGTTTCATGTCTTTGGAGGACTCAGAGTCTTCAAACGAAAGCTCTGCAAGGCGTGTTCAATCCATTCTTTTTCTAGTATGCTTGCTTCTGCTATATTATTCTATTCCTAGTGCAAAATAATAACTTAAAATAAATAGTACGACGACGGATTTTCATCTTTTGAGCCTATGCTTTGACAAATTAACACTGGCACTCTCTACAGATACGTAAGTGCCTTCATCAAATTAGGCCATAAACGTCTTAACTGCTTGCTAAGCAGTATTTAGAAGCTTTTGGCACACCACGAACTCACTTTTAACACCCTAGTGGTGAAAATATAGGCGGATTACGGTAGTCTTGTGTAGATAGTTATGTGTGAAGTAATATTATAATAACATATTACACTGTGTCAAAAGAGCATAAGTTGGGAACCTAATCCTTGAGAGGATTGAGGAAAGAAATCGAAAACAGGAAAACCGAGCAAGTCTCTTCTTGGCAACATACTATTCGAGAATTCTTTTCAATAATTGAAGTAGAAGATACTTTGCCCTTCTAACTTAACAGTAAACATGGTTCCCTAAAAGTACCATTTCTTCCTCAAAGGTGTGTAATCAAAATTTTCGAAAACTGAAAGCGGGATTTCGATATTCAAATTCCTAACACAAACTCGCCAGTCACAAACTCTGGCGACTAATTTGTATAAATCATCGCATTTCTATGCACGGAGACACGCCTGCCAAATCACTTCGAGTTAGAAAAACGAGAAATAAGTGAAAAACAAGAATTCCTGGGCTTCATGAAAGTTGAGTTCTATAGCTTTAGCGAAAGAAACCTTACACTTAAATGGATTATGCAAATTCTAACGGTTTTCACTTCAGCAGATAACGTTAATTAGAAGCTCCCAGATATTAAATTGAAGATGAAATTGGCCAAAAAAATAAAGTTTAATATCTTCGTACAGCACTGTTATATTGGGAGGAGAGGTTCCATCACATCAAGAGTACTACAGGGGTCATGAGAATAGCGAGACGAAATTCGGCGTAGTCGTGATATCCACCTATTCGCTCCACCTCTCAACCGACTAGTACTTTTTAGACGCCTTATTTTTTCGCTGAGAATGTCTTTAACAACTAAGCAGATGCTGGAAATTCCTTCACGAGATTTTTGGGCTTCAAAGGCTAGGGTTTTGCTACGAAGTCATGAGAAAACTTGTATCTTTCTTCTTATAGTAGTTAGTTAAGCGAAGTGTAGTCATTGAATTGACATAGCAACTCTTCGGCAATCGGCTTATTGTAAAATACTTGCCTTTTGTGATGTAGCTGCACCAGACCTTTAATTTGAGTAATTGAAGCGGTATCTAATCAGCGACAATAGACAGAGCTGAGTGCTACCAAATAAATGGTAGTGACTATAAGTAACTACTGTTTAGAGGTCAAATTGTGAATGTTGCATAGGCAATTCCGCTATATGTTTAAGATTAAAGCATCTTGAAGCTAGTGTGAGAAAAACACATCTGTAACTTGTTTCAAGTGCGACGGAAAAATCCTGTGTTCGATAAAGAAGACCCTCTAAGCTTTCAAAGGTGTTTGTGTTACAAACCTTCTTTATTTCAAGCACTGACAATACTCAGCTCTTACTGAGCTATACGCGTCTAAATTTTAGTGATGACAAAATAAAATGTGCTATAGGAAGAGTTTAGACAAATTGTTTGGTTTAGCATCTTATAGCCTAGCTAATGAAAAATCTATCTGAATAGTGTTCTACCCTTTTCAACCACCACTTGTTTCTAGCATCATAAATACTCTGAGAACTGAGGCTTCAGAAAAAAACTGCGACCGTCATTTCACCTCAGTAGCAAAATAATCAGTATGTGTTTATATTGTTGAGCTTACACGAGGTTGATGGAGATGTTCATTCGGCTAACGTTTCGACGTCTTCTTCTCCATCAGAGTCGACGATCCCTGTCGATGGTCCATCGATGTCGGTGAACTATAGACAAGGATTAATTAATTGATTGCTATAAAAATTAGCGATTTATTCAAGAAAATAAGTGCGAATGTTACTCCAATTCCTAAATATTTGGTGGAATTTGCTTTACTGCCTTCATCATGCCATGTAAACACGGGAAAATACTTAGTCCGGTTAATCAAGCTAGTTTGATGCTGAACACTTATTTACTAGAAATACAGGGTCCACTTTAACAATGCGCTACACCTAGAATCCAGGAAGCGATCCGAATTTGAATAAAAGAGAAAGCGTGCAGGCCAATACTTAAGTGTGCGCAGACTCTCGATTCCTAGTCGGCAACCAGTAATAATTGCTACAGACGAAAATTTAAGTTCAAAGCACAGTAGCTTATTAGGACCAATCCATGGTAACCGTTTTTGTCTCCACAATTCTTAACCGAGTTTCTTCTCGTTATCTAATGTATTCAGCACCTTCATTCACGAAAAACTCACACGTTGGAATGGTGCGATATTAACCTCGAATCCAGTGTAATCGTCACAAAACCAACCATCATAAAAAATTGGTCTTTCACATACCTAAATGGTGCAGTAACATGCCTTTAGGAACAAAGCCGTGACCCTATTCTCTTCATTCCCGAAACTGTGTTATTGTTACGAAACGCTTATGGTTTAATTATCCTATTTTCTTCCTTCAGTTGCGTAAAGAAATGTAACACAGCAATAGTGTTAGAGAATACACCAGTTTACTCTTCCATGACACAGCTGAACACAAAAGAAGAATTTCCTCTCATATTAGACACAAACAACTGTAAAATGAAACACCAATTTGTGGCAAACAATTCTTTGCAACCTTCCATTTGTGAATCAGTATATACTCGAAAGGCGAAAATAAAAAGAAGTAGTGCGTAGAGTGTAAAAATGAAGCAGCAAAAAGAAATTCTATTGCCGACAGAGTGTAGCAGTACGGTAGCTAAGACAAGACACAGTACCACGTAAATCAAGAGAGAGTTCTTTTCTCTTTGTAATGTGACCTGTCAAAATGCTTTAAAACATCATGTTGAAGTTGTTACAGTAATCGGCGGTACCAATCGACGGCTTAAACGTAACGAAAAATGTTCGAAATTATTATTTTGATAGAAGAAAAGTTTCGTTTCTAGTTCGTGCTGAATGGATTTAATTCATAGATTTTTCTGAAAATTAACTAGTACCAATGTTGGAATAGTTGAAGATAGAATGTCCCCAGCTTTCTTATGAAGCTCCAGCACATATATATTTTCAATATAACCTCAAGAACCTTTTTAAGAACGTTTCCCAACGACGTAAGAAAGTAATCAGAGCCCAGAAAAAAGCGAAACGGCGATTTCGGGTTATTCTTTATAAGAATTTTTTCCTTCTAATATCTTTAGATTTATAGCTTCAGTTAAAATCAAAAGACATTTTTTCGTAGCTATAAGCCTGTTACAAACATTTGAAAAGTTGGTGATGTTAAGTTGGGGTTTTAAACACAATATCGGACAGCTACCAATGACATTTTTATTCTATTTTATTTCATTTGACCCATCTTCACGCCTACTGCGGATCCCAGCACTTTTCACATTCAATTCTCGCATCCATTATCCACAAAGATTTTGCAACTTTAACGTGTGGCTTCGGCTACTGTTTGAGGAATTCTATTTGGTCTTGGATCTCAAAGAATGTTGGTCGAGACATTTTCCCTGGAGCCCTGAGATAGCCTGGCTGGGGCGTTCTTAATTGAATTGCGGAGAAAGATATCTTTTCCCGGACTAGCCCGCTATCGATTTTCCGACTCCAGGGGATGAGGCTTGGTTGACCCGAGACGGAATCGAACTAGCACCATGCACGTAATGACGTACTTCATTACCACTGTGCTATCCGCCCTTACTGTGATAATCAATTAAAAGGCAAAAATGCCACAGTGACCTCTTACTTTTAATTTTCAGTAGATTGTAAACTATTCTCAATATCCTGCACAACTGGTGTTTTCATATTTTCTGAATCACCTCCCATTTAAATGATGAGGTGTTCATAGTCGCACACATTAGAAAATGTGCCTTAAAGGTGACCATTTCCTTCATCTTTGTTAGCTTTTGTCGAACATCTAAGTTAAAGTAACGTATATAAATTATGAACGAAGGTTGTTTAGGTTCCGCTCGTCCTTGCCAGAGCATCTCGGTAGTCTCCGATCATATACATTTCACACGAGAATTTGCTTCGAATCCTTTCCGGAACAGCGCACTTACTGAAAACTCTCAGGACGCTGCCATTGTTAGTTTCTCATTTATTGAAGACGACTATTAAACGCTCTCTGTTCACTTCCTAGTCCTTTGTTTACAAGTTCTCTGCAAACTGATATATTGGATACATCCCAAGTATCCATAAACACAACGCCGCACTTGTGTATGATTAAGTCTACATCCATGCAGAAAGTATAAGTAAATGGAGTGCAGCAATGACAGCGCATTAGTCGACTTCTCAAGGTGAATACGAGATACAACGTTTCCAAGAAGGGTTTATTATCTATGAGCAGTTTGACGATAGTATATAGAATACGAATGGCAACTGAACCACAAGTGGTGCTAGTGAATAAATCCCTCGACATGTCGAACGCATAGGTGGAAAGACCACCGACCCAATGACCAAAGTTTTCAGAAAGACCTTAAAGAAAAGATATGATGATAAAGGACTCCCTAAAGCAAGCAGAACGCCCTGGGCTACACGCAATTGTTTCTGGAGGAAACAAAATATATCCTAATCTTTGTAGCGTGTCTTTTTATTTGGCAGGATTTGAATACTTAGTTATTCACAAACGACTTTATTCAATAAAAAAAAGTCATAGCATCAGATTTCTTCAAATGAATGATAACAGCACTACATAATCATCAAATAACGGCAGAAACTAAATTAAGTAAGGAAGATCACAAAACCAGTGAGCGTTCGTTAGGTAAGTAATCCGCTAACTAACTTGTCTACAAAAAAAGTCAACGGGTTTTATCAAATGCTTTAAGGGCCTTCTCAATGGCCTTCATCAGTGAATCGCGCGCTTCCTCAGGGTCGCCTGGTAGCACAATTAACACTTGCGAATATGCACGTTTCATCGACGGGTTATTGCGCCACTCCTGAAAGGAAAAAAAAACTGGAGGAACTGTTCAAAAAAAATCAGAGGAGAGGGGAAAAACAGCTCCGAACTAGTAAAAAAAGAAAGTGATGCCGATATGAAGAAATCACGATAGTATCTTACTTGCACCACCAAGCCCTCGATAGAAGACTTGGTCATGCAAACAAGAATGATAAGGTACGACGTCATCGGCCTGGGCGAGACGAGACGACGACACCCATTCAACGCTGTCTACGACACTGGAGAAGAACTGTTCCTCGGAACATGCGACAGTAGAGGCGTAGGCGGTGTCGGCGTTCTGGTCAACGCGAGTTTGTCCATGAACATCGATTCATTCGAACAGCTTACAACCCGAAATGGACCTTTATTATTAAAAAGATGTGGATCAACACCGGCTTTGACAATCTTCGTCGTTTACGCTCCAACATCAAACTATGACGAAGAAGAAGTCGAAGCGTTCTACATGGACTTGGAGAGGTTCCACAGAGAAGACCATACATTCTTCAAGGCCATCATTGGAGATTTCAATGCCAAGATCGGGCCAAAAAGATCGTCTGAGGAACGAAACATTGGGACCCACGGATTAGAATGGAACGAACAAGGTGAGCGGCTCTCTGAGTTTATCATGGCGACCAAAACCATCCATGGTAACTCGCAATTGCAGAATCCTCACCGTCAACGATGGACGTGGGAATCTCCCAATGGGGAGTACCATAACGAAATAGACCACATCGTAGTAAATAGAAAGTTTTGCCTAACCGATGTGGCTGTTATCCCAGCATTCTACAGGGATCAGACCACCGTCTCCTTCGTGCAAGATTTTATTTTTCGCGGAAAGGAGAAAAAGCCGTTAAATTCAAAAACCAAAGTCCCAGAATCACCACAAACTGGGACATATTCAACTCATTAGTCGGCCGTTGGAAAGATGCCGCTGTCGACAACATCGACGAGGAATACGATCGGCTCATTCAACATCTTCACGTCAGCGCTATGAAAGCTGAGAATTGGAAAGTCGCCAAGAGACGTCTGTCTCCAGGAACACTGGAGCTAATACGCCAGCGTGGAATCCCACAAGCTGCAGGCAACCGCAATCTAATGTCCGAACTTGCGAAACAATGCAGACGGGCGATAAAAGAAGATCTTAAAAAAAGAAGAGCAGCAGTAATGGTCGAAGCTGCAGAGGGTGGGAAGAGTATTCGCAAAGCCCGCCGAAGCTTCGCCAATTACAAGACCAACATGATTGCACACCGACGCCCAGACGGAACAATAACAACGTCGAGAAAGCCAATGGAGAATATCAACTACGAATGCTACTCAGATCTCTTCGATAGCCACGTCCACCTATCGTCATATGAAATAAAAGAGGATGGATATGCTGTTCCACCGGTTCTCCTTTCCGAAATTATTTCATTTCGTCGGTGAAAAATCGATTAGCACCAGGTTCGAACAGGATGAGATTAGAACACTTGAGGAACCTTCCGCCAATCCTTGTAAAGACACTGGCTCGGCTCTTCACACGTTACCTGTCTGAAGGCAATGTCCCTACTCAGTGGGAGACCAGCAAGACCGCGTTGTTGTTCAAGAAGGGCGACCTACACGATATAGGCAACTATCGCCCAATCTGCTTGTTGCTCGTCGTCTACTAACTTTTCACTCGAGCCATCTTAAACAGGATTGACAGAACACTGGACGAAGGACAACCATGCAAGCAAGCAGAGTTTCGAATAGGATTTAGTACGATGAACCACATTCAAATGATAACAAGGTTCATTGAAGTATCCTCAGTTGAGATAGAAATAGTCATGGAAGCCCTTGGTAGTGAAGGAGTCCCTACTCAGTACGTAAAGATTGTTCGTGAGCTGTACAAAGATTTCGCAACCAAAACTTCACCATTCTACAACGATATTAACGTTGGCGTCAAAAAAGGAGATAGGCAAGCGATACAATCTCGCCAAAATTATTTACAGCCACCCTCCATAACGTCATGCGAACATTAGAATAGGATGATGTGGGAGTGAAAATCGATGGTCGGCAGTTACATCACCTTCGCTTTGCTGACGATATCGTCCTTATAGCACCAGACATTAGCCAAGCGGAACGCATGCTTGCGGACTTTGATAAAGCGGGTGGAAAGATTGGTTTCCGACTAAATCTCAAGAAAACGATGTTCATGAAAAACGGATTGATTTCGTTTGCCCCATTCACGCTCAACCGAACGAATATCTCCGAATGCTCTAGTTACATCTATCTAGCTCGGGAAATCAATATGATGAACGACTTAGCTCCAGAGCTGAGCAGAAGGAAACGAGAGGCTTTGGGAGCTTTCAAGAGGATCGAGGATGTAGTGAAGAGAACAAAGAACACCCGACTCCGTGCCCACCTTTTCGACTCAACGGTTCTTCCTGCCGTAAGGTATGCGTCGGAAACTTGGTCGATGCCTAAGCTGGGTGAATGATAATGATCACTCAGCGTTATCGAACGCGCCGTCAAAAAGACGATGCTAGGAGTATCGCGTTTCACACAAGTAAGGGATAGGATCCAAAGCTCCGTTCTGCGTTAATGATCAAAAATCAAAAATGCCGTTCTATACGCCAAACAGTCGAAGATAAGATGGGCCGGATACGTAATGCGTATGAATGATGACCGATGGACAAGAGCTGTTAGTGACTGGATTCCCCGGGATGTCAAATGTACTGCGGGAAGACCACCGAGCCGATGGTCAGAGTTCTTCACGAAAAGTCTAGAAGAAAGGTATGATGCTCGACGAGTCCCTAAAGTATGCAGAACCCACTGGGCTACTCTTGCACGCGACACGGAAAAATGGAGGATTTACTGGCGCCCGCTCGAGTCACTCGACGATCAACGTGACCACAGGTGATACAGGTGACAGTTGATAATCGAGTGATACTATCAATAAAATTATCAATCGCGAAAAATATGAAACTGAAATTACACCAAAACAACTAATTCTTCTGTGGTTTTCTTCTGTTTTGGTTGACTTTAATACATTTGTAATACTACGCTGTAAATAGTATCACTCTCAAAAATAGGACAATACTGGAAGGAATAACCTAAGAATCATCAAACATTATTGGTCTTCTGAAAAATCTTCCAGTGCCATAAAATGTAATCTAATGTAACGGTGAGTCGCTTGTGGTCACCAAATTTTTCTATGGTCGGAAAGGTTAATTAAAGCAAAATGTTATCACTACTGCTGGTGTATTTACCAAATTCATGGTTCTCAGCAAACCCTGCACTCGCTCCAAAATCTTTACATAGTGCTCCATTACTTTTCGGGCATCGCATTCGAAGCCTCTCACATTCCAGGTCAACCGGAGACACCATTGGAGCATTTGCGCGCAGAGCCGTGTCCTTATCGTGTCATTTACTAAAGCAGATTACGTTCGTTCCAGAGGAATGAAGGTCTACGGCTTAAATTTTATGAAAATAATAAAAGAAACATACCTAGCTTTACAGGAACCATCAGTACCGCTGCTTCGCTGAGATTAAGAGGCACCTGTTTACATTCAGGATTGATGTCTTCGTCAGACATTTCAATTGCATGATCTTGTGCTGTTAGAGCAACTTCAGCTAGTTCTTTAAAAGCAGCTTTTTGTGCTCTTAGAGACGATAGCTCCTGAACGAAGTATCTTTCATCGCAGCGTTCTTTTTTCTCAGAGTATCAGCTAGAAGAAAAACTTTTTACTTTAGAGCTGAACAACTCACTCACCGGTCTAGTATGAATCTTCCGAAATTTAAGGGCTATTAAAACATAGTACGCTTCACACAGCTTCTTGCTTGCATTACCTCGATGAAATTTGTGCCCTTTTCTTTTGTAGACTCCTTGGAAAGCTCTAATAGCAGCTTCTAGGTAATGGATGCACTTGTCCTGAATGATATTTATTGTTAGAATAACAGGAATAAGGTAAGAGCTGCTAGTAACAAATGAAATGATAAATAATGAAAATTACAACACCTGCCACTCTGGACTGCTTTCATCCTTTATATGGTCAGAAAAAATAAATAGGGCACAACCGAAATCGTACAAGTTGTTCACATAGACGCTGCCGTCATTTAACGGTACTCTAGCCTGATCCAAAAGAGAAAAAATTTTTGTATACAGTTCACAAACCTAGAATATAATACTTCGGAAACGGAAATCTACAGCCGGTGAACAATGGTAAAATTGCTCAAACTGTTTTGATATCATCACTAACCTCATCAATAAGTTCACAATTAACTCTATCTGTTGCTGGGATGTTATGTATTTTTACATTTATGGTATATTGAAATTTCAATGCTGTTACGGTGCTTATTCGAATGGACACTTCATATTCGCGTTCATCATCATTGTTGAAATCCAAGATGTCAAGTGACTGAAATGCAATTAATCAAAAAATGTATAACTTAGCACCAGCATTAAAATTTCTCTGTGAAGGCGATTTCTCATGTTATTCACGTTTCTATGTTGAGCAGTTGGCTAATCACGTGATAAATCTAAGTACCCTTCCAATCACAAGTGCAAGAAACTTCTACTGGACGGTAAATCCATAAACGAACTGTCGTTATTCGTAATGAGGGATTTGATGTTCTCGTTCGTCGAAACAGCAATTCAATTAATCATCCGTTTATTTCAACAATAATGACGAGATATTTAACAAATTGCTTTGAAGTCTCCTAATGGCGTGCAACTATCCATTTTGCACTAACTCATTCAGATATTTGTTTCGTCTAATTGTTGACTCTTATTTTCAATTGGCTACTCACTTAGCAAAATTAGTGCTTTTCGTATTTTACACTTCTATGAGTAAAGCCCATTGGTCGAGGTTTCCCCCTCCTTATTTTCCTAGTTTTGGTCATACCTCTGCATCATTGTGGTTATATTTCACATCGTACCCTGCCACGAAAAAATAATAAGCAGTGAATAAAAGCCAAAACAGCGCTCTACTTTTATTATTCGATTAGAAAGATCGTCATCGTTGTTGAGGTTTGAAAGCTGGCGGATAGCATTCTGCAAAACAGTTAGTTCTGATGTTGTAGTAACGATGTGCCAGAACCCCACGTGATACGATGTGCTTCTGTAGTGAGTGGAAGCTTTGACGCTACTATCATTAGCACAACAGATTCGACGTCATCATCCGAGCTAAAACATTCCCTCAGGTCTTCTACACGGTTCTCCATTGCGGCATATCAAAGTGTATGAAGCACATTCACTTAATCCGGTAATGTCGAAGAACGTGTGCCAACAACTTTTGACGTTTAATCTTAACGTGCTGTATTTTTTCAAAAATACTTATCATCATATTCATGTAATTAGTTGATCACTCATTTGCCGAAAGGACGACTCATAAAGACTTTCTCACCACTCACCATTTTGTACAGCCACCTAGCTTTGTCGACTAAGTCAATCGCACGCTGAATTTGTCTCTTAGGGTTTTCGTCGTCATCTTAATTCAACAGCGTTCAAAAAGATTTTTAAGAACGATTGAAATGTACAGCTTAAGCCAAATACAGAGGCAACGAAGTAAGTTCTCAATCTACTTTTCTATACAAATGAAATGAAGTCAAATTCGTGGATCTTTGCTTTTTGAAATTATCGAACGTAGTAAGTGTAAGTGCATGAATTTATGTAAGGCACCTTCTGTTGGCTTCTATTCTCTTTTGAATAAAAAATACTAAAGACGTAACGATATTCATTTACCAGTATTTCATTACCGTAACCATTGTATTACATCGTACTACATCGAATAGTTGATTGGCCAGGTTGTCGGTCAATGTTCAAAGATTTACCGTACGATGTTTTTCAAAAGCCGGATTGGCATTAATCATCTCCTAACCTTTTGAACCGTTCACATTTTCTAATTCTTCACGAGAGATAAGAAGCAGTATTCCAGCTAAACCCATAGCCGTTATTGCCACACGATAAGTGATTGCTGCAGGTGGGATAAGTGCCACCGTAGGTGGGAAAAAGGCACTATGATGTGGAAATGGATGCTCCCTAAGTAGGGAGCAAAATCTAAAAATATCGGAATTAAGTTACGACATTATTTTGTGTTGATCACGCCAATATTCAAACACACGAAACACTCAAAAAAGTGGGCCGGAAGGCAAAGAAGAAGGACATTTACGATTTAATCAAATAACCTCTCAATTGCCGCTTCAATCCGTCTCAACCATATTACTCTCTTTACTTCACAGTCATTTTCGTCGAACCAAAAGGTGGAGCAGTCAAATTTGCCTAAGAGACCATTCATTAAATGATGCTAGAATTGACACCGCATGATTTTTATGATTAGACCTTCTAGCGATTTCCTGGTCAAAAAGTCCGATAATGCTGACCCATTCAATTTTGGCATAACATTACTCAAACACCAACAATCATCTACTACTCATCTTAATGAAAGAAAAATATGTTACCTTCTATTTCAACATCTTTAACGGCCAATTCGAGGATGCGTCTATCACGATATGACAGAGGTGCAACCTATAGTAGCACGAAGTCAGAATAAGTTGTCATTTTCGGAAGCACATGTATTATGCATTAAAAGGTCTAGCCTTTAAAGGATCGGTATTTTTCTGAGCTTGTCTGCCTGCACTGTAAATCAAAGCAGATAGGAAATTAGTCAGGAGACAATAACACACAGATTCGTGCTGTGATTGTGGATTTGTGGACAGCACGATACCTACAAAAATAAGCAACATTAATAAATAGGATAACTGAAGCTCTTGAGCTTTCAAGACCTGAATCAAAAAAAATTAATCATAAATGGCTAAACAAAATTTGAAGGAACGTCAGCAATAAAAAGGATCAAGAATAAAGCTCTCGGCGTTGATCAATCCTTGAGGGATGCGCCATGCATTCGACTTCATTAAGTATCGTTGGAGGTGATTGAATGCATATCTGGCCTTTACAATGACTCGCGGTGGCCTGCCGATGTATCGAGCCAGGGCTGCTATCCTCCCAGACAAATATGGTACCAATTTGCCGATCCCGGAGGGATGGAAGGCTTGGTGGACCATGGGCGCATTCCACGTGAGCGTCGCAGTGGCGCCTCCAGCGTATATTGACGTCAGCAATAAGTAGACTTTAATCAGAGAACTCCCATCCTATGCGTAAAGGCATCACTCAGTCAATGTCGACCGTGATACAAAGCAAAGACTTAACTGGAAAACGAGAACTGGTATACTTTGAGGTCTACAATCTGTGAAAAAACCCATCATCCAAGTACGGAATCTGGAACTCTGAATCCATCTATATAAGTTGTTCCACTCTACCTAGTGCGTGGCAGTATGTCGAAACTTGGTTCAATACTTCACTGACATTAAGGGCTTATAGAAAGGCTGTTCGAAATATCTTCTAGAGGTTAGCTGAGATAGTCAATATTAGAAATAGGAGTGCATAAGTAAAAAATTTAAAAACACGCAACTGGTGGCAGGTGGCACCAACTGCAGCTATACAGATGACGCCAAATGCGAACGAAATCACTACCATAGACAGCTGCACCACAAAATAAAATCATTCTGACATTACTCAACCGTGTAACCATAAAGTTGTGCTAATTTTCACATGATGTCTAAGATATGCATAATTAAGTGCTCTAGGAATCAACGAAGAACATAATTGCAAGGCAAATTTTAAGACGACTGTCTTCTATTGAAAAATATTTTTCTATGAAGGAGCGGCTTTTGGGAAGAAATCGCTACAATTTGGACCACGAAATGTACCTTCTTGAAGCACAGTACATGTTCAACCAAGCCCGTAGACAATTCAACTTCAAGTGTTGATTAGTTTCCAGCATATTTCTCGTCATTAGTCATGTAGGTCTGCTATTACTTATGTTATCAGAGAAACCAATATCACGAATGGACGACTTCCTATATGTCAAATACTTCTCTGCACTGATCAGATCAGTAACACAGATAACATTTTATTGCATTACCGCTGAGGAGTTGTTTATGAGTGTTTAAGTTTGATGTACAACTGGGATAAATGTTCCAGCAGGGCTTTCCATGCCGAGCGCTCAACACTTCCATCTACAACTTCAGCTAGTAGCAATTGCATGCCACCACAATGTCTGGCGAGCATCCGTGCTTACTTTCTCGTATAGTGTGGTTAAAAAAAGGCATCACACCAAAACTGCGCTGTTCATCGTTTGACTTCTGCAGCTATACTTCATTACGCTACAAATGGTGTGTACCGATTTCCGCCTAAATTATTCGATGACTAATGGGAACGCGGATGACACAGGAGACAACAAACACCTCAGTATTAAAAAGCAATTGTAAATGAATCCCATATCAATCACATGTTAATGTTTTCTAAATTTATAATCCATGTAAGGCATCGTCAGCTTTGGTTAAATTAGAAATAATAAATAATTAGGAATAAATAGGAAAACAATTGTAAATAATAATGCTTCTTCAATGACTTAGACGCCACAAGTGTAAGGTTATTGAGGAAAGAGAAACCATGTACAGTGAGAGGTCCAAACTATATAACACAACTAATGAAAATTAATTCATTGTCTAACTCCCTTATTTATTTTAACCACTACAGTAAGAAATTTTAGAGCAAAATGGACTTACTACAGAGCGTAATTCCACAGCGCGAAAGAATGTAGCCCTCATCAAAGTGATTCAAGTTAACAGTTTCATTAACTAAATGATGATAAGCGGACGCCGTTCGAACAAGTAATGAGCTGCGGAAATGATCAAAAGAGGCCTCAACATCCGTGTCTAAATACATTTTAACAATTTTCATTTCACCTTGTCTTAACGGGAAACAAAGTTTTTTAAATCCTCTGAAAAGAGGGATGGGCTCACGGAGAATGTTTCCCGCAGCATCTACGTTATCACCAGCATCTGTTCTTAAGCAGCACCTCTGCTTCGAGTACAAATCCAGCCCTTCCATGGTGGTCAATGACTGAAATCAGAAGCCTATAATCGATGGTTGCGAGCCTGTTGGAAAAATGTTCACCTGCAAACAATGCTCAAGAGCCTTTATTGCACATTCCGATCGAACTTCACCTGGTTCCCAACGTGAACCCAATGAACTGGCATTGAAATGCTGATTATCATCCTGAACATCTCCACTACTCGAATTCGCCGTAAGGCAATCCACCTAAAACACGTACACTTCCACTTCGACAGGCCTTAGAAACTATAAAAAAAACTAAATATTTATACTATAAATGACTCGCTGTCTGAAAATGCCGTAAAGATTTAGTGAGAAGCAGATATTTGTAAAAAAAAACTAAACGGTTCATTATTTTCCTAGTATTTTTTAAAGGTTCATTGAGTTAATGAAACACTCTGTTCTACACTCGCTTCATTTCGATATAAAGAACGTCAGACATCAGTACAACCAAGCAATAATCACCGATATTTCGACAAATGGTGCACATAATAGCTCCAGCAAAAACAATAAGAGCTTCCTCAGACTACCTGAATGGTTGACGTAATCCGTGGGTAGCCACTATTTGAAGGAACATCATCCAGTCCTTCTATCAGATAGGAATATTGATCCAACTTTGAGTGATCCTCGTCAAATTCAAACGTCAAATATACACCCGCAAGCGAATAATGAACACAAATTTTAGTCTGCCAAAAAAAAATTCTCGGCAGGTGAGAGTTTCACCGTACAGATTCGACAATTTACCTCTGCATAATTCTCATTTTCTGCAATTTTTGCGGCCGCGGACAGTAGGCCATAAATAACATCGGAAATCTTTTCTGGTCTATTCCGGGTCGACTTTTCAATGAGATCAGTTGACAACTGCAAGAGAGCATCTAGTTCAAGAAAATTTAATCTACTACGATTGCTGCGCAGACATTGAACATCACGAATATGGCATTATGCCCCGACCTTGTACAATATCCTGACTACAGGTGAAAGGAATGGATCCCAGTTCGATAGGCTGGAGATATTAGGACATGTGTTGGTAAAATCATATAGCCTTAAGTGGTTTGTCTTTTCCTCTGAAAATAAAAGAGTGTGAAAATATTTTATGAGTGTAATAAATATCGAAACACCACGAATCACCTCTA
This sequence comes from Angiostrongylus cantonensis, assembly GCA_009735665.1. Lineage (NCBI taxonomy): Eukaryota > Metazoa > Nematoda > Chromadorea > Rhabditida > Metastrongylidae > Angiostrongylus > Angiostrongylus cantonensis. Next base: position 297,090 of record MQTX01000222.1, on the reverse strand, counting down.
AACAACCAATATGTATGACCTCGATGTGCTAGATTCTTGGAAAGGAAGGTCATTGTATTCTTAATGATGCCCTTCAGATTCACTGAGTCAAATTCGCTGCCAACAATATGCGGAATTTCTTCCTTGAAAACAACATCGTAGTCCTGAAATGATAGATTAACTTATGACGACTTTTCAAAATCAAATTTAATAAATTTGGCTTCAGATCGATGCCAAATTCTTTACTTCCACTGGCCCATTTTCGTAGTAGACAACTACACTTTTAGACAAATTACAGATTACTCGATCTAAAAAAGTGTCCACGCCAAAAAGTATTGAGATAGGCTCCGCTTGCTCGCTGAAAAAAGACGTTTTACCAAAGGCACAATGTTGTCAAGCAAAAAAATCATGCCAGCAAAGCATTAGTGTTGTGTTAATATACCTCATATGAATAGATAGGTTTGGGAACTGTCCACCTCCAAATATTGGCAAGTCAGCGTTGGTCAACATGCGACAATCATGAAACTCCCAAATATGATTGTTCAATTCAGGATGGCCCTGTAATATACGGAATAAACAGAATGTACACGGATAACCTACTACATTTGGGCCATGGAAGCAAAGTCTTCATTTTTTAACAAACCTCTGCAGTAATTCGAAAGGAATAGCTACTAAATATTCTTGGAAATTCCAAATCTGATGCATAAGATTTCAAACCTGAAAACAATTCATGTTATCTTGTTGCCATTCAAGGACCCGTTTTTCATTAATATATCGACTAAGGATCTCAATCATATTAAAGATCTCGAGCAGCGTAGTCGAGTGGCTACATGGTACGACCCGGAGTGGAGGAAAGCGGATAACCGCGGACCAAAAGCGACCTTTGGTTCCTGAGACGCTTGTGTATCAAGGGGATGGACTCCCTGTTTCTGCTGCATTGATCTGGCACGTAATTTTCGTATATACGAGGGCGTATTCATGCATCCACGGACAACATAGAATGTAACGAACAGGATGAGCAGCTCTCTGTGTCTATCATGACCACGAAGACCATTCATGGTAACTCGCAATTTCAAAAGCCTCACCTTCAACGCTGGATGTGGGAATCTCCCAGTGGACAGTACCATAACGAAATAGACCACATCATAGTAAATAGGAAATTTTGCCTAACCGATGTCGCTGTTGTCCCAAATCCTACACGGAATCCGACCATCGCCTCCTTCGCGGAGGATTCTATTTCTCACGGAAAGGAGGAAAAGCGGCTAGCTAAATTCAAAAACCGAAGTTCCAGAACCACCATATACTGGGTCTTATTCAATTCATTAGTCGGCTGTTAGGAAGCATTGTCGATAGCATCGACGAGGAATACGATTGGCTCATTCAACATCTTCACGTTAGCGCTATGAAAGCTGAGAGTTCGAAAGCCACCAAGAGACGTCTGTCGCGAGAAACACTAGAGCTGATAGGCCAGAGTGGAACCGCACGAGCTGCATGCAACCGCGAATTAACGTTCGAACGAACTTGCAAAACAATGCAGCCAGCGATAAAAGAAGATCTTAAAAAGAGGAGAGCAGCAGTAATCGTCGAAGCTGCAGAGGTTGGAAAAAGCATTCGCAAAGCCCACCGAAGCTTCCCCAATTACAAGGCCATGATGACTGCACTCCGACGCCCAGACGAAACAGTTACAGCGTCCAGAAATGCAATGGAGAAAATCATTCACCAATACAACTCAGATCTCTTCGATAGCAACGTCCACCTCCCGTCATATGAAATAAAAGAGGATGGATATGCTGTTCCACCGGTTCTCCTTTCCGAAATTATTTCATTTCGTCGGTGAAAAATCGAACAGCACCAGGTCTGGACAGGATAAGTTCAGAACATCTGAAGAACTTTTCGCCAGTCCTCGCAAACACAATGGTTTTGCTGTTCAAAAGTTAACTTTCTGAATGCAGGCTCTCTACTTGTTGAAAGTCCAGCAGGACCGCGCTGTTGTAGTAAATCATCACAGATTTTATATATCTGAAATTTCTTAAATAATCACCGCTTCCTCTAGGAATAGTTTCACTACCATTGCTGGTGGGAGTATCATGGCTGGTGGGAGTGTCGTTAAGGCAACCAAGAGTAAGGCCTCTGAAATGACAATGGATAGATCGTACTTGAAAACATGGATAAAAATATAAACGAACGAGTTCCAAATGATGTTCTCATAGAAGCTGAGTTGTAGAGAAAAAATTAGTTTTGGGTTGTCATCGCGCCAACACATCTTTGGAAGCACTTGGCATTTTTCCTGAACAAAAACATGCATTTCCTGAAAGCTCACATTTCGACCTTAACAGCCGTAGAGTGTCTTCGCTTTTATAAACCTATGAAAAAATTAGATTATTATTTATTTAGTAGCACGATGGCTTAAGATCGAGAACTGCTGAAGGGGCTGAGACTTTGCCAGCATGTTGGAGGGACTTTCCAGATATCCCGATTTCTACCCAGAGTATGCAGTAAGGCCCTTAAATTTTACCATTTTTCGATTTCAGGACTATAACTGAATAAACAAAGCCTTCACGATCTCTGTATTTTTTTATTATTCACTACGCCTTTTATTTCTTAATGTTTTCGAGACGTATACGACTGCAATAGTTTCATGATCAACTGATTGCATGCGTTGTGTTACAAGAAAAGAGAAAGTGATAAGAGTGAAATAAATCACTCTTCGTATGAAACAATGATTATCCAAACAAACTGTTTTTCCATTTCCCAGAATTCGTGCCGCACAAGATTCCATTAAAATCTTCTTCATCGTCCTGCCGAGACAGACGACGTCTATCGATGGCAATGTGCTCATAAAGGAGCAGCCCATGTCAAATCTACAAAAAAGAACGTTTCGCCAATCTCTTGAAAAATTAAACTAATTAATGCGTTTTGCTTACCTCACTGGAAGAGATGTCTTAGGATATTGTCGGAACCCCTTACAGTTGGCGTAGTCTGGCTTCTGAAATTGCTTCAGGAGAAAACTCAGATAATTTAAATGAACCATAACATGAATTTGAAAAAACGAATGAAAGAAGTACCGTAGTCTTCAAAGTAAATTTATGTAAAGGCAAACCATTTAAAATGAAGTAAAAAAGAAAGACATACAAACGAACCTGCCAAGGAGCCACGTTTAAATCATTGTTTATTGGCGCCGGTTGGATGTTGGAATCACAACTGCTTTCTTTACCACAAGCCTTCTTTACTCCATTTTCAAGCTAAACCGTAAAATCGTGCAGCACAGTCTTAGGAGAATTTGAAGAAAAATGAATTCAGAAAAAATAGTTTCCAACTACTCGTATCTGCAGCAAGTTGTCTATGCAATCATGTGTGAACTGACTGTTCTTAAGACTCTCGCGCCGACGGGTAGCCATCGACCTGTGTGAACTTGCTGGTTTTTTGAAAGTAAACGATAATTATGCGATAACTAGACGACTTAATAAGCTGTGTGCGTACGCAGATTCTAAGAAGGAGTATGCTTTATCGTTCCATATGTGTGAATGGTATTTACAGTGTTCATTTACTTGATGTTACTGCAATCCATCATACAAACACATTGCTGTCAGTGAAGTGTTTTGCAACCCACTTGTCCCTATTTCAGTATCTTTTACGTTCGCACACTCAATGTGATAACTATCATTCACCGCGCAATTAGAATTGAAACAGTAGTAGATCAGCAGCCAAATTTTTGGTTAGCGAACTCGTTGGTAAAACGGTTTTTGTATCTTTTCCCAACGAACCATGTCGACAACATCTGGGTTTTCTATCAAGACATAATAACAAATGCAGGAAAACAGTGCTATGTGTTAAAATAGACCACCGAAAGAAAATGAGACCTACATTTACATCCCCGACCAGTCCAGCAGAACCACTCGAACATGTACTGGTGTTACCCTATGCGAGAGTTTTAAGGTAATAAAACAGATGTTAGGTCCAGTGCTGAGAAGCAAACGAGTGCCGAGTTTTCACACCAGACACCACTGCAAGTGTATCGAAACAAAATGTGCAAGCGACAACACTCAACAGTCTCGCCAAACATTAACTTTTTTATCTTTTCGAATCTATATCTAAGACCAAATTTTACACGATTACCGTTTAGGAGACTAGGAATATGAAGACCGACATATGACAGTAACAATTTGACACTTTGTAACAAATAACACAACACATAACACACATAACACTCTGTCTAAGAATTAAGATGCAGGGAAGCCCTTTCCGAGCAGTGCGAAGCCTCAGCGGGTTAACACGAGTGATGTTCGTTAAATTACCCTCAGAAGTAAAATCCATCGCAAGACAGATGTGTCTTTAATGTGGTCAGACTTCAACTGCAGCATCACCACAAAAGCACACTGTCAATTTAGAGGTACACTGTGCCAAAATTACGGCAGTGAAGTCAAATATTAAAATGACTCGAACAGGAGTGGAAAATTGCCATGGTAAAGTAAACTATCGTGACAACGCCTCAGCTGTGCTGCGAAGGCTCGAGGAGAATTCGCGGAAGATGAATGCACTATTCTGGTTCATCATTTACACTTTCCCCACCTCACATCATCGAACTACCAAACGAAGAAACAAGAGGAAGAACGTCCAGCTCCACTTGCAAGAATCAAACGACCTCTGAATTTCTTGCTCAATTAACTACGAATATTCTGTGAAAAGACACTACCCAAAGCAAACACCACGTTCAGTCTCTTGTTTCTTGTTGACTTTCTGTTCCAATTAATTTTCTTTGGCGCATTAATAAGGATGTGAGACATTTACGATTGACACGTGACTGGTTTAGACTTTCAACAAACGCATCATAGTTTCCGAGGAGTTCTATTGAGCAAGAGCCTTTACTGTCCACACTTCCTTGCCATGAAAAGACAAAATGACTTGCTCGGTCGTAACAAAATTTCGATCCTCTTGTTTCCACAGGAACGACCGATAGCACATTGAAAAATAAATACCGATGAGCCTCCTTCCAAAGAAAAAAATCGAATCTATGCCAAGGCAGTTTAGTTCATATGCATTAGGCTTGTTTATAACTGTCAAATATTTTTTTCACATCTGGAAAAACTGGGCACTTCAAAAGTTCAAAGGTCTGTAGAAGAGATCTTTCTTTCCATCGGTTTCCAAATGCATTTACAGCTGTGATACTGGAAGAACTCAGAATGAAGACATTATCCTCTACTCCTCCACAGATCTCCTTCACATGAGGGATCTCGAGCCGGGTAGTCGCGAGGCTACGTGGCGCGCCTCCAGGTGGCGGATAGGGGGCTAATCGCGAACCAAAAGCGACCTTGCTTCCCTGAGAAGCAGGTGGATCCAGGGGATGGACTCCTTGTTTCTGCTGCGCCCATTTGGCACATAGTCTCTGCATTTGCTAGGCGTATTCATGCATGCGTGAGTGCGTTCTCACCTTATGCAGATTGTATTCAACGAGTCAATTCGACCAAAAGCCTACAATCAAGTGGCAGCGAAGTATATCGGAGGCGGTTAGGAGTCGCGTCCAACAAATAAGCTCCATATCGACTCTGGGACAGCCTGGCAAGCTACCCGTGAGTATAACCAGACCCCACGTTCAGAGCCCAGCAAGCTATGCGTGGGTTTCAAATATGTTAAACACAATAAAAAAAACCGGCCTCATTCCCCTGACCCTGAAAGAGCCCCCAATTTCGCAGCGTTGGGTAGGAAGAGTACGGAAAAGCTGCTAAAATCTCAGAGCCAATGGAAGCTGCCTGGATCAAGAACTATGGTGACGATCTGTACCTACAATGCACGTACACTTGCATCTAAGCCCTCGATAGAAGACTTACTTATGCAAGCAAGAATGATAAGGTACGATGTAATCGGCCTGGCCGAGACGAGACGACGACACCTATTCAACGCCGTCTATGACACGGGAGAAGAACTATTCCTCCGAACATGCGACAGTAGAGGCGTAAGCGGTGTCGGCGTTCTCGTCAACACGAGTTTGCCCACGAACATCGATTCATTCGAACAGCTTACAACCCGAATCGGACGTTTACGATAAAAATGATGTGGATCAACACCGGCTTTGACAATCTTCGCTGTCTACGCGCCAACATCAAACTATGACGAAGAAGTCGAAGCGTTCTACATGGACTTGGAGAGGTTCCACAGGGAAGACCATACATTATACAAGGTCATCATTGGAGATTTCAATGCTAAGATTGGACCAAGAAGATCGTCTGAGGAAAGTCACATTGGGACCCACGGATTAGAATGGAACGAACAGAGTGAACACCTCTCTGAGTTTATCATGGCAACCAAAACCATCCATGGTAACTCACAATTCCAGAAGCCTCACCGTCAACGATGGACGTGGGAATCTCCAAGTGGGCAGTACCATAACGAAATAGACCACATCATAGTAAATAGAAAGTTTTGCCTAACCGATGTCGCAGTTGTCCCAAAATTTTACACGGGATCAGATAATCTTCTCCTTCGTGCAAGATTTTGTTTCTTGCGGAAAGGAGAAAAAGCCGCTAAATTCAAAAACCGAAGTCCCAGATCCACCACAAACTGGGACTTATTCAACTCATTAGCCGGCTGTTGGAAAGATGCCGTTGTCGACAACATCGACGAGGAATACAGTCGGCTCATTGAACATCTTCTTGTTAGCGCCATGAAAGCTGAGAGTTCGAAGGTCGCCAAGAGACGTCTGTCTCCAGAAAGTCTCGACCTAACACGTCAGCGTTGAATCCACGAGCTGCAGGCAACCGCGAATTAAAGGCCGAGCTTGCGAAATGATTCAGACAGGAGATAAAAGAAGATCTTAAAGAGAGAAGAGCAGCAGTAATGGTCGAAGCTGCAAAGGCTTGGAAAAGCATTCGCAAGGCATGCCGAAGTTTCGCCATTTACAAGACCAAGATGGTTGCACTCCGACGCCCAGACGGAACAACAACAGCGTCCAGAAAGGCAATGGAGAAAATCATCCACGAATACTACTCAGATCTCTTCGACAGCCACGTCCACTTCCCGTCTTATAAAATAAAAGAGGACGGATATGTTGTTCCATCGGTTCTCCCTTCCGAAAAACGATATGCCATTTCAATGGTGAAAAATCGAACAGCACCAGGTCCCGTAAGCACTCTGGCTGGGCTATTCACACGTTACCTGTCTGAATGCAAGGTCCCTACTCAGTGAAGACCAGCAAGTCCGTGTTGTTGTTCAAGAAGGGCGCCCTACACGATATAGGAAAGTATCGCCCAATCTGCTTGCTGTCTGTCGTCTACAAACTTTTCACTCGAGTCATCCTGAACAGGATTCACAGAACACCGGACGAATGACAGCCGTGCGAGCAAGCAGGATTTCGAAAAGGATTTAGTACTATGCACCACATTCACACGTTAACAAGGCTCATTGATGTATCGCGAGAGTACAAAAGACCGCTCTGTCTCACTTTCATCGACTTAGAGAAGGCCTTTGATTCAATTGGGATAGAAACAGTCATGGAAGCCCTTGGTAGTCAAGGGGTCCATACTCAGTACATAAAGATTCTTCGTGAGCTGTACAAAAATTTCACAACCAAGATTTCACCATTCTACAACGATATTAACGTTGACTTCAAGAGAGGAGTTAGGCAGGGCGATACAATCTCGCCAAAATTGTTTACAACCACCCTCCAGAACGTCATACGAACATTGGAATGGGATAACATGGGAGTGAAAATCGATGGTCGGCAGATACATCACCTTCGCCTTGCTGATGTTATCGTCCTTATAGCACCAGATTTTAGCCAAGCGGAACGTGTATGCTTGTGGACTTTGATGAAGCAATTGGAAAGGTTGGTCTTCGACTAAATCTCAAGAAAACCATGTTCATAAAGAACGGATTGGTTTTGTTTGCTTCATTCAAGGAGCGAATATCTCCGAATGCTCCGGTTATGTCTATCTAGGTCGGGAAATTAATATGATGAACAACTTAGCTCCAGAGTTGATCAGGAGGAAACGAGCGGCTTGGAGAGCTTTCAGGAGCATTGAGATGTAGTGAAGAGAACAAAGAACACCACCCGACTCCGTGCTCACCTTTTCGACTCAACGGTTCTTCCTGCGCTAACGCATGCGTCAGAAACCTGGTCGCTACGTAAGCAGGATGAAACATCACTCAGCGTTATCGAACGCTCAGTCGAAAGGACGATGCTAGGAGTATCCCGTTTCACATAAGTAAGGGATGGGATCCGAAGCTCCGACCTACGTCAACGATCGAAAATCAAAGAAGCCGTTGTATGCGCCAAACAGTCGATGGTAAGGTGGGCCAGACACGTAATGCGTATGAATGATAACCGATGGACAAGAGCAGTTAGTGACTGGATTCCGCGGGATGACAAACGTACTGCAGGAAGACCATCTACCCGATGGTCAGAGTTCTTCACGAAGAGCCTAGAAAAAAGGTATGATGCTCGACGAGTCCCTAAAGCAAGCAGAACCCACTGGGCTACTCTTGCACGCGACAGGGAAAAATGGAGGATTTACTGGCGCCCGCTCGTGTCACTCGACGATCGACGGGACTACGGGTGATACAGGTGATACAGGTGATCCTCTACTCCTGGAAGAAGTCCCACTTACTCACTCGACTAGCCGAATTAGAATATGTTTGCTTGAAGGAGAAATGATAAACTGGCCATGTACGAGTTTACGTATGGCCCACATCCTCGTCCAGGTGCTGATGAATAGTTAATTCAGTGGAAAGTAAACAAGAGACAGAAAGTAATCAGTGCTTCCAACGTGAATATCAAAAAGTCACTACCAAACTCATAAGCCTGCATATCCACGCTCTTTTACAGTAGTTCAGAGGCATTTATTGGTTCTGGAATATATACAAAAAGCACGACTGCACCTCTCCAATAAGAACAAAATTTTTTTCAAGAAACCTTGATTTTTTACAAGTATTTTGAAGAACCAACAGCAGCAGAGCATTGGAACGACGTCGTCCAAAATACGACCGAGACACCTAGGATCATGCCATGCTTCGCAGCTCAATCCATTGAATAGCAGACAATTCTCTTCACCCAGATGAGTACATATAGAACAGAAAAAATGAGACCAGGCATAAACTAAGTTTTCATATAATACAAAGAACCAAATTGAGAAACATGGGACCAATCGAGTATGGACGGATCAAATATAGATAATAGAGATGTTGTTCGAAATGTGATTTCTCTTTGTTCTAAAGTATTCGCGGATTCGACGAAGTGAAAATGAGTAATGTTCTCGTAGGCTTGTACTGCTCGAGCAAATGAGCTATCAATACGGGAAACAAACACTCTGATAGTATCGCCCGTATTCGCCTTTGATCTATTTTTATAAGTCTTTAACACTGTCTCTCATCGGGTTAATTTGCATAATTTTTCATTCGATTTCAGTATGATCCCAAGTCCACTATTGTACCAAATTTCTGCTTTTTCACGTTCTAGCGAGTCTATTCCCTGCTGAAGTCTTCTTTCAATGGAGTATGTACCAAAACACTTTTCATCAATGGTATAAAACGGCATATGCTCAGCTTGTGTGGTGGTCCTATTCGCCCCGCAACACACACGTGGAATTGATCCACGCACTCATGGCCCACCAAGCCTTCCATCACTCTGGGGTGGACAAATTGGTAACAGACTTGTCTGTGAGGATAGCAGCACTGGCTCGATACATCGGTAGGTCACCGCTAGTCATTGTAAGCCAGGTATGCATTCAGTCACCTCCAAACGATGCTTAATGAAGCCGAATATACGACGAATCCTTTGGGGATTGAACAACACCGAGAGCTTTATTCCCTATCCTTTGTGCTCAGCCTGCAGAATAATGTCGAATCGAAGTCATCAATCGACAAATGTGAGCTATCACAGTGCACGAATATCTGCTCTGTGCTAGTATGACTACCACTGTCAAAACGATCAACGCCCCGCTTGAGCCAAGTACTCTCTATGAACGACGATGACGAAACCTATGAAGATAAGCCTCAATCAACCTGTCAACCAGACGCTAGGCGATGTGTCGAGCATATGTGACATTCACATAGCAGACCTCATGTATATCAAGTAAAACTGATCTATGCTAGTCAACAAGTGTAGACCACTGCTGCTTTTCCTGCAAAAATAAAATTTGAACGTGATCATGAGAGGAGATGATAACGGCATCCCTGGAAGTAAAAACATGAGCCGTATTAGGAATAGGCAAGATACGACTTTTATGAGTCGCTAAATTGGCTGCACAACCCTCGTCTTCGACCCCGAAACCCCTGTTGGTAAAAACACACCATAGGTTTATACCTTTTGAAGTTTGTGTTATGACAAAAAGCTGGAACAAAAGCTAAGCTCGACGATTCCAGAATATCATTGCCAATTTCCTCAAACCATATAGCCACAAAATACTTTTACTTATCGCGTTTCAAATGACATTTCATTTTTAGAAGGAGAAAATCTCAGAGCAGTAGAAAACGTCGGGCATGGTTATCCTATCAAGAAGCCATCGTCAAATAAGCTTGTTTAATATACTCTATAAGCTCATCAAAAAGAGTTTTACAAGCTCTTCACGAAGATTTCCTACCACCCATATCAACGACATTGGATGGGGCACAACAAGTTGAGAAAGCAGATCTTTGACAAGAATTTTGCTTAGTGGACCAATTAAAACCATGCCCAGCATCACAGAATTTGTCTGGAGTACCACTTGATCTTACTGCTGACTGTGAAATACGGAAAAAGGTGTGACAGCGAAGAAACGTGTACTTCTGTAAACGTTCATTGACCAAGGACCAAAGAGTGGATCCCTCCTACATAAAAACTCTGCATAATTAGTGATCGAAAGTGAACCATGAAAATGCAAGTTTTCTTCGAGCTTTTGGCATAACCGTAGAAAAAGGGTTCAACAAAGCGGCACCGTATACTACACTGCAGTTCATACTGGATGAAGTCTACTGGGTCGAGAAATGTATGTGTTGATGGGAAATCTCTATCAAATCTTTCTTTCGAAGACGACATTGTTATATTTTAGAGAGGCGCCAGTAGAGCAGAGACGATGATTAACGAGCTGAACGAAGCAGGTAAAATAAAATGGACTGCGCATGAATCGGACGAAAACCAAGTTCATAAAGAACTCACAGTGACAAAGTAAGCAAATCAAACTACATAGTTCTCCGATTACACAGATTCACCTAGTAAGTACACCTTCAACGATTAGCGAACAAAGGGAATAACATTGGAAAAAATTATACAGAAAAATGACACTAGCACTGGCCACATTTGCGCCTCTCAGAGAAGTCAACAGCGCACCTACCGAGCCCAAGATGCCACGACCACCGTCTCTGTACAGCGGTCCTCCCGGCAATCCATAGCGGAAACGTGGGATTATACTTCACCCACCTCGAGAATGATGCGGACTAATCACATGACGCTTCAACTCTGTCCTCTGAAGTTTAGCTGGCACTCACAACGTCTAATCGGATTGCGCAGCTCAGATCTTTGAAACCTATCGCTTCCTCGGGACACAGAGAATACAAATCGATAGCTAAACACAGGTGGGCCGGTCACATCACAGAATGAAGGAATGACAGATGGAGGAAAGGAACAGTGTAATGGACTTTAACAGAATGCATGAAACCTCTTGGAAAATTACCAAAGTAATTTCCAGACGTCTTCGTGGCTAACGTAAACCATCCGCATTCGCAAATGGAGACCATTTTAGGAATTCGGAAATGCGCCTAGCAGACGTTACCATGTTGGAAGTAAACCATTACCATAGACCCCAATTGTGCGAAAGGGATACGATTGGAAATTATGCTGGTGACCCCACCACCGGTTAAGAAGGGGCACCGAGTTATCGTAGTAGTTATAGCTTGTACCATCACTATCGAGAAGAAATCCGGGATTTTTTCAGTTATAGGCGATTGACAAGAATTGAATGTGCTAACTGATATAGATTTTTTTTGTTAAGAAGTTCATGTTAAAGTTTTAAATGGCTTAAATAAGCCGGTTTCAGCGGGGTCTCGCGAACCTTACCAGGTTAAACATGTCACCAAAATATAAAGTGATTCGCTGCCCTGCTAACACAGGAGGGACAGTTTACGCGATATCAGTGAAATTCATGTGAATGGGAAGTTTACCGACATGTTTGCTCACATTTTGAATCAGGGCATAATGATCAGTTGTGAGCGAGTTTTCATCCATTGGAGCACCATCATTGCGGTACAGGATTTCGTCCATTGCCAAAAGAGGTCCAAAAACTATTTGACTTCACTTGCTGAAACTAAATTTATGTAAAGTTTTTAAATTTGCTGCTGAGCAACAACGAGAAGATGGGGTAAGTTGTGGCGCAGGCGTAGGCACATAAGGAAGAATGATTTCATATGTAAGGCCACATAGAGGCAGATGTAATCTTGCAAGTATTGTCCATTTCTAGGGAATCATAATAATGGTCAAGTGTTTCAAATATTTGCGAAATACTCAACTATTTTGTTTGAACTGTAGTAGTTTGAAGAGGATAACTGATACCCGTAGAAGGGCTAAACAATTTAAACTCAGTCAACAATTTTGCCACAATAAACATTAAAATTTCTTAAAGCTATTCGAATGAAGACGTGGGAAGTATACATGGCTCGTACGAGGTAGGATGCATATCTGGCCAGTTTGCCTCTAGATAGGGGAACAACCCCACAGCGCCTGCTTATGTTTCAACATAGCATCGCGTTCAAAATAACTTCGCAGTGGCAAGATGAAAAGTAGAATGAAGAAAACAAAGAAGAAATGAAGAAAAACCTTATAAGAGAAGTTGTAGTACACTTAATTAGCCTAGCAGACCGACTGCGATGGAGCTAACGCAATAAATGAATGGTACTTCTACGATTCAAGAAAGTGTTCTCCACGTCAGTTTGGCTGCAGTTCTGCTGTGATTGGTCAGTGTTAACAGTTGTTAACCAGAGCTCAAGTAAACAACGCTAGAAAGAAATTCGAAGAACAGCACGTAATTAGACATCTTTCGAAATAACATTTTGAATGGTTCCAGGGCAGTTCTATGATTTTTTTCTTCACGATCAATCTATCAATTTTTTTGTGCCCAGCACTTCTCATCTTCGATTAATATTCTCGAATCCACCCTTCAGAAAGATTTTCGAATTTTTCAGTGCAGATTCTGATGTTGCTTGTGATTTTTGGTTTTCTAAATCTCTTTGGACGGTGTTCGAGTCGATTTTTTATAGAGCCCATAAATAGCAAAGCTAGAATGTTTCATTTTAGATTGCATATTGGATCTTTCCCAGACAAGCCTGGCACCAATTTCTCCACCACGGATGGGTGGGAGGGTTTGGTGAGACCGGTGCGTGATGGAGCCAGTGGTGATGATCGACATCACTACTACTGCGCCACCTGACACTTATTTTTCCAACACTACTGCCTATAATTTATAAAAAGTCGTCGAGCGTAAGCTTGGGAGATACGAATAACTCATGCAAGTTAGGGTTAATCAGTCGGCCTTAGTGCGACAAATAAACCTGTAGGACAAGCTGAGCTTTCAACTTGGTATCGTGTTTGAAATAGCTCCGCAATGCAACGATGAAAGGTGGAATGGAGAAAATAGAAAAGCAATAAAGGAAAACCTTAGAACACAGTTTAGTTGACCAGGCAGACCGACTGTGACAAACCAAAATGAATGTTACTTCTTTGATTTTAGGGATATATGATTATCGTTAGCATGGCTGCAGCTCGGCTGTAACTGGTCAGTGTTAACACATGGAGAACTATTAACCATAAAGAACTGAAGTAAACAACCACAGAGCAAGGCTTTGAACTACAGCACGTATTTTGGTAGTCATCCGATTAAAGATAAAGATAAAGGTAAAGCTCTCGGCGTTGATCAATCCCTGAGGGATGCGCCATGCATTCGACTTCATTAAGCATCGTTGGAGGTGATTGAATGCATATCTGTCCTTTACAATGACTCGCAGTGGCCTGCCGATGTATCGAGCCAGTGCTGCTATCCTCTGAGACAAGTCTGGTACCAAGTCTGGTACTAGTCATCCTATTGATATAAAAAATGGTTTTGCGAGACCTCAGTAACAATTTTATGAGAAAAATAGTTGTCCGAAACTTGAAATAGTACAGAACAAAAGAGTATCACTGAGTGAGTATGCCTCACTTGAGGAGTTGGCCCGCTAAGGAAGACTTGTCTTGACACGAAGGCGAAACCGCCACATCGATACGAAGAAGATGCGTAGACCGTCGACTCAGATCATCGCCTCTGATGAAGAAGAAGACGTCTAAACGTTAGCCGAAATTAAATACCTTCATCAACCTCGTGTAAGCTCAACAAAGAAAGAATAAACATTGAACAATATTTCTCAACTTTAAAACAATACAAATGACTATGGTGTTATGTAAATACTACAGTTTGAACATGCGATCGTAGAAGATTCATTTTTCATCCTTTAAATGCCAACCGATAAAGAATTAACTACATACATTACACTATTTTAGACGCCTCGCCACCAAATCTGCTGAGCGAATTACTGCATTTCTCGAAATCGATTCGTTTTCCACGCATTCATTGTCCACAAAGGTTTGGAACATTTCGTGCATTGTTTCGTCTGCTTCTTAAAGATTTTTCTTACTTATGAATTTCGTACGATTCGTCCACGGATCTCACTCATATGATGGATCTCGAGCAGATTAGTCGCGAGGCTACGTAGCGCGTCTCCAAGTGGAGGATAGAGGGTTAATCGCGGACCAAAAGCGACTTTTGCTTCCCTGAGACGCAGGTGGATCCAGGGGATCGACTCCCTGTTTCTGCTGCGCCGATTTGGCACATACTTTCTGTATTTGCTCGGCGTATTCATGCGTGCGTGTGTGGATGCGTTCTCGCTTTATGCGGATTGTATTCTACGAGTCAATTCGGCCAAAAGCCTGCAATAAAGTGACAGGGAGGCGGTTAGGAGTCGCCTCCAACAAATAAGCTCCATGTCCACCCTGGAAGAGCCTGGCAAGCTACCCGTGAGTATAACCACCCCCCCC
>MQTX01000222.1:265297-281716 GCA_009735665.1 Angiostrongylus cantonensis | reverse complement strand
TAGCACAGTGGTTGGAGGTGCCTCGCAATACACATGTGGTTAATAGATCGTTTCCGCATACTGGGCTTATCAACTCTTTCAACCTTCTGGACACGAAAAATTGCTGCTAGACTTGCATAAGAAGACAAAACACACCAAGATATATCGGTAGGCCACTGCGAGTCATTGTATCGGCTAGTTACGCATTTCATCTCTAATGATGCCTAATGAAATTGAATGCGCGGCCTCAAGGATTGTGCGATTGTTCAGCGCTGAAAGCCCTATCCTTTTATTCTCTATTGTATCTTTTTCACAGCCCTCTACGTCATTACATTTAATCCAAGAGGTCTATCTATGCAACTTGCTGGAGGTCAGCCACATTTTGAGCAACTGACGAAACCACAGGCCGAGTACATGAAACCTCTTGGCTACGTCAGTAGCAATCGTTTTTTCACCGTGTCTGAAATATCTTAGTATAACTGACTAAGGAGCAACGAAGTATAGTTATGATCTTGAAGGTGTAATTATAAACATCCTTCCAACGGTTTACAGCCTCATCGTGGCTGGGAGGTGTTCCTGGGTGTCGGACTGCGGGAGATTCTCCATCTTGGCAGGGTCTCCCAAGATAAGATGGAGCCCGATGTTTCCATCAGAAAGCCTAACTGAGAGCAAACCAATACCAGGATTCACCACCAGTCTGGTATCGAAGTGGCATGGTGGCAAATCTTCCTCTGATCCACAAGGACTGCGACTGCCTGTAGTGGTGACGACGTGAGGCAGGCTTTGGCCAGGCTGTTCTCATGATTCCAGGAAACCACAATGGCTTAACCAGCAAATCTCCGAAAAATGGCGATTATGCTGAGGCCCGCATAACTAGTGAGGATGGGCCGTTCAAGTATCAAGTAATTATAAACATCATGACCATTTTATATTATACAATAGACATCCGGTTTGCTTGGAAAGTCGGATCAATCAATCTGATGAATACAATAAGGTCATTTCGTACATTGTCTGAATAGGACAGTACGCTCTTACGAAAGAAGTTACTCATTTGGGTGAGTGAGTCCAAAACACGCCATTTCTAAGCAACGTTTCATAGCCACACTTCTCCCTTTGGAAAAAACGACTGGATAAACGAAAAGTTCTTCTCGCCAAACTTTTCTTTTAGCGACATAGTTTTTCCTCCAAACCTGTCTCGAGCTGATACCTTTTCCTCATCATAGGAAATGGTTGTTTTTGTGCAAACTTCCAAAATTTACCACTTCTGGGTCCTTTATATGCACACATTCATGGTCTTTCGGAATATGCTTCACAACGATATTAACGTTGACTTCAAGAGAGGAGTTAGGCAGGGCGATACAATCTCGCCAAAATTGTTTACAACCACCCTCCAGAACGTCATACGAACATTGGAATGGGATAACATGGGAGTGAAAATCGATGGTCGGCAGATACATCACCTTCGCCTTGCTGATGTTATCGTCCTTATAGCACCAGATTTTAGCCAAGCGGAACGTGTATGCTTGTGGACTTTGATGAAGCAATTGGAAAGGTTGGTCTTCGACTAAATCTCAAGAAAACCATGTTCATAAAGAACGGATTGGTTTTGTTTGCTTCATTCAAGGAGCGAATATCTCCGAATGCTCCGGTTATGTCTATCTAGGTCGGGAAATTAATATGATGAACAACTTAGCTCCAGAGTTGATCAGGAGGAAACGAGCGGCTTGGAGAGCTTTCAGGAGCATTGAGATGTAGTGAAGAGAACAAAGAACACCACCCGACTCCGTGCTCACCTTTTCGACTCAACGGTTCTTCCTGCGCTAACGCATGCGTCAGAAACCTGGTCGCTACGTAAGCAGGATGAAACATCACTCAGCGTTATCGAACGCTCAGTCGAAAGGACGATGCTAGGAGTATCCCGTTTCACATAAGTAAGGGATGGGATCCGAAGCTCCGACCTACGTCAACGATCGAAAATCAAAGAAGCCGTTGTATGCGCCAAACAGTCGATGGTAAGGTGGGCCAGACACGTAATGCGTATGAATGATAACCGATGGACAAGAGCAGTTAGTGACTGGATTCCGCGGGATGACAAACGTACTGCAGGAAGACCATCTACCCGATGGTCAGAGTTCTTCACGAAGAGCCTAGAAAAAAGGTATGATGCTCGACGAGTCCCTAAAGCAAGCAGAACCCACTGGGCTACTCTTGCACGCGACAGGGAAAAATGGAGGATTTACTGGCGCCCGCTCGTGTCACTCGACGATCGACGGGACTACGGGTGATACAGGTGATACAGGTGATCCTCTACTCCTGGAAGAAGTCCCACTTACTCACTCGACTAGCCGAATTAGAATATGTTTGCTTGAAGGAGAAATGATAAACTGGCCATGTACGAGTTTACGTATGGCCCACATCCTCGTCCAGGTGCTGATGAATAGTTAATTCAGTGGAAAGTAAACAAGAGACAGAAAGTAATCAGTGCTTCCAACGTGAATATCAAAAAGTCACTACCAAACTCATAAGCCTGCATATCCACGCTCTTTTACAGTAGTTCAGAGGCATTTATTGGTTCTGGAATATATACAAAAAGCACGACTGCACCTCTCCAATAAGAACAAAATTTTTTTCAAGAAACCTTGATTTTTTACAAGTATTTTGAAGAACCAACAGCAGCAGAGCATTGGAACGACGTCGTCCAAAATACGACCGAGACACCTAGGATCATGCCATGCTTCGCAGCTCAATCCATTGAATAGCAGACAATTCTCTTCACCCAGATGAGTACATATAGAACAGAAAAAATGAGACCAGGCATAAACTAAGTTTTCATATAATACAAAGAACCAAATTGAGAAACATGGGACCAATCGAGTATGGACGGATCAAATATAGATAATAGAGATGTTGTTCGAAATGTGATTTCTCTTTGTTCTAAAGTATTCGCGGATTCGACGAAGTGAAAATGAGTAATGTTCTCGTAGGCTTGTACTGCTCGAGCAAATGAGCTATCAATACGGGAAACAAACACTCTGATAGTATCGCCCGTATTCGCCTTTGATCTATTTTTATAAGTCTTTAACACTGTCTCTCATCGGGTTAATTTGCATAATTTTTCATTCGATTTCAGTATGATCCCAAGTCCACTATTGTACCAAATTTCTGCTTTTTCACGTTCTAGCGAGTCTATTCCCTGCTGAAGTCTTCTTTCAATGGAGTATGTACCAAAACACTTTTCATCAATGGTATAAAACGGCATATGCTCAGCTTGTGTGGTGGTCCTATTCGCCCCGCAACACACACGTGGAATTGATCCACGCACTCATGGCCCACCAAGCCTTCCATCACTCTGGGGTGGACAAATTGGTAACAGACTTGTCTGTGAGGATAGCAGCACTGGCTCGATACATCGGTAGGTCACCGCTAGTCATTGTAAGCCAGGTATGCATTCAGTCACCTCCAAACGATGCTTAATGAAGCCGAATATACGACGAATCCTTTGGGGATTGAACAACACCGAGAGCTTTATTCCCTATCCTTTGTGCTCAGCCTGCAGAATAATGTCGAATCGAAGTCATCAATCGACAAATGTGAGCTATCACAGTGCACGAATATCTGCTCTGTGCTAGTATGACTACCACTGTCAAAACGATCAACGCCCCGCTTGAGCCAAGTACTCTCTATGAACGACGATGACGAAACCTATGAAGATAAGCCTCAATCAACCTGTCAACCAGACGCTAGGCGATGTGTCGAGCATATGTGACATTCACATAGCAGACCTCATGTATATCAAGTAAAACTGATCTATGCTAGTCAACAAGTGTAGACCACTGCTGCTTTTCCTGCAAAAATAAAATTTGAACGTGATCATGAGAGGAGATGATAACGGCATCCCTGGAAGTAAAAACATGAGCCGTATTAGGAATAGGCAAGATACGACTTTTATGAGTCGCTAAATTGGCTGCACAACCCTCGTCTTCGACCCCGAAACCCCTGTTGGTAAAAACACACCATAGGTTTATACCTTTTGAAGTTTGTGTTATGACAAAAAGCTGGAACAAAAGCTAAGCTCGACGATTCCAGAATATCATTGCCAATTTCCTCAAACCATATAGCCACAAAATACTTTTACTTATCGCGTTTCAAATGACATTTCATTTTTAGAAGGAGAAAATCTCAGAGCAGTAGAAAACGTCGGGCATGGTTATCCTATCAAGAAGCCATCGTCAAATAAGCTTGTTTAATATACTCTATAAGCTCATCAAAAAGAGTTTTACAAGCTCTTCACGAAGATTTCCTACCACCCATATCAACGACATTGGATGGGGCACAACAAGTTGAGAAAGCAGATCTTTGACAAGAATTTTGCTTAGTGGACCAATTGAAACCATGCCCAGCATCACAGAATTTGTCTGGAGTACCACTTGATCTTACTGCTGACTGTGAAATACGGAAAAAGGTGTGACAGCGAAGAAACGTGTACTTCTGTAAACGTTCATTGACCAAGGACCAAAGAGTGGATCCCTCCTACATAAAAACTCTGCATAATTAGTGATCGAAAGTGAACCATGAAAATGCAAGTTTTCTTCGAGCTTTTGGCATAACCGTAGAAAAAGGGTTCAACAAAGCGGCACCGTATACTACACTGCAGTTCATACTGGATGAAGTCTACTGGGTCGAGAAATGTATGTGTTGATGGGAAATCTCTATCAAATCTTTCTTTCGAAGACGACATTGTTATATTTTAGAGAGGCGCCAGTAGAGCAGAGACGATGATTAACGAGCTGAACGAAGCAGGTAAAATAAAATGGACTGCGCATGAATCGGACGAAAACCAAGTTCATAAAGAACTCACAGTGACAAAGTAAGCAAATCAAACTACATAGTTCTCCGATTACACAGATTCACCTAGTAAGTACACCTTCAACGATTAGCGAACAAAGGGAATAACATTGGAAAAAATTATACAGAAAAATGACACTAGCACTGGCCACATTTGCGCCTCTCAGAGAAGTCAACAGCGCACCTACCGAGCCCAAGATGCCACGACCACCGTCTCTGTACAGCGGTCCTCCCGGCAATCCATAGCGGAAACGTGGGATTATACTTCACCCACCTCGAGAATGATGCGGACTAATCACATGACGCTTCAACTCTGTCCTCTGAAGTTTAGCTGGCACTCACAACGTCTAATCGGATTGCGCAGCTCAGATCTTTGAAACCTATCGCTTCCTCGGGACACAGAGAATACAAATCGATAGCTAAACACAGGTGGGCCGGTCACATCACAGAATGAAGGAATGACAGATGGAGGAAAGGAACAGTGTAATGGACTTTAACAGAATGCATGAAACCTCTTGGAAAATTACCAAAGTAATTTCCAGACGTCTTCGTGGCTAACGTAAACCATCCGCATTCGCAAATGGAGACCATTTTAGGAATTCGGAAATGCGCCTAGCAGACGTTACCATGTTGGAAGTAAACCATTACCATAGACCCCAATTGTGCGAAAGGGATACGATTGGAAATTATGCTGGTGACCCCACCACCGGTTAAGAAGGGGCACCGAGTTATCGTAGTAGTTATAGCTTGTACCATCACTATCGAGAAGAAATCCGGGATTTTTTCAGTTATAGGCGATTGACAAGAATTGAATGTGCTAACTGATATAGATTTTTTTTGTTAAGAAGTTCATGTTAAAGTTTTAAATGGCTTAAATAAGCCGGTTTCAGCGGGGTCTCGCGAACCTTACCAGGTTAAACATGTCACCAAAATATAAAGTGATTCGCTGCCCTGCTAACACAGGAGGGACAGTTTACGCGATATCAGTGAAATTCATGTGAATGGGAAGTTTACCGACATGTTTGCTCACATTTTGAATCAGGGCATAATGATCAGTTGTGAGCGAGTTTTCATCCATTGGAGCACCATCATTGCGGTACAGGATTTCGTCCATTGCCAAAAGAGGTCCAAAAACTATTTGACTTCACTTGCTGAAACTAAATTTATGTAAAGTTTTTAAATTTGCTGCTGAGCAACAACGAGAAGATGGGGTAAGTTGTGGCGCAGGCGTAGGCACATAAGGAAGAATGATTTCATATGTAAGGCCACATAGAGGCAGATGTAATCTTGCAAGTATTGTCCATTTCTAGGGAATCATAATAATGGTCAAGTGTTTCAAATATTTGCGAAATACTCAACTATTTTGTTTGAACTGTAGTAGTTTGAAGAGGATAACTGATACCCGTAGAAGGGCTAAACAATTTAAACTCAGTCAACAATTTTGCCACAATAAACATTAAAATTTCTTAAAGCTATTCGAATGAAGACGTGGGAAGTATACATGGCTCGTACGAGGTAGGATGCATATCTGGCCAGTTTGCCTCTAGATAGGGGAACAACCCCACAGCGCCTGCTTATGTTTCAACATAGCATCGCGTTCAAAATAACTTCGCAGTGGCAAGATGAAAAGTAGAATGAAGAAAACAAAGAAGAAATGAAGAAAAACCTTATAAGAGAAGTTGTAGTACACTTAATTAGCCTAGCAGACCGACTGCGATGGAGCTAACGCAATAAATGAATGGTACTTCTACGATTCAAGAAAGTGTTCTCCACGTCAGTTTGGCTGCAGTTCTGCTGTGATTGGTCAGTGTTAACAGTTGTTAACCAGAGCTCAAGTAAACAACGCTAGAAAGAAATTCGAAGAACAGCACGTAATTAGACATCTTTCGAAATAACATTTTGAATGGTTCCAGGGCAGTTCTATGATTTTTTTCTTCACGATCAATCTATCAATTTTTTTGTGCCCAGCACTTCTCATCTTCGATTAATATTCTCGAATCCACCCTTCAGAAAGATTTTCGAATTTTTCAGTGCAGATTCTGATGTTGCTTGTGATTTTTGGTTTTCTAAATCTCTTTGGACGGTGTTCGAGTCGATTTTTTATAGAGCCCATAAATAGCAAAGCTAGAATGTTTCATTTTAGATTGCATATTGGATCTTTCCCAGACAAGCCTGGCACCAATTTCTCCACCACGGATGGGTGGGAGGGTTTGGTGAGACCGGTGCGTGATGGAGCCAGTGGTGATGATCGACATCACTACTACTGCGCCACCTGACACTTATTTTTCCAACACTACTGCCTATAATTTATAAAAAGTCGTCGAGCGTAAGCTTGGGAGATACGAATAACTCATGCAAGTTAGGGTTAATCAGTCGGCCTTAGTGCGACAAATAAACCTGTAGGACAAGCTGAGCTTTCAACTTGGTATCGTGTTTGAAATAGCTCCGCAATGCAACGATGAAAGGTGGAATGGAGAAAATAGAAAAGCAATAAAGGAAAACCTTAGAACACAGTTTAGTTGACCAGGCAGACCGACTGTGACAAACCAAAATGAATGTTACTTCTTTGATTTTAGGGATATATGATTATCGTTAGCATGGCTGCAGCTCGGCTGTAACTGGTCAGTGTTAACACATGGAGAACTATTAACCATAAAGAACTGAAGTAAACAACCACAGAGCAAGGCTTTGAACTACAGCACGTATTTTGGTAGTCATCCGATTAAAGATAAAGATAAAGGTAAAGCTCTCGGCGTTGATCAATCCCTGAGGGATGCGCCATGCATTCGACTTCATTAAGCATCGTTGGAGGTGATTGAATGCATATCTGTCCTTTACAATGACTCGCAGTGGCCTGCCGATGTATCGAGCCAGTGCTGCTATCCTCTGAGACAAGTCTGGTACCAAGTCTGGTACTAGTCATCCTATTGATATAAAAAATGGTTTTGCGAGACCTCAGTAACAATTTTATGAGAAAAATAGTTGTCCGAAACTTGAAATAGTACAGAACAAAAGAGTATCACTGAGTGAGTATGCCTCACTTGAGGAGTTGGCCCGCTAAGGAAGACTTGTCTTGACACGAAGGCGAAACCGCCACATCGATACGAAGAAGATGCGTAGACCGTCGACTCAGATCATCGCCTCTGATGAAGAAGAAGACGTCTAAACGTTAGCCGAAATTAAATACCTTCATCAACCTCGTGTAAGCTCAACAAAGAAAGAATAAACATTGAACAATATTTCTCAACTTTAAAACAATACAAATGACTATGGTGTTATGTAAATACTACAGTTTGAACATGCGATCGTAGAAGATTCATTTTTCATCCTTTAAATGCCAACCGATAAAGAATTAACTACATACATTACACTATTTTAGACGCCTCGCCACCAAATCTGCTGAGCGAATTACTGCATTTCTCGAAATCGATTCGTTTTCCACGCATTCATTGTCCACAAAGGTTTGGAACATTTCGTGCATTGTTTCGTCTGCTTCTTAAAGATTTTTCTTCTTTATGAATTTCGTACGATTCGTCCACGGATCTCACTCATATGATGGATCTCGAGCAGATTAGTCGCGAGGCTACGTAGCGCGTCTCCAAGTGGAGGATAGAGGGTTAATCGCGGACCAAAAGCGACTTTTGCTTCCCTGAGACGCAGGTGGATCCAGGGGATCGACTCCCTGTTTCTGCTGCGCCGATTTGGCACATACTTTCTGTATTTGCTCGGCGTATTCATGCGTGCGTGTGTGGATGCGTTCTCGCAACCCCCCCCCCCCCCCCCTTCCACGTTCAGAGCCCAGCAAGCTATGCGCGAGTATCAAATATGCTAAACACACTAAAAAAACGGGCCACATTCCCTTGACCCCGAAAGAGCCTCTAATTTCGCAGCGTTGGGTAGGACGAGTACGGAGAGGCTGCTAAAATCTCTCGATGAGTTCTACATGGACTTGGAGGTTCTACACAGAAGACCATACATTCTTCAAGGTCATCATTGGAGATTTCAATGCCAAGATCGGAAAAAGAAGATCGTCTGAGGAACGTCACATTGGGACCCACGGATTAGAATGGAACGAACAGAGTGAACACCTCTCTGAGTTTATCATGGCAACCAAAACCATCCATGGTAACTCACAATTCCAGAAGCCTCACCGTCAACGATGGACGTGGGAATCTCCAAGTGGGGAGTACCATAACGAAATAGACCACATCATAGTAAATAGAAAGTTTTGCCTAACCGATGTCGCAGTTGTCCCAAAATTTTACACGGGATCAGACAATCTTCTCCTTCGTGCAAGATTTTGTTTTTGCGGAAAGGAGAAAAAGCCGCTAAATTCAAAAACCGAAGTGCCAGATCCACCACAAACTGGGACTTATTCAACTCATTAGCCGGCTGTTGGAAAGATGCCGTTGTCGACAACATCGACGAGGAATACAATCGGCTCATTGAACATCTTCTTGTTAGCGCCATGAAAGCTGAGAGTTCGAAGGTCGCCAAGAGACGTCTGTCTTCAGAAACTCTCGAGCTAACACGCCAGCGTTGAATCCACGAGCTGCAGGCAACCGCGAATTAAAGGCCGAGCTTGCGAAACAATGCAGACAGGTGATAAAAGATCTTAAAGAGAGAAGATCAGCAGTAATGGTCGAAGCTGCAGAGGCTGGGAAAAGCATTCGCAAAGCCCGCCGAAGCTTCGCCGATTACAAGAACAAGATGATTGCACTCGCCCAGACGGAACATAACAGCGTCCAGAAATGCAATTGAGAAAATCATCTACGATTACTACGCAGATCTCTTGAATAGCCACGGCCAACTCCCGTCTTATGAAATAAAAGAGGATGGATATGTTGTACCACCGGTTCTCCCTTCCGAAATTCGACATGCCATTTCGTCGGTGAAAAACCGAACAGCACCAGGTCCGGACAGGGTAAGATCAGAACATCTGAAGAACGTTCCGCAGTCCTCGTAAGCACACTGGCTCGTCTCTTCTCATGTTAACTGTCTGGATGCAAGATCCCTACGCAGTGGAAGACCAGCAAGACCGTGTTGTTGTTCAAGAAGGGCGACCTACACGATATAGGCAACTATCGCCTATTCTGCTTGCTGTCTGTCTTCTAAGGCCTTTGACTCAATTGAGATAAAAGCAGTCATGGAAGCCCTTGTTAGTAAAGGAGTCCCTACTTGGTACATAAAGATTCTTCGTGAGCTATACAATAATTTCACAACCAAGATTTCACCATTCTACAACGATATTAACGTTAACGTCAAAAGAGGAGTTAGGCAAGGCGATACAATCTCGCCAAAATTATTTACAGCCACCCTCCAGAACGTCATGCGAACGTTGGAATGGGATAATATGGGAGTGAAAATCGATGGTCGGCAGATACATCACATTCGCTTTGCTGATGATATCGTTCTTATAACACAAGACATTAGCCAAGCGGAACAAATGCTTGCCACTTTGATAAAGCGTGTGGAAAGATTGGTCTTCGACTAAATCTAAAAAAGACGATGTTCATGAAGAACAGATTGGTTTCGTTTGCCCCATTCACGCTCAACGGAACGAATATCTCCGAATGCTCCATTTATGTCTATATAGGTCAGGGAATCAATATGGTGAACGACTTAGCTCCAGAGCTGAGCAGAAGGAAACGAGCGGCTTGGAGAGCTTTCAAGAGCATCGAGGATGTAGTGAAGAGAACAAAAAACGCCCGACTCCGTTCCCACCTTTTCGACTCAACGGTTCTTCCTGCCCTAACGTATGCGTCAGAAACCTGGTCGCTACGCAAGCAGGATGAAAGATCACTCAGCGTTATCGTACGCGCTGTCGAAAGGACGAAGCTAGGGGTATCCCGTTTCACACAAGTAGGGTATGGGATCCGAAGCTCCGACCTACGTCAACGATCGAAATCAAAGATGCCGTTCTAAACGCCAAGCAGTCGAAGATAAGGTGGGCCGGACACGTAATGCGTATGAATGATAACCAGTGGACAAGGGCTGTTAGTGACTGGATTCCTCGGGATGTCAAACGTAGGAAGACCACCGACCCGATGGTCAGAGTTCTTCACGAAAAGGCTAGGAGAGAGGTATGATGCTCAACGAGCCCTTAAAGCGAGGAGTACCCACTGGGTTACTCTTGCACGAAACAGGGAAAAATGGAGGATTTACTGGAGCCCGCTCGAGTCACTCGACGACTAAGGGGACTACAAGTGACAGGTGATATAAATTTCACCAGAACCTTGCTACCTGATGGAATATATTACTATCCACTACCCGGTGTTGCTAGCAGACTTTTCTAGGAGAAGCTGACTTTCTCCAATCAACGCTGGTAGGTTCTAACACAGGCATCCCTGGACCCAATGGAAGGTTGACTCTATCCAGTACTCAAAAATGACGAAAATGCTCAAGCACTGTCACTTGAGACATAGAAAAATAGAGTAAAACTAAACGGAAAATTTCATTTATACATATGTTTACAATTAAGATTAAAGATTACAGCAGTCGGAATAAACAATGAGATTGAGGACTGAACTATGTATGACATGTTCAGCATCAATTAAGAAATCGGTCCTTTCAGGAAGACGTTGTCGAAGTGTGAAAGTTATTTATAACTAAGAAACCGAATATGACAAGGTGAAACGACAATCAAGAAACATGAAGCGGTACACCTGCTGGCCTATGTGTTATGGACAACAATGATTTATTCGTGGTTCCATGAGTCAAGCGTGAACACGGCCCATTCCATTGGGAGGTCTGTACGCATTTTATTCACCAATTACTGTGTCATTTGCAGCTTGGTATCACAGTAGACTAGGTGAAGATGAACGGTAAATGTTTTGAAGCCTTGCCATTCTGTGCTTTCTGCCATAAGGTGAGCTTTTTCAACGTTTCGAAGTATATCGACAAACTTGTCAGCATCCAGGTTATCAAGGTATTGGTCCACTCCAGCGCAATTATTTTACCCTGCAGTGAACTTTTCTTCTGCTGCAGGGCAAGATAATTTGTCCTCAATATTGAAGTAAAGTTGACGAAAAGATTATATCGGGAAAATGGAAAAAAAATCAATTTTCTTCCATGGTCGCTCACAGAAGCCAACTGTAAAGTCGCCGAGAGAATCCTACAAGTGAAATGGCCAATGAGCATGTAAGACCTGAAAACACGGTTTGTCCTCAAAAGCAGCTATTTGACACCTAATGGATCGAGAATATACGAACAGATTTCAAATTTGAACAGTGCGCAATGTTTTTGACTCTTAATTCTCCCGACTATTCTGTTTGCTTCAAAAACTTCGTATCCTTTGTTAAACCAGTAAATACCTCACCATTTATATTCTAATTGACGCATTCTAGGAATCCGTGGAAAGGAATTTCAACACATAACATTCAAAAAAAGTTGTTGGGTTACGTTCGTTTCCCTAAATAAGTCTCGCAATGAGTTCCTTACCTGCTGTCCAGAGAGAGCATTACAGCGAGTGCTCTAATCACCACGGTATTAAGACTTGTTTCCTAGGTAGGAGCCATTTTGCGCGAAAAATTCTGCACACCACCATGTCTCAATCACCAAAAATTCGCCTCGTCGTCAATTTGTAAATATCTCTAGCATTTGGCAAATTTCAACTCAAACCACCTTCCTATCCTAAACGACAATGAGCACTTTGTAGGAACTGTATTTTCTGATCAAGATCTCATTTCATCATGTTTAATTTTATTCCGTTTATTTCGAAGACATCGTTCAAAGTTGAGGCATAACACCTCTTTCTCCGTAATTTTAACTTCTGTAATTAACTTAGTAATCACAAATTCAGCGTTATCATATACTTCTACATACTATTCACTAGAGGATAAAGTTCTCGACGTTGATCAGTCGCTAAGAGATGCGCCATACATTTGACCTTATTAAGCATCGTTTGGTGGCTATTGAAAGCATATCTCGCCTTTGCAATGATTCGCGGTGTCCTAACGATGTACAGAGCCACTGCTGTTATGCTCCCAGGCAAGTCTGATAATCTGGATTGATGTCGCTGTTGTCCCAAAATTCTACACGAGATCCTAACATCGCCTCCTTCGCGCAAGAGCCTATTCCTCACCAAAAGGAGAAAAAGCCGCTAAATTCAAAAACTGAAGTTCTAGAACTACCACAAGCTGGGACTTATTCAATTCATTAATTTGCTGTTGGGAAGATGCCGTTGAGGATAACATCGACGAGAAAAACGATTGGCTCATTCAACATCTTCACGTTAGTGCTATGAAAGCTGAGAGTTCGAAGTCACCAAGAGATGTATGTCGCGAGAAACACCCGAGCTGATACGCCAGCTAAAGAGAGTGGAGCAGCAGTATTGGTCGAAGCTGCAGAGGCTGGGAAAAGCATTCGCAAAGCCCGCCGAAGCTTCGCCAATTACAAGACCAAGATGATTGCACTCCGACGTCCATAAGGAACAGTTAAAGCGTTTAAGAATGCAATGGAGAAAACTATTCACGTATACTACTTAGATCTTTTCGATAGCCAAGTCCGCCTTCCGACCTATGAAATAGAAGAGAATAGATAGTACCCAGGATCGACTTTCTATTTACCTCATTATGGCATTGGATTATGAAATCGCCGTTTTCTCTCTTAGCAATCGAGAGGTTGTTAAACAGTATACGTTTACTTCCATACAATAACACACATACAACACAATCGCAGCTGACGTTTCGGCAGAATCGCCTTCTTCAGAGCCTGGAAGGGTGCACCAATACGCAACTTACTAGGTCAAACACTTCAACAGCACAAACAGAAAGATGAAAATCTGAGCGATAATTACAAGATCTACGGCTTCTCAAAAAAACCCACCGCTTTTTTAATCTGTTTTCCACAGAGGAAGAACAGCTGCTCAGAGTCGCATATGGCTAATGAATGCAGCAACCCCAATCAACGATCGACACGAAGGTAAGGGGAGAGGTCCCGCGTAATCTCATGCCCCGAGATTACGCAGGATCTCTCCACTTACCTTCGTGCCGATCGTTGATTGGGGTTGCTGCAGTCGTCAGCCATATGCGACTCTGAGCGGCTGTTCTTCCTCGGTGCAAGACAGATGAAAAAAGCGGTGGGTTTTTTCGAGAAGCCGTAGATCTTGTAATTATCGCTCAGATTTTTATCTTCCTGTTTGTGCCGTTGAAGTGTTTGACCCCTTGCGTATTGGTGTACCCTTCCCGGCTCTGAAAAAGACGATTCTGCCGAAACGTTAGCTACGATTGTGTTGTATGTGTGTTATTCTATGGAAGTAAACGTATGCTGTTTAACAACTTTAACAACCTCGCGATTGCTAAGAGAGAGAATGGATATGTTGTACCACTGGTTCTCCCTTCCGAAATCCGACATACCATTTCGTCTGTGAAAAATCGAACAGCACCAGGTCCGGAGAGCATAAGAGCAGAACATCTGAAGAATCCTCCGCCAGTCTCCATAAACACACTGGCTCGGCTCTTCACACGTAACCTTCCTGAATGCAAGATTCCTACTCAGTGGAAGACAAGCAAAACCTTGTTGTTGTTCCAGAAGGGCGACCTACAATATGTAGGCAACTATCGCCCAATTTGCTTGCTGTCTGTCGTCTACAAACTTTTCACTCGAGTCATCCTAAATAGGATTGACAAAACACTGGACGAAAGATAGCCAACCGAGCAAGCAGGGTTTTTGAACTGTACAAACGTTTCACAACCAATATATCAGCATTCAACAACGATATTAACGTTGACCTCAGAACAGGGGTTAGGCATTGCGATACCGTCTTGGCAAAAATATTTACTACATTGTTAGATCGACATCGATGGACTACATCGACACGAAGGCGAAGCCACCACATCGAGACGAATAATAAGACTCGAATCATCGGCTCTGATGAAGACAAAGACGTCGAAACGTTAGCCGATAATAAATATTGTTATCAACCTCGTGTAAGCTTATCAAAGAAAGAATACAAATCAATTAATAAAGTTTACGGCCATATAATATTAACATAGGAAATGAATCGAAGTGTGTAGAGATGCCGTGCAATACTTCACCGCCCAAGCGATAGTTCGATATTGCTCTAGTATAACCAAGGCTATAAACCGACCAAAATTGGCCAATGGGTACCACGGCTTTTGCAGGAGTGTATGTACAATTACTTCGACTAGCTGACGATATCGTCCTTATAACACCAGGCACTAGCCAGGAGGAACGTACGCTAGCGGACTTTGATAAAGCGGGTGGAAAGATTGGTCTTTGACTAAATCTCATGAAAACAATGTTCATGAAGAACGGATTGGTTTCCTTTACCCCATTCACGCTCAACGGAACGAATATCTCCGAATGCTCCAGTTTTGTCTATCTAGGACGGAAAATCAGTATGTTGAACGACTTAGCTCCAGAGCTGGGCAGAAGGAAACGAGCGGCTTGCGGAGCTTTCAAGAGTATAGAGGATGTAGTGAAGAGAAAAAAGAACACCCGACACCGTGCCCACCTTTTCGACTCAACGGTTTTTCCTGCCGTAAGGTATGCGTCGGAAACTTGGTCGATGCCTAAGCTGGGTGAATGATTACTCTGTGTTATCGAACACGCAGTCGAAAGGATAGTACTGGGAGTATCCCGTTTCACACAAGTAAGGGATTCGATGCGAATCTCCGACTTGGTTCAGCGTTCAAAAATCAGTGTTGCCGTTCTCTACGCCAAACAGTCGAGGATAAGGTGGGCCGGACACGTAATGCGTATGAATGACAACCGAGACAAGAGCTGTTAGTGACTGAATTCCTCGAGATGTCAAACGTACTGCAGGAAGGCCACTGATCCGATGGCCACACTTTATCACGAGAAACTTTGAAAAAAGATATGATGCTCGACGAGTCTCTAGAACGAGCAGAGCTCACTGGGGTACTCTTGCACGCGATAGGGAAGAATGGAAGATTTACAGGCGCCCGCTCGAATCACTCGACCATCAACGGTACTACAGGGGATACTGGTGACAAGTGACAGGTACTCTAGAAGACCAAATCATATCTCTATTGTATAACACGGCTAGTAATAAACGGTAGCAGAAGAGCTTTGCTGGAAATTCTACATCAGGTGTGGGCAGAAGAAACTACTAAAAGCAACAGAAAAAAACAAGTCTAAGAAAATCACATCGGGACTTGTGCGATTGTTATGCTGTTTTCAGCTTTGATGAGAGAACACGGGATTACCAAAACTTTCTGTCACAACGTGAAATTAAATGTGAAAAGTTCTACACCAACCTTCCCGATTTTACAGTCCTCGTCTCGCCCCATAAAATCCTCGCTGGAGAAAAACCAACCTGAATTCTTCTATCGGAAGTTGGGAGCGCGATGGGAACATGATAAATGGCGAAGTTCCAGATCCGATGACGTTACTGCTAGCTTCCTCATAGCCGGAAGCCACAACTCTCATGTGCTTTTGGCAAACCATATGAACACATTCCATCAAAAAAGAAATAACTTAAACTTATCATTGTGATTTCAACTACGGCCTCAGCTTAACTGGGTTCAATGCCGACTTGGGTACCCCAGATCAATTTCGTTGACTGGTGATTGCTGATGGCGTTAATCGATAGAACTAGCTGAAAGACGG
>MQTX01000222.1:239009-252534 GCA_009735665.1 Angiostrongylus cantonensis | reverse complement strand
TATATATATATATCAAGATGTAACTTGTAGCATTTAGTTTGACATCTGTGTCTACACTTCCTGGTGAGTCCGATCGCCCAAAGTACACGCCACCTCCTCCACCTATATCAAGTTCTCTTTCGAACAAGGTAAAAGTGTGCCATACTTGGCTTATGTGATTATGCCGTATGTTCTAGGCGCATAAAAATTTGGTCAAAGTGGAGGAACGATTTCGCACATTGAAAGCTACCAATAAACCCTTCCGAACGCTACATCCACCCATGACCATACGTGGGAAGGTTGTCAATAGTTTCTTTCAGTATTTGTTTATTTTATTTCTGTCAAGTTGTGTGTTTTGTTTAGGGAATATTCGTTGAGAATAATGCTTTGGGAGACACTAGTGAAATCACAAAAAAGCTCAAAAAATTAGATGTTGATTTGGAAAGGATAATGCGAGAAGGAAAGCAACTGGAAGTGGAGATGCTATTTCTAATTTCTCAAAGTATGCCATCGAATCACTTATGAGTCCATTCCATCGAATTGGTATGCTAACACGTTTTTTCAGATCCTAGTGACTGGTTGAAAATGCCAAGAACTGAGGATTTTATCGAAGTCATGTGTAAATTTTTAGACGTGCTCCGGGAAAGTACCAAATTGCAGTTTATGTGAGTGATTTTTCTAATCATTTCTTCTATCTGTCGTTTTGTATGTCTGTTTGCTTTTTATGGTGTTTTTCCAGATGGCGTGAAACTTTCCTTAATGAGATGCATTCCGAAACTGAATGTTTTCTCCGGCAGATTACCTCCAAAGACACTAGGAACGGTAAGCGTTGTATCATTGATCACCATTGATGACACAACATTTGTATGAGTACTTGTAACTTTCACTGATTATATGAATTTATCATTATTCAAGTCCTACCCCATATTCCTGTACACCATTATGCGCTTTGTAGTTTTTTTCGTTTTTTTTTTCTTTGATGTTTCAATCAGTTGGAATCGGAAAAAGGCAGTTTACCGAATTTATTATCTTAAGAGGAATCAGCTGAACGAGAGAAACAGCTCATGAATTTACTGATCTCTATTGTCGATGAGAAGGCAAAACTATTTGAAAAAAATATCGGCGATCGAGCTATTGGTCACTGCTGTTATTCTTGCTAAGGTATAATATTATTTTTGAAGTGAGGTATGAGGTATGAGCTCATACTGAAGTATGAGCTCATACTGAAGTATGAGCTACGAATGACTTTATTGTCGTAGGAGAATTAACGTGTAGATATGAACCTGTTTTAGAGAATATTTTAGATTAGTTTGCTATTGTTGTGGAATTTTAATGTTTCGTTGGTGTATTGTCTTCTAGCCGTGATATTAGGACTTTTTTTAACTCTTAGGGACCGGCGTGAGTGGTGGGTTGATGTAATTGGTTGGCAGGGGTAATATATGCACTTTTTTGCCGCCATTCATTTTGTGTTGTACAGGTTTTTTGCTGCACTTTTTGCATTCGGTCACAACTTATCGACCGCAAACCATAATGCTTACTCACTTTGCCTAGGAGGCCCAGCTGAGGTTCCGAGTTTTGCTTATATTTCAGCACCATTTTGGTTGTGTTTCACGTAATATCGTGCCATAAAAAATGGTAATAGGCAGTAAATAAAATTAACCTACTAACGATCCACCGTCTCCTCGTGGCTGGCCGGTGATCGTCGGGCCGCGATGCACAGTACAGCAATTCGCCCCTCCCCTCCATCCCACCAGGGTCTCCCAAGCTCCCAAGCTGGGAAGAAGTCCGGTGTTTCCATTAGGAATCCCAGCTATGAGTGAACCAAAATTTCCGTTTGGTCCACAACGGTGGTGACGACTTGGCCGAGTCTTTAGTCAGACTGATCACTGAACTCCAGGGAATTACAATGGCTACAACAGCAAGGCTCCGAAACAGTGCAGATCATGCTGGGGCCTTCACAACCAGTGAAGACGGGTCATCCAAGTATCCAAGTAAATAAGAGTTGAACACGTCGTTTTCTTCTTCAGCAATCGCGAGGTTGTTAAACAGCATACATTTACTCTTCGATGCAAGGGAGCCAACTAGTACTGGACATCGAAATGCGACTACTGCGCACCTCTATTCGATGCAAACAGTACATCATGTACGTGCATTTAGCTCTCGGCGTTGATCAATCCCTGAGGGATGCGCCATGCATTCGACTTCACTAAGTATCGTTGGAGGTGATTGAATGCACATCTGGCCTTTACAATGACTCGCGGTGGCCAGCCGATGTAACGAGCCAGTGCTGCTATCCTCCCAGACGTCTGGTACCAATTTGCCGACCCCGGAGGGATGGAAGGCTTGGTGGGCCATGGGCGCATTTCACGTGCGCGCCGCAGTGGCGCCTCCAACCACTGCGCCCGTACATGCATTTGAAGAAGTGCAAGTCGAAGGAATCTTATTGTGTTTAGTATTTGGAGGATTCCCTTTGGAGGTGAATAGTGGGTGGGTCAATTTTGATCTGTGATTCTATTAGGTCGAATGCTAAAGTAACCTTAAGCAGAAAGTTTCAGAATTTACTAGATTATTCGCTAAAACCAGCTTCAATTAAACAAAGCAAAACCGTTTATAACAGCACTAGCACTAAAAATATGGTCGGTAACGTGCTTGAAAGGTCAAGTGTCACCGTGTTAGGAGGCATAACTCTGCCCGATAACGCGCGCTTGCTTTTAGAATTGGGTCCAAGTTTCTCACCAGCACAACCCATTTCTAAAAAAACCTTGCGTAGGATCGCGTGCAGCCTTCACGAGCTCCAAGATCGACTCCACAGCAACGCTAGAATTGAGACGCGAAATAAGAAAGAACAACGAGAAGTAGGGGCACTACCACCACCTTCATTTCCTCGGCGATTCTTTAGACAGCAAGACCCAAACGACGAAGTTGATATAAAATTTCGCATATTTTCAAACGAAACTCTCAAAACACTTAACCACTATCGCGCGAAAAAGCTTAGTTCGAACCTCACAGCTGCGCAAAAATTTGGCATGCGACAGATTCGAGAGCTAATAAAGTCAAAAACAATTAGGTTATCAGTTAGTGATAAGGGTGGAGAGTTTGTAGTAATTCCTCACCAGTTAGATGTCGATATAACAAAAAAACACCTTCAAGACCCATCGCTTTATCGCGCATTAACTGAAAAGGAATTCAGAAGTCAAAATCGAAAACTGGACGGCGTATGGGTCAAAACGGCAAGTGCGGCAGGTTTAAAACCAACAGACATTTCGCACCTTAAGATCGAAGTGCCGACATGTCCCGTCTTATACTTACTTATCAAGACGCATAAGTTAACATCCGCTGATGATCTGGCGTCTACTGACCCTTCCACCTTTAAAGTTAGACCCATCATCAGTTGCGTCGACGAGCCTACGGATAGAATTGCTTGGTTTATAAATCTAATCCTCATCCAGTTGCTTAAGCACATACCAGCCCATCTCACGAAAATCCAAATGTTCCTGGATCGTCTACGTAACGCGCAACCCAACAACGCGTACGTGATGGAGTCCTTCGACGTCGCCGCCCTTTATACAAACGTGTCGAATGACTCCGCTATGCAACCCATTCGCGAGCTCCTTATACAACATGAAGGAGCAATGAGCATGTATGGCTTCTCGATTCAGCAGTTGATGACACTCTTAAAGGAGTCCCTAAACTGCTCAATCTTCAGATGGTCCGGGAAACATTACGCGCAAATGAGAGGGTTAGCAATGGGACAGCGACTGGCACCAACCCTTGCCGTTGCGTTCATGTCTAAAGTGGAACCACCAGTAATCGACCTCGGGCCATTACTCTACTGCAGGTATATAGATGACTGTTTTGTCATCTGCTCCACACAAGAGGAGATGGACAAATGTTTCCAGTTATTGAACAAGCAGTCAGAGTACATAAAATTCACCCGTGAGAAACCGAAAGAAAACTGGCTTCCATTCCTAAACGTTCAAGTCAACCTATCGGAAAACGGCTACATCACAAAATGGTATCGAAAGCCAAGTAGTAAGAATATACTGGTTCATTATGTTTCGAACCGCCACCAACGTGTGCACAGGTAGAAAGCAAAGGGAAGAATCCTCGAAACTGGCGCGACAAATAGCCATTTTAAATGGTTACGAAACTGTAGCTGCTCGGCATAAGCATAGAGGAAAAACTACTCTCCAAAGCGATAACTCTAGCGAAAACAAAGCTCCGTTCCTTTTGCCCTTTATTTCTATCGAAATAAGTGCAACCATAAAACGTTGCTTAATAAGGGCCGGTCTAGAGAATTCCGTAAAAGAGTGATAGAAACACCATCGGACACTCTACAACGCCAGCTAGTTCGCAACTACCTATATCACCGTCTATGTTTAACGAAAAACTGCATAATTTGCCCTAACGGTAGAGACGGTGATTGCATGAGCTGCTCGGGTACAGTCTACCTGATCTCTTGTAAAGCGTGCGGGGACGAATACGTTGGCGAAACGGGTAGACCGCTCTGCGTCCGCATAAAAGAACACTTAGTCGGTAAATCTAAATTAAAACCAAACACTCCATTAGGCGCGCATAGGATGCAGGAACATAACGGAGAAGATTTCGAAGAGTCACTATCCTCACGCGTGAATCAAAAACATCAGCGCGTAAAACTCTTGAAGCGTTTTTGGATCAATTCCAAATATCCGAAAATGAACCGCATGGGAGGAGTGTCTTTTCATCACGCGTGACCTGGCGCCATACCTCAGGCTAATCCAATAACCTGACAGGCACACTCCTCGCCCATGTACCTCTGTGCGGCTGCTATCCACCAACTAACCTTACAAAAAAATAAACAGTAGGTGTTTAAATGAAGCTGTTTCTTATGCGAATACAAATTTATTTGTTAAGTTTTATCTGCTAAGGTTATGAAAATGTTTGGCTGAGTAGATCGCATCTCAATTTGACCTTTACAGGCTCTGAAGAAGGCGAAACCGCCGAAACGTCAGCTATTGTATTCCAATAAATTCTATAATAACTACCTCGTGTCTGCTTATTGAAATAAAACAGCATACATTTACTTCCATAGAAAAACAATACAATACAACAATAGCTGACCTTTCGGCAGTGTCGTCTGTCTTCAGAGGTTAGAACGGTGTACTAATATAGAATTTCCTTGGCCAAACGCTTCAATAACGCTTACAAAAAGACGAAATACTCTATGGTAATTACATGTTCAACAGCCTTTCGAAAAACTCACCGCTTTTTACGTAACTTCCAATGAGGAAGATTAGATCAGCAGATTATGGTATCATGTGGTTAATGACTGCACCACACCACATCAAAAATTGATGCGAAAACAGGGGGCCAGGTCGTATGTGGCCTCTGGGCATTCCTCCCTTTTATTCATCATAGGGTTTTTGTCGTTTATCCGAAAAGCCTCAAGAAATTTTCGCGCTGGTTATTTAGTCTCCTGTGCAAGTATATTGACTTTTTCTTCAAAATCGTTTCCGCTATGCTTTTGTATCCTATGCGTGCCTAGTGGGGTACTTTGTCTTACTTTTCGTTTGCCGTCTAGGTGTTCTTTTATACGGATACACAAGGGTCTGCCTGTTTCGCCAATATATTCATCTAGGCAATCCTTGCAAGAAATCAGGTATATCGTACCTTAACTCATGCAATCACCGTCTTTGCGGGAAGGGCAAATTACGCAGTTTGCTGTTTCACATAGACGGTCATACAAGCTTTTACGAACTAATTGACGACGAAGAATATTCGGTGGTATTTCTACTTTTGCTACCGATTCATCTAGACCTGTCCTTCTTAAGCATCGTTTAATAGCTATGCTTACTTCATCGCTAATAAAGGGCAACATGAACGGGACTCTCTCTCGGCCAGATGTTTCGCTTGGGCGAGTCGCTCTCCTTCTAAACTTATCTCGTGCAGTAACTATTTCGTAGCCATTGGAGATGGCTGTTTGCCAAGCATACTCGCTCGATTCTTCCTTTAGTTCCCTGGTTGTGTACACAGAGATGGCTGTTCGAAACATGTTTCTTATAAGCGCCCTCTTTGTCTGTGAGAGGTGGAATGAGAGGAAATGAGCCAGTATTGTTTTTGTTACATAGTTTTCGTTACCACTTTGTCATGTAACCGCTAGTTCGTAGGTTTATTTAAACGGTTAGAAACGTAAGCCAGTTTTTGTTCGGTTTCTCCCAGGTGAACTTAATGTACTCAGACTCTCGTTCAATAATTAAAAGCATTTGTCCATCTCCTCCGTAGAGAAGACGACAAAACAGTTCTTTACACATCTGTTTTAGAGTAGTGGCTGGAGATCGAGAACAGTGGCTTCTATCTTAGACATGAGCACAATGGCAAGGCTTGGTGCTAGTCGCTGTCCCATTGCCAACCCCTTATTTGCGCGAAATGTTTTCCAGACCATCTGAAAATCGAGCAGTTCTTGTTGAACATGAAGGAAGAAAAAATGCATGGCTTGTCCATCCAGCAGCCAATGGCTCTCTTAGAGGGGTGCCTAAACTGCTCGATTTTTTGATTTTTGATTTCTCGATTCAGATGGTGTGGGAAATACTTCGCATAAATAATTTTCTTATAACACAAATGCTTTGAATTATTGAACAAGCAGTCTGAGTACATTAAGTTCACTCGTGAGAAATCGAACAAAAACTGGCTTCCGTTTCTAAACGTTTAAATAAACCTATCAAGTAGCGGCTACATGACAAAGTGGTACCGAAAACTAAGTAACGAAAACATCCTGGTTCATTTCCTCTTTTCACACCTTTTACGCATAAAAAGAACACTTATGAGAAACATGTTTCGAACAGCCAACTCAGTGTGCACAACCGAAAAATTAAAGAAAGAATCGCGCGATTTGGCTCGGCAAATAGCCATCTGCAATGGCTACGAAATTGTAGCCCCACGAGATAAGTTTCGAGCAGAGCAACGCTCGAAAACGAGCGGTTTGCCAACGAAAAAATCATGAAAATCATGTTTATACTGCCTTTCATTGGCTATGAAATAAGTGTACCTTTGTAGACCCTTGTGTATCCGTATAAAAGAACACCTAGATTGCAAGCAAAAACTAAGACAAAGTGCTCTACTAAGCGCGCATGGTGTACAAATGCATAGCGTAGACGATTTTGAAGTAAAAGTCAATATTCTTGCGCAGTAGACTAAAACACCAGCGCGAAAACTTAAGGCTTTCTGGCCCGTGTCTTCGCATCAATTTCTGCTGTGGGGTGGTGCAGTCATCAGCCACATGAGACCGTAATCAGCTGTTCTAATCCTCCTCACTGCAAGACACGTAAAAAGCAGTGAGTGTTTCGAGAATCTGTTGTTCAAGTAATTGCCATAGAGTTTTTCGTCTTTTTGTAAGTGTTATTAAAGCATTTCGTTTAGTAAATTCTATATCAGTATACCCTTCCAGGCTATGAAGAAGGCGATACTACCGAAATTTCAGCTTGTATTGTTTTTCTACGGAAGTAAATATATGCTGTTTTACAACCTCGCGATTGCTGAACAAGAAAACGTGGACCACATCCAAACGGCGTCATCAGTCACCAAGTCTGTCTGCAGTAACATCTGCCTTCTGTTCCCGGTTCTATCAGCTATAAAAAAGCGTTTGGGTCGGAGCGAATGCAATTTTATCAGCGCTGTTCGGCTAAGGAGTGGACCTGTCCTATATAAGGGCTACAGCGACCACTTTTGTAGCTGCAGAACAAAAATACAGCATTTCCATCGAACTCTTACCTTTTTCACAGTAATGGGGATTCAGAAGTCGAAGTAATACTACCAAAGCTATTTACACCTGTAGTGGATAAAGTCCAGCATGCTTCCAGGGGCGCGTGTGGCGCAGTGGTTGAAGGAGCCACTGCGACACGCACGTGGAATCGATCGCCGCACCCATGGCCCACCAAACCTTCCATCCCTCCGGGGTCGGCAAATTGGTACCAGACTTGTCTGGGAGGATAGCAGCACAGGGTCGATACATCGGCAGGCCACTGCGAGTCATTGTAAAGGCCAGATATGCATTCAATCACCTCCAACGATACTTAATGAAGTCGAATGCATGGCGCATCCCTCAGGGATTGATCAACGCCGAGAGCTTTATCCTTTAGAGCTTTTAGTGGATAAAGTAGGCATTTGGCGTGGATGAGAGACATATTCGTCTTTTCGATATGTCCCATTGAAGCAAAGACGATTACGTTACATCCTTGGCTATGTTGAATAATCTGAAAGAAATATATCGATTAATTCAAGCTTTGGCGAATTGAAAATCCGCTTGCAAAGTTTTATTACGCTTTGTGCTATCCATTCAAATACCAACTGCTACAGGCATCTCCATTACTTTGTAGAATGGAGGTGTGCAAAAAATACCGATATGTTTCATATATGTTGCGTAATGTGTTAATGTTGACAGCGGCATTGATGCATCGCGCATGTTTTTTTCCATCATTGTTCAAAATGTATGGGAGGAATGGGAGAATACATAGAGTATCTTGAGAGATGCATAATAAACAGAAACTACCGAATATACATGAAAAATACATATAGAAATCGGATTTCAGAGTGCTAAGCACGATATGAAGAGGGTGGGCTTGATTGCGCGTTCGGTCCCTAAGTGTTAACATCTAGTCATCACTTTTAGACGTCATGATCTTGAAATGAGCATGTTTGTTTTGTAGTAGAGCTGAAAAAATGTTAAGTAAAGATGAAAATGTGGAGTGCTTTAATACTCAGGTTTTTTCTTTGATTCTTTGAGAACCATTCATC
Organism: Angiostrongylus cantonensis; assembly: GCA_009735665.1. NCBI lineage: Eukaryota > Metazoa > Nematoda > Chromadorea > Rhabditida > Metastrongylidae > Angiostrongylus > Angiostrongylus cantonensis. Next base: position 243,786 of record MQTX01000222.1, on the reverse strand, counting down.
TGTTTTTGTTTTCCATTAGATTCGTAAGCTTTTTTGTTAAATGAACCTCAGTGTTCTAACATTGATCTTCGCTCTTTGTAGAGTATTGGACTCTCCTTATTTACGTAATAGTTTGCTTGAAGTCTTTCATATTTGTACTTTAATTTATAGGTCAATTATCTTGCCGATCTAATTGGATGTTGCTCCCTTCTTGTTGCAGAGTTACTTTAAAATAGTTTCACTTTGTAGAAGCCAAATATTACGGGATTCTTTATACTTACACTTTAATAAACAAGTCATTGCTGGTCGTCTCGGTTTTTTCGTTGTTTTTTTCAACATCTCTGTTATGAAGCGCTGTGTCGTACCCAAAGGAATTTTCGATTTTTACCTAACCAGAGCGTTTATGAATCCAAACGGATTTCCATGCAGGTGTCGTAACCATAATTCTATGAAACTGATGGGGTGCTTAGATAGTTGAATAACCTATCTTCAAAATTTGAGCAAGACCCTGCACGTTTTGTTCTCGACCACAGTTTCCTCCTTGGCCACGTTGCTTCATTTTTCATGTGCCGCGATGAGTAGTTGATAAAAGCGGCCGCCTGGTGGTCTGCAGATCTGCGAGTTGATTTCCCGTCTGAAAACGAGGATTTATGGCATAGTTTTATTTCTAGTTGAGGTCATGAATGGAAATATCTTGGCTTTTCTCAAACTCCATCTGTCACACTCCACGGTCTATTAGCAGATCACCGATTTCGGAGGCCTTTAGAGATTAGGGAATCAATTTAACATCCTAGCGTAAATTTTCTAAGAATTTTCGTTTAATTATGGCAAGCGAGCAATAAGTTCAAAATATTTCGAAACATGCAATAGTAAAACGATAACAGTGAGTTTTATCCACTTTTAGGTCAGGTCATATAATCTTACTGCTCCCCATACAGGTTATTCAAGTTACAAAATTGGTGGTACTTGCGCAGTTGGTTTTTTTTTTGTAGCATTACTCCTGAAGCCTGAATACAACGATGTTATAACTCCATTCTTCGTATACTGGCTCAATCCTGGTGTGCAAGTGGATAAGTGACAGCACTTAAAATGAATATGGACATGTTATCTATGAATTTGCCTAGTGATAGTATTAAGTCTACAGGAGGTTTATAACTTATTTGATTTGAAGAAAGTTATCAAGTTTCATCAAAACACTCATAATGGTGTGTGTAAACATGCGGTGCGAAATAATGGTTCTTTTATCCTTAGTGTATTCCACCCTGTACACTGTAGCGATTAGGACCTAACAACCGTTCAGACGTAGTGTATTGATATGATGGGGTTTCGGAGTACTAGTATTTTCTAACGTACTATGTATATTTGTTCGTTAATTGAAAGCAGATGAAACAGAAGGGTCGTAGCAGGAAATCCATTCTACACATTTTATGATTTACAAATAACCCTTCTTCGAGATAGGTTAGTGGCGAGCAAATTTGAGACATGGATATGAAGCTACCAAAGTGAACAGTACGTACTTCGAAATGCTTCCATATGCCGAGAGCAATGTATTTTCAATATGGACCACAGTAACACATGGCCAGTAATAGCACACATATCACTCATATTCATGGAACGATAGAGCAAAATCTCTTCTACAATCATGTTATGTTTAGCCATCCAATCCAATGTCGCTTTCTGATATTTAATATCTGATGTTTTAATCTCTTCAGAGAGTTCAGTTTGCTTATGATACACTGCTATCTAAGGACGCGTCCGTAGTTTTGCAAACATCTTAGCACTATAGAGTCGCATAGTTTTCTTTTGATATAGGTTTGATTTCTGGGACTGCTTCGGTTCCTCAACTCATAGAATTGCACCAGTTGTTGTTGGAATTTTTCATCGCTTGTCATATTGCATTCAAGAAACGGAACGTTTTTATTGCGTTAAAAGATTTTTGGCCGAATTCATAGCAACTGACTCTTTTTTTCACCAACCAATTCGTACAAGAACTATTATTGGAGTTTCTCAGCTTTTTAATTCGTCGAAGTTCTTTCAACACTTTCCGATGTTCATGCGTGGCTCATCGATCAAACTCTGCAGCCATTATACGTGTAAATCTGCTTCATTTAATGCTGTTACATGGTCATAGTCAGTAGCACAAACCGAATTCGACTTGTTTTCTCTTCGTTTTCACTGTGCTCAGATCTCCTTCAGAACAACTTTTCGAAGAAGCGCTGTTGTGGTGCTAACGATTTTCCGGGCAGATATAAAATTCCTATTTCCCACCGTTCTCTTTGATTTGCATTCGAGTTGGAAGTCGTGCGGTAAGTGGTACTGATTTCATAACATTGTAGCAGTAGCATTGATTTCTTTTATGTTCATTTCCATTTAAATGACATGAAACTGAAATCAGCTACTGCAGTTGAAAAAGTACCAAGATCTCTGTTTAGACTGGAACTATAAACTAGTTTAACCATACTTTTATAATAACTATTACTGAGCTATTACTAGTTAAAAAGTTGCCAATTCACTAAGCTCGGCTTTTTCTCATAAATTAGGCCTTGTCTAATATCTCTTCTAAAACTAGTAAATTGTCTGAAAATTTTTGAGCTTGTCAACACATTATCGAATTTTGTATGTGATGTTCCGATCGTTCTTAGATATCCACGTTTTCTTATCTCAACAAATCGCCATGACGAAGGGTGGCTGACTGGATTGGCGATCTCATCTTCAGCATAATGAGCATGAAAGCACCTAGAATCAATCTATCGTCACTGCTTTCTCAAAATCCGACTTCCCTATTTCATTGTTTTTTCACTTTTCGCTTCACTTTCATATAAACCGATGATCCGAGTCGATGATCCACGCTTGCTATTCGTCACGATGTGGCGGCTTCGCCTTCGTGTCGAGTTAGGCCTTCCTCAGCGGTCCATCACCCCGAATGAGGCACACTCACTCAGTGATGCCTTTTTATACACGATGCTGATGGTGGATATAATGATAATGTCCGTTGATAACTACTTGTTTTTCTTCGGGACATATATCATCGCGCACGTATTCTTTTTTTATTTTTTTTTATTAATTGAGATCAGCATTATGGATTTAAACCATGTTTTCCTTGTACTTATGTACCAGCCCTTACCGAGGGTAAGAAAACTGTTTGATGGAGCGATCATGTAAGAGATGACCTTCAAATAAGAGTGGTCGCCGTCTCTATAAGTTCGATTACATCTGCTTGAGACCTCAAATTCCATTGCTCTACAGATCTGAAATGTTAGCAACAAATTTTTTTTAATGAAGCAAAAGCAATATTACAGAACTACTACAAAATGAGTATTTCCAACAATATGATGACCGAATACGAAATTTCAATGCAAAGTGCTGAACGGCGAGTATTCGATTTACTGAATTCAATGGAATGGCAGCTACAAAGCGAAAAGGTTTTAACAGAGTTAATTTTTTTTATTTCAAAAACATCCTTAAACTAAATATCACCACTGACTCTGTTTTGTCTTTTAAGGATGCTATTAACGGGGATTAAGGTTCAAGGTAAATTCTCATTACCCTGTTGAGCTATCTCAATGATTTTCCTTCCAACTTTAGGAAAGCTGCAAATTTCGTCCCTAAAAAGTTTTAGCAAGAGTTCTTTTTATTTCGAATGTAATTAATGAAAGTGTTCATTTTTAACACTGTGAACATTTTTATTGTGTCTTTCACTGTTTTTTCCACTCTTCTTGAATTCAGGCTATTTTACTTCTTTCAGAAAGACATGCTGTGAGCTCATCCGTGTTGTAGGTCGAATCGTTTTTTTCTTTACCTGTATTCATAATTCATTGCCGAGGTTAATAGAAAGTCGATTCTGGGTACTGTATCCCCTGTCTTACTTAATTATCCACTTACAAGAGCCAATGCCAGTGAAGTTCCCATTTCTCTCTGACGCGTATGAGAGTGTCGCAGTGGGTTCTGCTTACGCTAAGGGCTCGCTGAGCACATTTCTTCGTCGCACATCATAGCTTTTATCATTGTGTCTCTAATTAAGGTTGACACTTGATGCAGTCAGAGGACACAAGAAAAAAAATCAAATCACCCAGCTAGGAAAAAGATAAAATAGTTTTGTAGGTAATTTCTGGATAAACGGATAAGCGACAAAGCGTTCGGGCCAACCAGCCCCTGAAGAATTCACCATGCATTCGAGTTCATTTATAGCATCGTGGGCCGACTGCATTTATATCTGGCCAATGAATATCGGTAGCGTACTAATGCATCAAATTGGTACTCATATCCTTCCACACATGTTTTACATCATTTTGTCGAAGCTGGAGGGAAGGAGAGCTTGCTGAGCCGTGGTGGGGCTTTAACTAGTAACCACGTGTGTATTGCAGGGCTCTTCGAACTATGCGTTCCTTTTTTCTGGATAGTTTCATCTTTAATATCCTTTTTAATGGCATATTTTGGTGAAATATAGTGATGCTCTGAGATTACGAAAATCAGTGCATATTTAACAACTGTTATGCTGAGGTATTTGCAAAAGTTTTCTATCCTACGGATGCCACCAGCAATGGCTCGCCCACGGGAATTGTCTCGGACGTAAAGATCATCATTCTTTCTCATTGAGGGGTTATTGGTGATACTAGTGCTAGGTGGAAAACTGACCGAGGAAGTAAAGCGGGAGCTCCAGTGGTGCAGTGGGTAACACATGAGGCCTCGGAAAGTGTAATCGAGAGTTCGAATTTGACCTAAGGTCCAGGTCTCGCAAATATGTCAGGATCGTAGTGGTTATATTTCTATATTGGGCAGTAAATGAAAAGTTATCATG
>MQTX01000222.1:167837-238747 GCA_009735665.1 Angiostrongylus cantonensis | reverse complement strand
TATATATATATATATACTGTATAGAATTTTATAGTTGAATTAAAGCCTTACACTTATTCTTTTTTCAGAAAAGTGGTAACATATGGAAAATGAGATGTAATATCACAGAAAACAACATGTTTCGATATGAGGGTATTATACGAAATCGAACACCTCTTGAGGTTTTTTTTAATAACTTTTTGCAATCCATTTGATAAGTTTTAGTGTTCTCATCTATTGATTTAACAGTATAGACATTTTTTTATAATAAGTTATTCTTTATGTAAAAATGATTAAGGTGGCGATTCTAATTCATCCTGAAGGTGTCCATCGTTGCAAATGGGATAGTCAGTCATCTGGAACACATCTCATAGCACGAGTTAAAGAAGTGTGTCACATTCTCTGCACATCGTTGACTGTTTTGAAATGATGTATAGGAAAAAAAATCCTTTGCATTCAAATCTTGGGGTTTTTTTTTTTAAATTCTTGGCCATAACTGTCACAGAGGATACAACTGCCTTTTAACTATTATCCAAGCGCTTCTTTTTTTTTTCAGAATACGTCCGTGATACGACATGATACGAAATCACGACTGATGGGTGTAGTCTCCGCTAGAGAAGCAGTGAATTTATGTCGTTTTACTACAGATCCGAATGACGGTACGAAGCTTAAAACTTATAAACTTTACCTTTTCTAACGCCCACTTTAATACCTATTGAAGTATTCTGCTATGGATCGTATTCTGTTTTCATTTCCGCATCGGCATTATTTTTTCGTAACTCGTTTTTTTCTCATAAGCACATCTTTTTCGTGGACTCATTTCTCGTTGACTAAATGTCTCTTTACTTCTTTACGTCTGGAATTATCATTCCACATAGGTACTGCGAAACAGAAGCATTATAGTGTCGATGGACCGGATATTCTTTCTAGATTAGTTAATGTTAGCAAAAATATTGCTTTCATCAGCATGGTCTTGTTATTTCTCCCTCCGTACCTCAAGCGTTTGCCGCCTTATTTCTACTTCACACTCTTTCTGGATGCGGAACTGCAATGCACAGTTGACAGTTCGTCACTCTATGAGGCCGTACAAAATACAAAGAAAAACCTACTGTATGGTATACCCTTTCTAGTTGATCATGACTGCCTCCCCGTGAAATATAGTGATAAGACGGTACTGTCTTGTTACCTAACTTCTTTTCTGTATTGAAAACTGAAACGTCTGTTGTCAAAATCTTAATGGTACCACAAAATAATGTCGAGTTTTACCAATCAGGAGCTCGATCAGTGGTCATGGTAAGCGTAGCGCACCCATCCGCTCCTCTTCGTGAAGGTATTGTCCGTGTGCATACTCATCCATCTCTGCTAGTTATTTCACCCAGGTTCGTCGCATTTGTGTGATTTTGCGGGCTATCTCCTCTTAGTTTAAACTAATTCTAGCGGTTCTGACACCAAAGTCATTTCGATCATACAAGCCGAACTGCATTTAATGGGAGTTCCTAACGGGATAACGGATACGCTTATTCCTAAGGTCACCGTATCCTTTTCATTTGATTTTGTGCTACTACAATATAAGACAGCCTTAATTTAATGTTCGTGCTATACTTCTGTGGTCTCATGGATTGTGTGATCAGTTCTACACGCTTCGTTTACAGGGTATTATGAAATTCTTCGATGATCTCCAATCTTATGCAGCTAATCATCTGAAACTAAATTACAACGATAGTCTGACTGGATGGGTTTGACTTGAAAAAGACATAAGCGACATTAAAATTGTATAAACGTACTTCTTCAAATCTTTATTCATGTGAAGCATATGTATTGAACAATTTTCAATAGGCCAATAAGGGTCTTCCGTTTTGAGCATATTCTATGGTAATAATCATAATAAAAAGACCAATGATTGTGAGCACTCGGAGAAAGCAGATCCGACACTGTTCGTCGACTCATGTTTGGTGAACCGACGAATGTCAAGCTCCAGCGGGGTTCAATGGAAGCACAAGCTGGAAATTCACGTTGCTGCTACACAACATTCGTCGCAGATGTTACTTAACGATGTGTAGTGGTCTTACGGTCGTTCTAGAATAGTTGTAGCACATTTTGAGCGTACAAAATTCACCAAGATATTGAGAACATGAGTCAAAGTGCCAAGGAATAATGACAACACACCAAAAATATCTCTATCAGCAGTAATGAATCAGTCATCAAGGATTTTTCACTGCCAGCAAACACGTTAATTCAAGCGCTACCGAATCCTGTGTTTCATCAGATCCATGGTGATTGCTGGGAACGACACGAAAATTACCGAACACTCCAAAGGCGACGATAAATTTCCATGGAGAACCAAACGCTTAAAAAAACCTCAACAATCATTGGGGACCGTAGCAAACGCAGCAGTGAATAGAAAAAATCTTAATGCAATCCAAATAATGAATAGTGATGAGAGAATACGAAAAAGGAAAAAAAATAATAGAGATAAATAGACAGTCTAACAACTTCTACCGGTTTCGAATGTATTGCGCGTGACGATGATCGGACACTACCCAATTGAATGCTACAACAGTACCTGTGTGTGTATATGCAGACAATACAGAAATGCGCCCGTTGTGTTAGAAAAACAAACGTCAAATCTTTCGATGAAAACTACGATTAGATAGAAAAGAAGAGAGAAAAAGAGAAACGATATGTGAGATTAATTCTAGCCAAGGGCTGATTGTTAGAAAATGACTCTGGAACTGTTAGAGAATAACCGAAGTGGTTGTTAGACAATGTTACGTCGTTCATGAAGATGAACACTCACATATCAACGAAAAACTAAGATTCTATTGCAAGAGATGAAAATAATGAAAACTTCTGTAACAACCGTAGAAAATTGTATGTACAAGGAACCAGGCGATGAATTTTAGGCAAATAAGTGCGACGCCTAGCAACATCGGATCCGACCAGCTAGCGCGGCGTAGTTTTAATTGGTTCCATTTCGGCGACCGAAACATTGGATTCAGTCATACGATTGAAACTCTGCTCGCTTTTCAGCATATACGTGGTACTTTGGGTTGTACCCAAGCACTTAGAAGCCTAAAAAGTGATCTTAGATATAATACCTGCACCCAAAAAAAGTCGGATCTACAGAAGAACATATCATATTACTATCATTTTACATCGAAAACAGCGGAAGTACTTAATGAAGACTTTAAGTGAAATTGATAACACTGTTACCGCAGGAATATCAGCTTCCAGCTTCCAAATCTTGAAGTAGCGCAGGAACCATACGGCAAACGTGGGTAGGATTGCAAGCAGAACCATAGCGAGAGCGATGAACATTGCCCAAATTGGATACTCCGTTTCTTGTTGCTTCGTCTGAACATATTCCCTTTGTGAAATATTTCATGAAAATCAAATTAGCCATAAATTGTAAGCATCAATAAAACAGATACCACAAGTGAAAACCGTTTTCTAAAACGGAAAACAAGTACGAGTTGATCTCGTTCTCGTACTCCTATTGGTTACACCGTTCAGAATCGTGAAGCCTGAGAATTCTTAACGAAACTTACGGTTTCACGGTCGTACGCATAATACGTAGTGGCTTTCGAGAAGCACTGAACAACACTGCATGTGAACAACACGGCCATAATGATTGGCGCAATAAAACGCCAAGCAATCAACCAATACTGGCCAGGAGTAGAACCAGTCATAAAGTCGATATCTCGAGAGAAACTGTAATAAGTGCGTAGTAAGATGGCCAAAGAAAGAAAGCATAGTTTATCATTGAATTCACTAAAACAGCATACCGTCGATATCCGTAGACATAAACCACGGCGATCACTTCAAAGAATGCAACACACATTAGTGCATACGAGCCAGCAAACGAATCGAATAGTGCTACCCAGTACTGTAAAACAAATTCTTTCTCAGTATTTAAAGAAATTTCGTTCTCATTTTTCTTTTACTTCACCATTCTACGTTGACAACATGCGAGTATGCTTATCCCTTAGTAAACGAGAACTGCTCTGAAGAAGGCGAACTCACCGAAATGTTAGACATCGAAACTCAAAGATACATGTTAACAATAACTTCGTGCCAGTTCATCCAGAACACCACGTACGAACAAACTAATCATTTCCGTTAACAATTAAAAGAACGAGATGTACACTAAGAATGCAAAAGAAAGGACGAGGAATGAACAAAAAACAGAAATAAATTGCTAATCACATATTTTCTTCTCCTTTTTCTCGTGGCATCCAGTGGAATTCAATTACTCAGAGAAAAAAGAATTGAATGACATCATAAATAGTAATGAAGGATGAATTTTCTGTTTCTAAAGCGTATACTTAATATCTATCATTCACTCTCCTATCATCGCGATCATACCATACGTGAGAAGATCCGTTGCATTGGTAATGAGATCGGTGGTAGTCTCTAATACGAGTTCTTTCCAATCAAAAACTCGTCCGTATGTTTCCATGAACTTCAAAACACAATGATTACTCTTGAATGTAGACTGTTTCCGAATATCGTGCACTCTCAAGAACTGACTTCTACATCGGTAAAGGAAACAAATTTTCAAGAATTTGCTAGTAGAACTCAAAACCTTTTAATTAGCGTTGGGACTTCTCTCATTACAATAAAGTAATGATAGAGTAAAGGTGCTTACCTCATCTCTCAAATTGAAATGACATAACATGAAATGTAATTTTGCGTAAATCTTCAAATCACTCAAGATAACTAAACGTCTACAGTGTTATGTTAAGTAAGATAAAATAAATGAACGATAAACCTGGCCAGCCCGAGTAGAAAAGAGTAAACCGATTAAACATGCAGAGGTACAAAGTGCCGCAGTGAGTAACGGCTTAGAGACGTTGATGAGATGTGAGTCATTCAACGAAGTAATCACACCCTCGAGTGTACCTGAAAGGTTGTTCTGCCGTTTTTAAAAATATGAAAATGAACTGAAAATCTAAAAGATTCAACTCACCAAACATACTTCCGAGACCGAGAGAGAGCAGCATGAGAAAGAACAGGATCGACCATGCTGGCGGAAATGGAAACTTCAGAATCGCCTCGGTGAACACGACGAAAGCCAAACCAGTACCTTCAGCAGCCTTAAATAGGGAATTTTTTTTGGGGAAGAAAGAAGTGGCAAATAACTTTTTCACGCCAAATGATCGGTTTTCTTTTCAGGAAATCCCAGCATGAATCCGGAATTTCCTATACTTCTTCTCTCCGCCCACTCTTATTCACAATACACAAACCTCAGATATAATGGTAGCGTAGTTACACATTTGTGAATGAGTAGTCATCTCCGAAAATTCACCGGTGAATTTTTCGTCAATCATCTAAATTATCCATATGCAAAACCGAGACAATGATGAAAAATAAATAATACTCCGATTGATTTTAAGAAACACTGGTTTGAAAACTTGGAAAAAAAAAGAAAAAAGAAGTAAGCTTATTAAAAAGAAATAATAAAAGATATGACTCCAACATGACGTGCTATAAATTAAGTCGAGTGACACATCGGAAAAGCTCCTACTAGCGAGTTACGTTAGTTACGCACAAAAAGCTGAATATAAAGTTAATTGCTTGGTTTAGAAATATCAGGGCAACCAACTGTAATGGGAGTGGTAACAATAATAAGTACTGACATTGATATACTGCTCAATAGTGAATGCTCGTCGAACATCATCAACAGTGGCGAACTTCTCAGGGAATATGGACTGCATGATTATCATATCCCTGAAAGTAAACAAAACTTTAAAATATAAGTGTAAAAAAGAACGAAAAAAAGGGCAAAAAAAAATGAAAGCAAAAGAGAGAGTGCCATTTAGTCAAACATAAATACACCGATTTCCTAGCAAAAATCACAATTTTCTGTTTTCATATTTCCTCCATTGACTTGATAACGACACTGGTATCATCGGTTTTGTGCACAAGAATTCCATATTGTGACCTAACAAGGCAAAAAGACATCAAAGAATAGCTCAAATAATCTATTATATTCATAACTACTATTATTTTCGTCGCATGGTATGAATCGAGAACGATGCGCATCGTCGTGAATGTTAGATCGGAAAACAATGACGAAAATCGACGACACATTTGAAAACAAAACTCAGCTTACTTTTCTATACAGGTGTTCATTGTGTTATGAGCCATATATCCCAACACACAGAAGATGACGAGAGCCGTATAGAGTGACGTGACCACATTACATAACGCCAACCATTTTGCATCTCTTTTACAGTTATTTTTTACTGGATTGTATGAACCAAAAGCAATCAGACCTTGAAAATATCATAAATGAAAACAGCATAAAATGAAAAAAAACTTAGAACAATAGGAAATTCAACGACTTATTAATGCAATACTCAATTCATAGCATTAAATACCACTCAAGAACACAATCTACTCACTCAACTCAGTTAACTGGAACGTAAAGCTATGTATCTCTTTCGATTATTAGATAATGTTCATTGTTCTTTTCATCCAACAAAATCGATCATACAGTCATTTTTTTCGGTATCATTCTTTTAACAAAACTATTGATGTCAATGAAAATTGGTAATTCATCAAAAGCGAGTGTAAGTGAAAAACACGGTTGTGTGCTGCATCAGAGATTACTGAGACGTTAAAAACATAAATCTAAAGACGAATTATGAGGGTAAATTCGTTAATAAACTTAACTCACCCCCAAATCCAAGTCCCATACTGTAGAAGATTTGTGTCGCAGCTTCCAACCATACTGTTGGACTATAAAGTTTATGAAGCTGAAAATACAAATGAAATTCAAAATCTTCCTTGCCTGAAACTAAAAGTATGGACGAAAACAGAAATTCAATAAATAAAAACTTCTGCAAAGAAGACCCTTCATATCACTTTTTTTTGTTCATGATTCGTCTCTTACTGACCAAAAATGGCTTTCGTATATCGAAAGCATGGAACAGTATGAAATCTAAAGACTTCTTCTTATGAACTACTACTGCAAATATCATGTCGTAATAAATAATTCTTAATATAATTCAAAAAATTACATCCGGATTAATCATATGCCACAATCCTCTCATAGCACCTTCAAGAGTGACCGAACGAATAAGGAAGATTGTTGTGACAAGATATGGGAAAGTTGCCGTCGCATACATCACCTAAACACAACAAAAAACGCATGTTGTAAAAAAAATTTCATGATTCTGAACATCTACATAGTTGATGATGCTGTCGTTTGCTCAATCAGGAAATCGAGCTGTCCAATCGTCCAAGTTCACGAAATTAACTAAGATTTATCTGGGAGAATAAAAACACTGATCGGTAAGCTACAAAAGTCACTGCGTAGGCCGAATGTGCATTCAATGTCTTCTTCACTACTCATAGAGTTGAATGCACTGCACATCCCTCTGAGATTGATCAGCAGCGAACGCACGAGCAGTTTATAGATTCCCAAGACCGACTTTCCGTTAACCTCGGTATTGGTTGATAATTCGATGGTTTCTCTTCAAAAGCAGACAAGAGGTTGTTATTATAGAATTTATTAGGATACAATAGCTGACATTTCGGCGGTTTGGCCTCCTTCACAGCTGTTTATTTGTTGTATTTTAGTTGGTGGATAGCAGCCGCACAGAGTAATACATGGGCAAGGACTGAGTTTATAGATTGCTTGCAAAGAATTTTAGAGTAAATAAACTTCATCAAATAAGAGAATGTGAAACAGAAAGCATGTAAAAATCCGAACTGCACTATAACATCCCATGAAACCATATTGAATTTTATAACAGAAAAACCTTATTGTGCCTTCACTGGAATTCACTCGAACCAAGTCGAGCATTGCAAAGCTGTTCACGCTGTTTTCACTGTTAAAACCAAATGTCTGCATTCTTTCAAACATCTACGGCAGTCGCAATCAAATCTTTCTCTTGCGAAATTTCCTATGTTCGTGATACCATGCGCTTACAGAAGTCATATAATCATTTCTCGTTGCTTCTATTCAATTTCACGATTTCCAACAGTCAATCTGAAGACCGACATCCATTTTTGCGGACGGAACAAACAAGAACTTCACTCACCTTTCCACTACTTTTAATTCCTTTCATCACACAAAGATATATCAAAAGCCATGCGACAACCAGTGAAATCGTAATATGCGGATTAAAACCGTCAAGTTCACCGATGCTCCTAAATTTACAACAGTATATGGATTCTAAGCTCACTTTTAAGATTACCGTAAGTTAGAAAAGTTTAGTATCCAAATCAATACAGCAAACTGTTTACAATGATGATGAATGATTAAAAAAAAATAACACTGAAATAGAATTCGACGAACCCTGTTGTATCAAGTGCTTGTCGATTCCAGAAATACATGGTAGTTGATGATGACATAGCACACTCTTTATCCAATGTTCCATTTTCATTCTGAGGACAAACCTATACGAAAAAAATACAATCTTTAATGGGTCGAGACTAACACACTACATTTATCCGTAACGACAGTCTCACAACGTCTCCTTCATTCCCGTCTCAAAAAAAGAGGAAAAAACAATCCTTACATTGTATTTCTCCAATTAACATAATTGACTTCTTTACATAACCAATGGCCTCCTGTTTCAGATTTTTACGGTTTAAATAAGCAACCTCTCAACGGCTTATGGCCTCACACCTCATCGTGGCTGAGACGTGCTCCTGTGTATCGGGCTGCGATGTAAAGCGAAAGGATTCGTCTCCTTTAAGGGTCTCCAAAGCTGAGAAAGGATACGGCGTTTCCATCAGGAAGCCCGGCTAAGGGTAAAACTATACAAGGATCTGTCAACGTCCTGATATAAAATTAGTCCTATGGTGGCAAATCTCCGTCTGGTCCACAAAGGCTAGGACTACCTGCGGTTGTGACGACCTGGAGCAGACTACGGCCAGACTGATCTTGGGGCTCCAGGGAACCAAAGTGATCAGACCAGCAACACTCCGAAAAAAAAGGAAAATCGTGGTTCCAAGTATCCCAGTAAATAACCAAGGCAGTTCTATCCAATGAATTCTGGATTAAAAGCATTCTCCCCGCGCAACTTCAGTGCAGTCACGGAATGACTTCAACCCTGTTCCGAAAAAGCCAAAAGTATGTTCTCAGCAAGCCATTTTTTTCACCACGGATTTCTCGTGCTCATCAGTTGGAAACTCCAGTAAGATCACGGGAGTCGTTTCATTACGTCGGATATCTTTCAACGATTATGCTTGTGAAACCCACTGCGATTACTTACGACTGGTCCGTGTTTTAAAGATTTCCAGCAGTTTTCATCAACACTGCATAACTCTGGTTCTTTCTTTGTTTTTCTGCTTTTCATTTCGAGCTCTTGGCACGTTTGTCATTGTTGACATGTGGTTTTTTGTTGTGCACGAAATAGCACACACTCGAACCGACAACGTAATTGGACTCTCTACTCCTTTCAAATTCACTCAATGATTGAGTATGTCGGCCGAGTTTACTCCATAATGATGAAGATATGCGCCATTTCCTCGAAGAAAATCTTTCTCATCAAAGGAGCAGAATAAGAGACAAGGAAGAAATGAGAGACCTAATTCATATTACAATTACATCGCGATTAGTGTTGAATAAGAAATCAAATTCAATGTGAGGGCAGTCCCGAAATCAAACCGTCTTAGTTTCGGAGAAAATAGAATACAAAGTGCTTCTTTTCGTTTGTTTCTAGTTTTTTCTTTGGATAACGCGTATAGAAGGGACAGCTACTTCATCAAAAACAGAATATTTAAACCTAAACGTCGTTCTATTCCTATCCGATTTTGCTCGACACAGCTAACGAATTGTTCACCTTTAGCTATAAGTATTAAGGTATTTAATTATGTCATTGACTAGCGTTGTTGTCCGTCCAACGTTTCCAAGTGCGGCATTATTCTGATATAAATTAATCAGCCTGTGATTACTTGATAGAAATTATCACAATCTAATAGAGATATACATTAAATAATTAGGGAGATTATTGTTAAAAGGAAAACGTAATAACGAAATAAAGTAGAAGCTTATAATCTTAGATTACTGAGTTAAACTAGATAGTTATCTTGTTTGAAAAATTTGATAAAACAAACTTATCTGCAAAATATTTCGAAACCAGTTAATGAACGTCACCAATAATTAGGTAGGTAAACAAAATGAAAAAAGAAGCAACTGTACTTTCGATAAGGAAAGAGAAAAGAAAACGTAGTACACTTACACCCCACGGAAGGTTGAGGGCAAATGACTCTTTTAAGTAGTACAAGCACCACGTAATGATGACATTATAGTAGAGTGCAACCAAGTACGAAACAACAGCCGCTGATACGCCAAGACCTAAAAGTACACGGTGTACTGACTGAGCATACTTGATCCCTTGATAATCGTTAGCATCGGTGACAGATGACTATTTCACTACCACTAATGTTTGCTATGGAAATATTTATTCACCCATCCTTCAATTGTTTTTAAATATATTCCAAAACGGGTTTAAAAAAAACTTATAGCTACGTGAATAGTGTGTGATACAACCATAACGGTGCTGAGATATTTGCAAAACTCCGGACCGTAGGTGGATGCGGTGGGAAACAAATCCACTATTACCCTTTTCGGAGGCTAACGCGTTCACGCGTTCATTATGCTGGTCCTTCGTTTCGCCTGTTTATCAGCTACTTCTATCGACCAGTGCCATCAGCAATCACCCGTCAACGGGTTTGATATGGGGAGTCCAAATCGGCATTAAACCCATGTAAACTGAGGCTATATTCGCAATCACAATGTTAACTCTTTATTTATTGCCTAGTCATAACATTAAGGTAGTAAATAAAAAAATAACAATACGTGAATAGTGTCAAAATAGCAAGCAAGTGACATTCGTTTATCTACTTTCTATTCTACTGAAATAGCACGTTATCGGGTAATAAAAGTGTACAGACCGCCATAAACTTCTTCGTGATGGAGATAAGTGATTTGAGACAAAAACATTTTGATGCTTTTGTATTAAATTTAGGGACAACACGGCAAAAAAGCTTTTTATCGAGGTAACACAACATGTACAGAACTGAATAAAAACGATGAAAAAGAAAACAAGATATGACAAGTGGTCATGCAAAGGGTGAGTGAATGGCAATTTCCTGTTTTAAAATACTTATAATTTAATTCTTTTTACTTCTGTTTAGCAAACACCAGGTGTTATTTTATTTCCTTTATTTACGTACAAGCTGACGTTTCGACGGATTTCGCCTTCCTCAATCAATGCCGAGGTTAATAGAAAGTCGGACGTGGGAGCTACTTATAATTTATTTATACATTACGATATTTTCTCACATTTTTGCACATGTTCTTTATTGCATGGGAACTAAATCTACGTTGTTGTTCCTTTTTTTTCAGATCCACTATTTTGTTTGAAATTTGCAAGCCTTACAAATGTGGTTTGACGTTTTACCCTGCAAGAGCGTGGCCCAGCTAGTGGCACGTTACAAAGTCTGGGGATCTGTTGCTTATGTGTAAAGATGGTGGATGACCATTAAGAAAATATACACACAAGTTAACACAAAAACGACCAAAAGTTGTCATGAAAAACTCATAGTTATAGGATTTGTGACTGACACTCAAAGCAACGGTCGTTTGGTCACGGAGATCGTGTAAGTTGCTTACTGAAACGGAGAAAGTGCGTTGCTCAAAAAATTTCACTCATAGCCCAGAAAATCAAATCGATAGGTAGTATGAAAAGTGGGCTCTTGTTTCACTATGAACTGTGTTCATGAAGTAGCACGCTTGGAAGTCGCATTACTGTCAAGCACTCACTGCTGAAGAGTGCGATATCCATGTGGAATTTGGGAGGTGATGCTTGACTGTTATAAAGATTGTTCTGATCTCTTTAAAAACATCCTGTGGAGTGATGGAACGATATTTAAGTAAGTTTGAAACTCGATTACAAGAAGTGAAGTTTTCTACCAAATACGAATTTCTGATGAAATCAGATGATGCGGAGGACGGCTCGAGCTGCTGGTGAATGCAGGTGCCCATACCCTGCGATCTGCTATTACATTAGGTTGCCCGAAAATTAACAGGAGATTTGCAATTTTTTTTGGATGTTTTATCCCCCTATACTCTTTCCATATGCCAAATTGTCGAAGATGAGGTGGGCCGCACACGAAATGCGTCTGAATAACAACCGATGGACAAGAACCATTAGTGACTTTGGGTGTCAAGTGCACAGCAAGGAGAACATCAACTACATTGTTAGATCGACATCGATGGACTACATCGACACGAAGGCGAAGCCGCCACATCGAGACGAATAACAAGACTCGAATCATCGGCTCTGATGAAGACAAAGACGTCGAAACGTTAGCCGATAATAAATATTGTTATCAACCTCGTGTAAGCTCATCAAAGAACGAATACACATTGATTAAGCACACCGAGGTTCAAGGAAAGTCGGTTTCGAAATACATTGTTAGAGTTTTTCAAAAAAAAAAAACCTCAAAAGATATGGAAATCAACGATCCCCTAGGGTAGGCAGAACCAATTGAGCTACTCTTTCACGCGACATGGAGAAATGGAAGGTTTGATGGCGCCAACTCGAGTCACTCGACAGTCAATTGGATGACAGGTGACAGGTGATATATTTTATCAAAGGTTTCTTTCGAATGGTGAGCCATTAGATATTACTGCAAATCTAATTTTATGTACTTTCCTGTGGTTAAATCATAATGACAATTATGTCTTTCACAAATCATAAAGGTTAGAATTTAAGCCATCAAAACAGCAAATTTGACAAATGTACTTCCACGGATTCAAACGTGGCCGTGTTGCAACCGAAACGGCCCGGAACAATAATGACATATGAGACCAAAGAAGCGTTAACGAAGGCACAATGCAACATTGATATGAGAAAACTTCGGCGTAGGGAATTCGACATTAAAGACAGGAAGGTCGCGGACGTACTTCTACTACAGGGTTTCCTGTGAGGAAATAATACACGCACAACTGTTTTAGAACTTGCAGCACTCATTGCATTCATCTTATTCATCTAAACGTTCTCCGAAGGATCTAAAAAAGTTGGAAACTCATAGTATTTCGACAAATGGCTACTGCATGAATTGGATGACAACCAAAGAAATCACCGTTTTAAGGGGTCGTTGGCGCTTCTGCCAAATGAAAAGAGCATCGACCACATTGAGACGTGCGACGAAAAACAGATCCTCTATGATAACTGGCAATGAACATCTGTGTTTAGACTACCATGAAGTTTTGAGCACTTCCCATAACCAAAATTTCATCGAAAGATAGTTATGCTAACCGTTTGGTTATTTACATCTGGCTTTATAAATCACAGCTCCCTGAAGTGGAACTATTGAAGCGGAGAAGTAGGTCCAGCAAATCTACGAAATATACCACAAACCTCAACGGCAGTGCACCATCCCTCTCTACGACAACGTCCAATCATGTGTCGCACTATTGACTCCGCAAAAGTTGAACGTGCTGATCTACGAAGATCTCCTTGATCCACCCTACTCTGCAGACCTCTGGCTATACTATTACTTCTTCAAGCATCGTGAGAAAATCCTATACGAGAAACGCTTCAGAAATCAAGACGAGGCCGAAACCGCTTTCAACGACTTCATCGTTTCCACAAGCCCAGAATTTTAATCCGCTGGTATAAACAAACTTGTTTTTCGTAAGGTAAAAATGTATAAATTCTAAACATTTCTATTTTGACTGATAAGGCTTATTCTTTGCTAATATACGCACTTTAAATATAAGGGTTTGAATAGGACATTAATTCCTGGAGAACCTACTAAATTTTAGAATGGCAAGTAAGTGCTTGTTATGACCACTTAAGAAAGTTTAAGCATCGCCAGAGTTGAGGGTGCAAGGATGGAAAACCTTGCCAGCAGAGTATAAAACAAAAATAATATAAAATAACTTTCAAACCTCCCAGATAAGGATGAATTGCGTTCCAAACGCCCATTGGACCCGTCCGTAATCGTTGGCCGATACCCAGTTCTATTAGAAACAGTGGCAAACCAAGAAGTATCATCATAATGACATAAGGAAGTAGAAATGCTCCTGAAATTCAATGCCTAAACCATTTCTTACATTAACGTCAATGATGTATAAGATATGATATGAGCACACGAGCTCGTTATGAGCACCATAAGATTAAAAGAAGGATTAGATGGACTTACCGCCGCCATTCTTTTGACATAAGTACGGAAACCGCCATACGTTTCCAAGACCAACAGCATAGCTAATAACTCCCATGTAAAACTGTGTCTGAAAAGCACAATATTTATCTATCTTTTCACTTATTTATTAAAAAATTACGAGCATAACTATGCCAACCTTATTGTCCCATTGTTCACGCTTCTGAGTGTGTTCGTCATCACGAAACGTGACTGTGTGATGGCTAGCCTAAGAAAAAAAGCGCCGTTCGTCACATTTGATTCATTAAAACTTACGTAATCATTTGTAAATTGGTTGATATTGCAAGTTTCAAAAACTTCAGAAGAAAACATGAATATAAAAGATCGTTGACTGTCAATATTCAGGATGAAAATAACAAAAGTGGTAAATTACTTCGTTCCACATTTCGTTTCCAACACGTCATACAAAGCAAAAACTAAGATCGGATACAATAAGACGAAGCGAAGCGAACGGATTCGTTAGAACTTACATAAGACTTCTGTTGAGACATCGACACCTCGTTTACGAGTAATCGGAAAGCACACGGTAGATAAGAGTGCAAACGGTTTAAATAGACCATCTTGTTCTTTTATTTGTTTTATTATTCACGTGATCACCATGGTTGCTACTGGACGAAACGGTCTCTCGGGTCAACAAAGCAAAGGCGTGAAGGAAATCAGGGCACGGAATGATGCCATCGGCTTTGCATCAAAAATCAAAATTTTTGTTGTAATTTTGCATAAGAGTGAAATATAATTGTACTAAATATTTAACATGTATCAATATTATCTATTACGAGGGCAAAATAAGCAAAAATACTAACCGGCTCTTTTGATATATGATATAACCAAGTTGATGTTAAGTTTTGAATTTCGTACACCAACGTTAAAATGATTGATTTGATCCTGTTGATGGCTCATCAAGCTTCTCATCACTCCAGGGTTGGAAAATTAGTAGTGGACTTTTCCAAAAAAAAAAAAAAACATTCTCTGCAATCCGAGTGTGAACGCTCTAGCTCGGCTATCTCAGGACTCCAACTCGACCAGCATTCTACGACATTCAAGTTGAAATGAAAATCCTCAAGTAGGAGCCGAAGCCAGGCTTAAAAGTTGGAAAACTTCCGTAGATAATGGATGCGAGGAAACGAATCGAATGTGAGGAGTCTGGGATCGGCAGAATAGATGAGGAATATGAATCATATAAAAAAAACGTTAAACGTGAACCGTTCCATTTGCAACTAGTTCCGTAATTCGACTACATCCGGCGTCAATCAAGATACCTATCCCTTTATAGTCAACAAATGGATACCAAAATTGTCGCGAAAAAGCTCTCTTCGAACCAAAAAAGAGGGATGGAGCTTTCAAGTGGCATGACCACACGCAAATCCGAAAACCTCCGTTGATGACGGATGTAAAACAACGGACCGAATGCGAAAAGTGCTACGACCCGTATAACATGTGAAATAAGGTCAAAGAAGTAAAATTAATAGAAAAAAATTCCATAGAATTGAGATAGTCGCCTACAAGCGACCAACGAGAAGATTGTCAAACAGCGGCGTTAAGTTTAACACGTAGGCGACGTCGTAGATGATAGTGACGACGTTTAATTCAACATCAAAACACTTTATCCGTTAAGGCATATTGCATCAAAAATGATCCACGGATTCTCTGTGTGTCCCGCTTAGTCGGAAGCCCACGCAGTGCATCCCCACGTGGCAGCGGATCTCGGTTTATATTGCAGACCGGCAGCGAACATGTCTACCGGCCTTGAGACGCAGGCAGAATTGGGAGATGCGCTCACTGTATTTGAAGTATGGAATTTCACTCCTCCCTAAACACGTCACCATATTCATGCAAACGTGCGTGGGTGCACCTGCATGTTTATGGTTTGCATCGGCACGTCGAAATGGTTCAATCAAGCCTGCACATATGTGACTGAGTATTTCAAAAGAAGCTGTCCCAAGATCGCCTATGAGAAGTTAGCCTTACGACTGTTTCAAGAGATCCCGAACGACGAATGAAGTCTCAATAGCGTTTGTTAGAATCACTTTACGATTAACGGAATTATAAGTGACACAGCTGATATCGGACATAAATCGCCTTTTCAATTCCAAGGACGCATAACAAGTGAAAGAAAAATATAGGGTCCAATGCAAATGTTTACATTACAAAACAGTAGCGAGATAAGAGAGCTGTAGAAGTCACCTCATTCAGTTGAAATTCGACACCTTCAATGTTAACCGACTGATCATTGAATGTGACACGAGATCCAAGGCGAATCTCTTCTTCACTACCAGACGTGAACGTGGCTCGTTTACTAGGAACACTCAGAAGATCCGGCGGACCACCCGACATTTCTGTAATACATGGTATCAATCACATCGTAAATTTAGATGCCCAGAAAAAAACGTAAAATGTGTCTAACAGTTAGGCAGAACAAAACAACAAGACGCAAAAGATAAGAAGAAGATAAATAGATGACATACGGTACAGTATACTCGTTACATTCTCGCCCACTGAAACTGTATACACAATCACCGGCCAATCGTATTACGGTGCCTACCGTTCTCGGTGAAAGTACTGTAGCTACACCGCATGGCCGCCGTCCAAAAGGCTAACCACACTGGCTGATGCCGCTGGTATGGGCACGACTAGGGCACTGCTTCAGGGATGCATTGATTACCATTGCAAACAATTTTCACTCGTGGCTAGTGAGGGAATGAGTGAGTGAATGAGTGAATGAGTGAGTGTGTGAGTGTGTGAGTGAATGTGTGTGTGTGAGTGAGTGAATGTGTGAATGAGTGAATGAGTGAATGTGTGAATGAGTGAATGAGTGAATGAGTGAATGAGTGAATGAGTGAATGAGTGAGTGAGTGAGTGAGTGAGTGAGTGAGTGAGTGAGTGAGTGAGTGTGTGTGAGTGTGTGAGTGAGTGTGTGAGTGAGTGTGTGAGTGAGTGTGTGAGTGAGTGAGTGAGTGAGTGAGAGCGAGTGAGCGAGTAGTAGTAGGTGGAGGATGGATGGATATGTGGTGAGTGAAAGAATAAATTCAGTGAAAACGATTGAAATCAATGAATGATGAAAATGGTGCGTGCGTGGGTGTGTGCTGATGTTGGGACAATTTCAGTTATGGGATAATGACGTGAGCTCCTTCTGTTCGTTCACAGACCAGTTTTCTTGTGAAATTTAACGACATGCAGAGATCGACGGATTATCCTCACTACCACAAATAATACTCAAAAGATTAGAATTCAAATGAATCGCATAGAAAGAGAGAGAAAGAGGGAGAGAGAGGACATTAGAAATCAGAAGAATGAAGATTGTTTAACTGAAAGAAAAACAACCGACTACACAAGAATTATAATGACTTCAGAGCACAAGTACATTATTTGTCTTACGCGTGATGGCGCCGGCTTGGTGAAGGTTGACAACCCTGCGTGAGTTGACTAAACATGCAAAAACTTTCGCGTAAAAAGAAAAATAGTAAGAAATATCGAAAGCAATAAGCAAACGCCATGAAAAATTTCTGAACGTCAACAACTTTATAAATGTAGATAAACCTATCAAAAAGTGAATTCTAAGCACCTCTTCAGTATTTATGGACTGAGTGGGTTAGTTTCATTCCAGATAAAAAAGGAAGAACTGTAAGAAAAAAAAAGAAAACTAAACAAAAAAACTGAGTAATCATCAATTTATCATTGATTTCCAAGTGATAATATCGAAATGAAACACTAATTAGCATGATGATTCAGCTCTATATCTTCTAGTATTTCAATATTGTCACTGGGATACTGGACAATCAAAGAAGTAGCAAATCATTACGGCATTTTCCACTTCCTAGAGATAAACAGGAGTCTGGAAAAGCCAATTTTGCTGAAAATAATTGTTCAAATCGAGAAGCTTAGCAAGAATTCAGCGACAACGACATTCACATTTACAATAGTAAAAGAACATTTGAAGCTGCATGCTTTCAAAACTCTATCTTATCATTTCAAATAACTATTCTATATATTTACCAATAAACACTTAATTCAAAGATTAATAACATTTCCTACGACCCACACAAGTCAATCGGCAGGCACGATCCTATGAAGTCCACCTTGCCAACCCTTGCTTTCAAAAAGAAAAAAAAAAGTGAAAAACAAGCCTCTGAAAAACACAAGTGCAACTCACGGAAACCATATCAGTTTAATCGTCTTCAATTGTTTGTCGGTTTGTCGCCTTATGGTTCAAAGATTAATAGCATTTCCTACGACCCAGATTGAGTCACCTGGGATTGAATGGTTTGTCGCTAAGAGGTGTTTCTTTGTGTCAAAATGTCATGTAAAATGACGACGGGGTAGCATTCTTCCAAAAAGAGTACCAAAGTTGAGAAGAAGTTCAACGTTTCAATTCAGAAACCCAGACAAGAGTAAATCAACGACAAAGATAACTGTCGTTCCAGTACCACTGTAATCAAAAGGTGGGAAATCTCTCGTCGTTCCATGAAATGCGCCGATTCCGGTGGCGAATGAAGTCTTAGAACGGAAATCCTAGGAAAATAAAGTTTTACGAGTGAGTATATTATCAGCTCAATGGAAATTTTACGGGCAACTGTAAGACTTTGTAAAGACGCCCAATGAAAGCATTCAAGTAAACATCAAAGAATTTAAATTGAGTGGTATAGGTTACAAAGCAGACTAAAGCAGCATCCTACTAAGTTGTAAACTTGTGCTTGTAAAAGTAAAAAAACTTGTAAAAGTGGTCTAGATTAATAATTCAGAAGTAGAGAGCCGTTAGGTTAATGGTTTAAAAACTAGTGCAATACGAATGCATACAGTTAGCTAAGGTTGTTATAAGAGAAAGATAGAGGTAATAGGGCAAAAGAGATGGAAGCATTTCTTCAGGAATATCATTCCAAACAATTCTTGTTCATAATCATTAACAATGAGAAGGATAATAATAACATCGAATATTGAAATAGGAGAAATTATTGTAACAGAAAAAAAGGGAGGTAAGAGGATATCACAGAAAAAAGCAGTTCTTCAGAAATACCACTTACAAGAGGTTTTCATTGATACTTGGATGGCGCATCCCCACTGGTTGTGCAGATCGCAGCATTCTCTGGAATCTCAAGGTCAACATCGCCAAAGTCTGCCCCAGGTCGCCACCACCAGAGGCATTGGCCGTCCCTCTGGATCACAGGGAGATTTGTCGCCATGCGACTTTGATACCAAGACGGTGGTGCATCCTGGTATTGGTTTACTCATAGCTAGGCTTCCTGATGGAAACTTCGGACTCCTTCCCAGCTTGGGAGACCCTTCTAGAAGGATGAATCCTCCGTCTGTACATCACAGCCCGACACTCAGGAACACATCAAGCCACGATCAGGCGGTAAACCATTGGAAGGTTTTTATTGACAATCAGTAACAATATAAGAATAATAAAAATAAAATTCTATGAAGTTAATGACTCAAGAGAAGTGAATTCCTTATCGTGATCAAGATCAGATATTCTTTTTAAACAAATAAGTTTCTTAAATGTGTTCAAATGTTTTGAGTAAAAATTTGAGATGAAAAACAAAAAATGGGAAAGAGGACAGGACTAAACCGCTATCAGCCATGGAATGATGCATCTGAAAAGAATATAAAGCCCGGAAAAGAAAGTTAGTTGTGGTTTCGTTGAAGACATTACATTCGATTTTTGTGATAACTGCTCATCATTTTTCGCCCACATTATCATAGATCCCAATACAAGTGGAATATATTCCAATAAAAATGCATGGATGTTCGAAAAAAAGATTGAAATACGATCGAACGAGTAAAATATTACATGAAAAGTATGCGGATCGACGAAGACAGCTGACATGCCACGCGCAAATCGTCGATTCGGATACTGGTTGGACTACATTCGGTGAGGTTACACAATCACACTCTTTCGCAATTAATGAGCAAAATCATCATTTCACGAACTCCGTTCGACTCTTGAATTCAATCACTTACTGGCAAACGATTACGACGACGACGTCAAGGCCTCGCATGCACAGGATCCTATTCTCCTTTGAATAGAGAGGCATCACTGAAGAATTCAAGCCTTAATTCCTAGCTCCATCAAGAAAGAACAGAGGACGTATTAGAAAGGTGCTTTGTGGTGAGATACGCATTAGCGCTATTGTCCTTTCCGGGGAGTAACCCCCATCGATAGAACTAGCTGAGAGACAGGCGAAACGAATGACCTGCATGGTGTGGTGGTGAGCGCGTTACTTCCCGGAAAGGACAATAGCGCGTTCGTTCCCCACCATAGACACCTGCGGTCCAGAGTTTTGCGAATATCTCGGCTTCATTAAAGTTACATTTCGCAATATACCCTGCCATTAAAAAGAGTAGGCAGTAAACAAAAACGGTTAAGATACGCATTAGCATCAAACTTAAACGCATCTAGATAAAGTGATACGGTATCAAACTTCGTTGATGCTCAGTATTTTAGAAGTTCGACTGTATCGCTGTCACTGCCAAAGCTTGAGGTGCTTGAGGTATCCGAAGAAAACTGATAGGGAATATGAGTGACAAACTGTGAATGTAGATGGTAAACAGAGAACAAATGCAAACGCACTGCGTCATGAAAATGAGATATGAGAATGACAGTCTTCCTAAGAGCGCCTCGACTAAACACATTTCCACAGAACAGATGATGTGCAAATGGTGTCTTCGAACACGAACAAAAACCATCTCTAAAGCACGAATGGAATTGCCGGCGACATATGATGCCGCTTAAAGTATGAAAAAGTAAACAGAAAAAGGAGGGACATCTGCGCTGAATAATCTAAAAGCTGAAATTGAAAAACAGAGATGTATCTCACCACAGATGAAATGAAACGATGTACAAACTTGTTTCTCCTCCAAAGAAAATCGTACTGTGATACGACTGACACACTGAATTTTGAAGTCTTCTTCTCCGCCAGGGCTATAAAGATATTTTGCCAAACCTTACTTTAGTATACACCATTTAAGAAACAAAAACGATAGAATGTGTTTTTTGCTGCTTGTCAATCCCTTAGCCATGCGGCATGCATTCGAGCACACTCATTGCGTAGCAGAGGCGATTGACTACAGGTTAGGCTTGAACAATGACAACATCTGTTAAGAAGATAGTAATTAGAGTAAAGGCTGTATTAAGAGCTTCATATCAGATTATCAAAAGCTCAAAGGCTGTTTTTCTCTCTGTCTTTGAAAACGTTTCGCTTCCTCATAATTCTATCCAGAGTCGATTCCACCATATAACCACACAGCTCTTCCTTGCTTTCGGCCCGGTTCCTTTGCGCTAAAACAAATCCGGGAATATTGAAAACGCAAGGAAACTGCGGTAGCAATCAAAAAAGTGAAAAGTAAACTGATGAATGAGTAACGAGAACAACTATAATGATGGAATGTGACGAAAATCAGTTGTTTTTCTAAAGTCAAAAAGCTCCACTTATCTAGTAAAGTGTGAAAAAAACATCAAACGATATTCATAATTCAATCTGTCAACTCTGCAATCAGTTAAACGAATTGAGATTTGTGACGGTGCAGCCAGCAGTCGTTGTGTTACACTTTCTCATCTTCACTCACCAACGCTATCATCGTTATCGAGCATTTTCAAAAGCCCTTGCGAACAAATTCCTTGAGTACTACTAAATCATTACACAATCCATTTACACAATGAAAAATCTCAATGATACCAACTCTTTACAACAGCTGTAAACCACAGCATACATCGGAATAGTGAATTGTAAAGGAGATAAAAGGATAAAGGATAAAGCTCTCGGTGTTGATCAATCCTTGAGGGATGCGCCATGCATTCGAGTTCATTAAGTATCGTTGGAGGTGATTGAATGCATATTTGGCCTTTACAATGACTCGCGGTGGCCGGCCGATGTATCCAGTCAGTGCTGCTATCCTCCCAGACAAGTCTGGTACCAATTTGCCGACCCCGGAGGGATGGAAGGCTTGGTGGGCCATGGGCGCATTCCACGTGCGCGTCGCAGTGGCGCCTCCAACCACTGCGCCACACGCGCCCTGTAAAGATTAGACCTCCTAAATCTATTCAACATTGCGCCCAGTGCTGGGAAATTGCTTTTCTTTATGATGCTACTACGTTACTTTAGTATACACCATTTAAGAAACAAAAACGATAGAATGTGTTTTTTGCTGCTTGTCAATCCCTTAGCCATGCGGCATGCATTCGAGCACACTCATTGCGTAGCAGAGGCGATTGACTACAGGTTAGGCTTGAACAATGACAATGGCAAGAGTCCACCAATGTGTCGTGCTAGCTTTTTCTATCCTCCCAAACTACTATGAAATCAGTTTGCCGACGCCGGAGGGATTGAGGCGGGCTCGCTTAGCCAGGGGTAAAAGGTCGAACCAACGATCATGTGTATACTGCAGGACACCGATCACTGCTCTACACACCATCATATACTCTATACTCCTCGTTTATCGTCCATTGTCTCCGAGTGGCAGGAGGTGATGCGATTACATGTAGAATTGTAATATACTACAGAGGGTTTCTTCCTTCACTAAACAGTCATGCATGCTGACACTTCTTCGTAACAAAATCCACCTGAAAGTAAACAAATCCCACCATGGTTAATCTCGAAGAGCCTCGCAGGTAGTGACTGGCCAAGAAGAGCAGAACAGCAGAAAAAACTTCAGATAAAAAGTATGGAGGTCTTCGTAATTCTCATGTGAGGCGTGCGGCAATAGTTTACTCTGCCAGGTGACAGATTAAAAATTTCATTGTTGTAAATTTGAACCACTTAAAACTAACGAAATTACAGGTGATATGCATGATGCCATTTGATCATTTGAATAGTTTAACAGAAAAAAATTAATAATAACCACTTAGTTATATAAAAAGATGGAAAAGAAATACGATAGTGACTAAGTGATGAGATGATGGATAAATCAATTCGATTCAAATACTATCATTTCAATTTTAACTCATTCTTTACCGGCTACTCTTTTTAACGGCAGAGTATATTGCGAAATATAACTTCAACGATGCTGAGATATTCGCAAAATTCCAGACCGCAGGTGTCTGCGGTGGGTAACGCACGCGCTATTGTCCTTTCCAGGGGTAACGCGTTCACCACCACACAATGCGGGTCCTTCGTTTCGCTTGTCTCTCAGCTTGTTCTATCGATCACTGCCACCAGCAATAACCAGTCAGCGAGATTGATCTGGGGAGCCCAAATCGGCAACGAACACAGTTAAGCTGTGACTGCAGTTACTACCTTTTCAATATTTAGGAGCAAAAAAAAAAAAGAATGAGAAGAACACCAAAAGAAGACCTTTCATACAAATGCATAGATTGTCAAATTAAAGTGATGTCCTTAAGACATGTTTAAGAAACTCCAGAAATTCCTCGAAAGATCACTCCAGTAGTGTTGGACGTGTTAGTGAACACTCGACTATGGCAGGGAATTTGGTTAATTTCGTGAGAAGAAAAAAAATGTAATAATTGTCTACCGAATAGTTCCCGTTCTCTGCACTATCGCATGCTTCTTACAGTAACTATATTTACTGACAATAATTCTGCTTCTATTCTCGCACATTCTTCAAATTGTTCTCATGCACCTGCGTTGCAGATGGCTGGAAAAAAAACTTGTAACATCTTTTTAGCAGCTATTCTTTTGCGTCCGACAGTTCGAGCACTGAAAAGGTAACAGTCTGCTGCAGGCATTCCTCAGCATCTGGCGATCCAATCTGCTTTTTGTATAAACTGCTCTCAGGGAAGTTCTCCCCACAGTTCTCTCCAGAGTTCTCCAAATAGCGTTCCCTACCAGCTCGGTCTCCTTCTTGGTACTGACTGCTGTATCCGTCACCATTCTGTATAACGTCATACTGCACTGCTGTGGTTTTATATAAACGGTAATAAAACAAGTTTGAAATCGCGTTCTCTGATACTACACGAAAAGTTAAGCGTAGCATAATCACACAAGGCGAGCAGTCAATCGAGCTAACAACTACGACTACTTACCGTTCGCACTATATTTCTAACACTATAAATCTATGGTACAAAAAAAAGAAATTTGGAAAGGACGATGACAGAGAAAGGACAAAGACAAGAATCCTTATGCAGTTCGTTGATCATACATAATATTTGCATCGAAATTCCATAGAACGTCGAAGTAAGGATGACTGATTAACGTTTTCTTGACGAACTCAAGCTCAATATCGCCGCTGAGTTCGACGTTTTTCGTGACTGCAAACGGAACAGTTGCTGAGATTAAAGCGAATTATTAAATAGTTTTACAAACACTTATGACCGTATCCTGAGCAAAAGCAAATATATTGTCATCAAATACACATAAAAAAAACAAAGTTCTCAGGCGTTGATCAATCCCTGAGGGATGCACCATGCATTCGACTTTATTAAGCATCTCTAGAGACGATTGAATGCATACCTGGCCTTTAGAATGACTCGCGGTGGCCTAGCGATGTGTCCAGTCACTGCTGCTATCCTCCCAGACAAGCCTGATAGCAATTTGCCGATTCCGGAGGAATCGGAAATTTGGTGAGCTTAGCGTGCTGGGCTCAATCCCATGTGTATTACAGGGAGCCTCCGATCACTGCGATAGCTGTATCACCTGTCACCTGTAGTCCCGTTGATCGTCGAGTGACTCGAGCGGGCGCCAGTAAATCCTCCATTTTTCCCTATGGCGTGCAAGAGTAGCCCAGTGGGTTCTCCTCGCTTTCAGGACTCGTCGAGCATCATATCTTTCTTCTAGGTTTTTCGTGAAGAACTCTGACCATGGGACCGGTGGTCTTCCTGCAGTACGTCTGCCGCTTGGCTAATGTCTGGTGTTATAAGAACGATATCATCAGCAAAGCGAAGGTTATGTATCTGCTGACCGTCGATTTTCACTCCCATATTATCCCATTCCAATGTTCGTATGACGTTCTGGAGGGTGGCTGTAAACAATTTTGGCGAGATTGTATCGCCCTGCCTAACTCCTCTCTTGACGTCAACGTCAATATCGTTGTAGAATGGTGAAATCTTGGTTGTGAAATTTTTGTACAGCTTACGAAGAATCTTTATGTATCTTTATGTTGAACAACAGCACGATCTCGCTGGCCTTCCACTGAGTAGGGACCTTGCATTTAGACAGGTAACGTGTGAAGAGACTAGCCAGTCTGCTTACGAGGACTGGCGGAAGGTTCTTCAGATGTTCTGATCTTATCCTGTCCGGACCTGGTGCTGTTCGATTTTTCACCGACGAAATGGCATGTCGGACTTCGGAAGGGAGAACCGGTGGTACAACAAATCCATCCTCTTTTATTTCATAAGACGGGAGGTGGACGTGATTATCGAAGAAATCTGAGTAGTAATCGTGGACGATTTTCTCCATTGCCTTTCTGGACGCTGTTATTGTTCCGTTTGGGTGTCGCAATCATCTTGGTATTGTAATTGGCGAATCTTCGGTGTGCTTTGCGAGTGCTTTTCCCAGTCTCTGCAGCTTCGACCATTACTGCTGCTCTTCTCACTTTAAGATCGACTTTTATCGCCTGTCTGCGTTGTTTCGCAAGTTCGGACATTAGATCGCGGTTGCCTGCAGCTCGTGGGATTCCACGCTGGCGTATTAGCTCCAGAGTTTCAGGAGACAGACGTCTCTTGGCGACTTCCCAATTCTCAGCTTTCATAGCGCTGACGTGAATATGTTGAATGAGTCAATCGTATTTCTCGTCGATGATGTCGACAACGGCATCTTTCCAAATGCCGACTAATGAGTTGAATAAGTCCCAGTTTGTGGTGATTCTGGGACTTTGGTTTTTGAATTTAACGGCTTTTTCTCCTTTTCGCGAGAAATAGAATCTTGCACGAAGGAGGCGGTGGTCTGATCCTCTGTAGAATTCTGAGATAACAGCCACATCGGTTAAGCAAAGCTTTCTATTTACTATGATATAGTCTATTTCGTTATGGTACTCTCAATTGGGAGATTGCAACGTCCATCTTTGACGGTGAGGCTTCTGGAATTGCGAGTTACCATGGATGGTTTTGGTCGCCATGATAAACTCAGAGAGCCGCTATCCCTGTTCGTTCCATTCTAATCCGTGGGTCCCAATGTGACGTTCCTTAGACGATCTTCTTTGTCCGATCTTGGCATTGAAATCTCCAATGATGACCTTGAGGAATGTATGGGTTTCTCTGTAGAACCTCTCCAAGTCCATGTAGAACGCTTCGACTCGTCATAGTTTGATGTTGGCGCGTAAACGACGAAGATTATCAAATCCGGTGTGGATCCACATCTTTTTAATCGTAAAAGTCCGATTCGGGTTTTAAGCTGTTCGAATGAATCGTTGTTCGTGGGCAAACTCGTGTTGACGAGAACGCCGACACCGCCTACGCTTCTAGTGTCGCATGTTCCGAGGAAAAGTTCTTCTCCAGTGTCATAGACAGCGTTGAATGGGTGGCG
The DNA here is from genome assembly GCA_009735665.1 of Angiostrongylus cantonensis. Lineage (NCBI taxonomy): Eukaryota > Metazoa > Nematoda > Chromadorea > Rhabditida > Metastrongylidae > Angiostrongylus > Angiostrongylus cantonensis. Next base: position 212,162 of record MQTX01000222.1, on the reverse strand, counting down.
TCGTGTCGTCTCGGCCAGGTCGATGACGTCGTCTTACCTTATCATCCTTGTTTGCATGAGCAAGTCCTCTATCGAGGACTCGGATGCAAGTGTACGTGCGTTGTAGGTACAGATCGTCACCATAGTTCTTGATCCAGGCAGCTTCCATTGGCCCTGAGATTTTAGCAGCCTCTCCGTACTCCTACCTAACGCTGCGAAAATGGGGGCTCTTTCGGGGTCAGGGGAATGAGGCCCGTTTTTTCACTGTGTTTAGCGTATTTGATACCCACGTATAGCTTGCTGGGGTCTGAACGTGGGGGCTGGTTATACTCACGGGTAGCTTTCCAGGCTCTCCCAGAGTGGACATGGAGCTTATTTGTTGGAGGCGACTCCTAACCGCCTCCCATATACTTCCCTGTCACTTGATTGCAGGCTTCTGGTCGAATTGACTCGTAGAATACAATCCGCATAAAGGGAGAACGCACCCACACACGCATGCATGAATACGCCTAGCAAATACAGAAAGTATGTGCCAAATCGGTGCAGCAGAAACAGGGAGTCCATCCCCTGGATCCACCTGCGTCTCAGGAAAGCAAAAGTCGCTTTTGGACCGCGATTAACCCCCTATCCGCCACCTGGGAACGCGCCACGTAGCCTCGCGACTAATCGGCACGAGATCCCTCATATGAGGGAGATCCGTGGCACTGCGCTACATGCGTCCAAATACACAATACATTGACTAAATTGTCATCAAGTAGAACAAAAAACTGATAGATTCACTTCATCAAATAGATAATAAATCGATCTCGAGTTTTCTGAAAAAAATGTGAAAATGTCTAACAAAATAAAGAACCAATTCTCATTCTACATCACTGAGAAACATAGCCATCTCATATATCCACATTTTTCAGCGTCAAACCAAATCCTACGTCATATCCTCTTAAAAACCTTCCGGTAGTACGGAAAAGTGTGATTTAATAATATGCGATTTATTTACGACCAAATTCCCTTTTTTCCCTCCGAGGAACTCTGACGTGGGTTTGATGTCAGCCAGTTTTCGTTTTTAAAAAAAATCTCATAATATTCCCTACGAAGAATAATGGCCGAGGAAATCTTTCCATCTCAAAAAGAGTGTTCAGCAATACTGTCATAATTGACATTAAAAATGTATTATTTGCATGTTATCTATTACTTACTTACATGGCTACTCAAATAGCCCGTATTCATTTGTTGTGTGGGTTCCTAAATAATTTCCATTTGTTTCTCTCTCGCGTAATCGTCGCCCATGGTGGTGATCCGATTAAAACATGATGACGTCCACTAAGCTCATTCTGTATTCCTGAAATCGTTGTCATCTGTGAGTGCAGATGTTGACGCTAAAAAGGAACACGTCCGTCTATTGTTAGGGTAGTCTTGCAAGAGAACGCTTGCATTCTCTTGAACTCCACTCTGTTGTTCTTTCCGTCTATTTGTCATCTGTTCTTCTTATTTTTTTTTTTTTGGCCGGTGCATCTTTGTCTCGTTATTTTCGCTTAATTACTGGAGTTTTAATCGATTGGTCATTAATGGGTTCCAGTGAAAATATGAACACCTGCGGATCGCCTGGCAATACTGAGTCAAATAGTGATGCAAACTCCACAGATATATAACAGACAACAGTCCATTCATGAAATAACAGGGGAGAGCTTCCAGAAAGAGAACATTTGCTTAAAGCTTTACGAAGTAGAACGAGTTATCGGTCATGAGAACGCAGATTAGAGATTGTTCCACTTAGTGCGCTGGAAGGGGTTCAGTTAGATTGATTACTCCTGGGAACCCGCTGAAAATGTGCCAGTTGCAAAAAAGGTCACCTTTGACTAACGGGAATCAAGAAAAATGGTCCCAAAGCGTACAGAGGACAACAGTGAAGACATCAAAATCAAGCACTCATAAGGATTTGGTAAAAAAGCGAAGTTCGTCGAAGTCAGCTTCGAAAAAACGTAACGGTTCACCGGAAACACAAGATGACAGAACAGACTCAGCGGACTCGGAACAGAAGCTACTCTCAGATCGCGGCCGTATACTGATGGTGGTAAAGATAAAACGAGGATATCTAAAAAAAAAACCAACATTGCCACCTGCCAGCTGCAGACGAACAGTAACTAAAGTTGGAGTGAAATCGTATCTATCAATCACAGCGAAGGATCGTAGAAGTACCTAGTTCATACAATCTGCGGAATCACGATCAGCTGCTAAAAAACCTCTTCAGTTGACGCAACCATGGGTGTATGAAAGCGGCTCGCAGGAAGAATATGAGACCGACAATGAACTCGAAAAACGGACGAAGCAGCAGAAACTTCTTAAAAGGGACTGATAGAAAATCGAGGAGGAAGATACACTATGCCAAAACCAAAATGAAAAACCATTTGAGAGATACAGCAACATGACAGTGGCTATAAAAGGATAAAGGATAAAGCTCTCGGCGTTGATCACTCCCTGAGGGATGCGCCATGCATTCGAGTTCATTAAGTATCGTTGGAGGTGATTGAATGCATATTTGGCCAGTTTTTGCAAATGTTGAATGATTCAGATAATAATTTTGATGGTCTTTCTGCTACGTTATCACTACCCTACAATTAAATTTTTGTCAAAAATGTTTTATAACCCGGAGTCCTACGTTGCCATCCGAAAGCCCAGATAAGAGTTAAGGAATAACAAAAGCGAGAATAATGGCCGTTCTGGTATCAAATAAGTCGCATGACGGCAAATCTTCCTCTCACCCACAACGCCCGGCGACTCCCTGGAGTGTTGACGACTTGGCAAAGGCTTCGGCAAGGCTGACTCCGGGACTCCAGGAGCCCACAATAGCTAAGCCAGCAAATGTTCGCAAAATGAAAATTATACTGGGGCCCTAAAACCTGGAAACCAAGAAATCCTTAATATACGCTTGCTAACACAACGAGAAGAGATCTCTTCATGTGTATATCACAGTGCTCCTCCTAACAAAAGTGTATTTTGTGTTCACTAATGTCATTCTACTAAACAGAACAATATATTGCATTTGCCAATATCCATCTTGATATGACATTACCCTATCCCTTATTATTTTTCTTCATTTATTATCTATTGCTACTCTTGCACGCCATAGGGAAAAATGGAGGATTTACTGGCGCCCGCTCGAGTCACTCGACGATCAACGGGACTACAGGTGATACAGGTGATTATCTATTCCTTTATTCATAACCCTATGCTTCTTCTACTATTGCCGTGTCTTAGCATTCCCTTAACTTCATTTTTTTTAAATCTTTGGTATACAAATTAAGATAAGATGTTATCTACCACGTCAATATGTATGCAGGTACGCATGTGGTGCAGTGGTTGAAGGCTCGCTACAACACACACGTGGAATCGTTCCCCGCACCCATGGCTCACCAAGCCCTCCATCGCTCTGCAGTCGGCAATTTGGTACCACCAGACTTATTTGGGAGGATAGTAGCACTGGCTCGATACATCGCTACCCCACCGCAACTCATTGTTAAGGCCAGATATGCATTCAGTCATTCCTAAACGATGCTTAATGAAATCGAATGCATTCCGCATCTCTAAGGGATTGATCAACGTCGAGAGCTTTATCCTTTATCCTTTATGTTCATATGTTAAGAAAATGATGCATTTTTGAAAAGTCATCAAAAAGAAAAGAGGGAAAAACCATGGTATATGAATACTAATAGAACGTTCCAAAAATATGAAGAAAAAAACTAACTACACAAAAACTACGAGAAACAAGTTGAAAATCAATGGCATTTGAGGTAGAACTGAAGAAGCAAAGCTTCAAAAATAAAAAAAAAATAAAAATAATAACAAAAAAAATTAAAAATTAAAAATAAAATTAAAAAGGAAGAAATTTTTAGTAGAACTTAGAAAGCTAACGATTTTCTGACTAGATATGTCTAAATGTAAACACAATGGACTACGATTGCGAGAGAAACGAACGAATAGCATATGTGCTGTGGTCCGCACAACTCGTGAAGACGGACCGTCCAAGTATCCAAGTAAGTAAGTAAATGTAAACACAATGGACTACGATTGCGAGAGAAACGAACGAATAGCATATGTGCTGTGGTCCGCACAACTCGTGAAGACGGACCGTCCAAGTATCCAAGTAAGTAAGTAAATGTAAACACAATGATGATTAAATCACCTGAAAATCTCTTTAAAAAGAGAAAATAAGTCAGGATTTGGCGCGAAAAAAGACGGATAGTGTTGACCAAATCGTTGATACTAAAAATAGCAGCACAACTGGTTAACTCATGTGTTCTCTTTTTAAGTTAAGAAATATATTCAGATCAATAATATACTAAAATGAAAAAGTATAAAATCAATACGAATGTGGCTCTGAAACCACGATCGATATAGAGATGAACGAACGGTTGGTCTCTGTCGATCGGCTCTGCCAACGTAGATCACAGCCGATCATATCGATCCTTCTGTGAGTACACATTTCATGTTTCTTCGTTTTGTTTTTTTTTTCGTTTCTTTAGAAGTAAAAGCTATGAATCTATAAAAGATATGAAACGAAGTCAAAAGCCAGTAATAGCGATTTTACGATGATGACGTTCATGACATGATAAAGAGCGAACACAGCTATATGGAACGCTCAGGGGCGTGATGAACTAGCACTATGGAACGCGCGCTATGTCAATGTCGGTGGATGAGTGACTAAATGAGTGATTGCGTAGGTGTGAGGGTATTTGGGTGTGGGAAGTACTTTCAGGACTCGTCTAACTGCCGTCCATGCCATTCAACATCAAATTCATACGAAATCGTTCTGTTTGCTGAGTGAGTGAATGATCTCTTGAACTCTGCACACAAGCGGTCATGTGATAGGATGACGACGAACTACTATGGATGATGTTGAGGAATGGAGAAGAGTTGTTGCTTAACCACGAGAAATGATTTGCGTACTTGATTTAAACGCACCTAGAGTGATTAACGTCAATACATCTCGTAAACAGTTAACTAAACACTCATGATTACCTCATCAAACCATTACTCATACTTCCAAGTGGAAACCGCCGATGTCTTGTACCTTAGGGAGGAGAGGAAGGGGATGGAGGTAAAAACAGTTGAGAGTATCAAAAATAAAGCACCAAAGATGGTCTTTTGTTCACTTCCTAATTTTTCACACACCAGCGACGTTCTAATAATTCTATAACGATTATAACTATAACTATAACTTATAACTAGTATAACTAAGTACATGCAAGTCATTGCACAGGCCAAATAAGCATTCAGTCACCTTTACAATGTTAGTGCGCTCAAATGGCGCATTCTGAAGAACTGGTCTACGTTAAGCGCTTTATTCCCCTTATTCGTGGCATGAATAAACTAAAAGAATCATTGTAGTGTGCAAGAGATAAAGTGGACAGAGAATATTACAACTGAGTGAATTTTTCACTAGGATCCTAAAAAATCTAAAACACTCTGTTGGTATTACGATCCACTTAGGAAATGTCCGACCATCAAAAGATTAGATGGAGGCATTTTTCCGTTCAGTTGGTTAACTGGAATGCTTTACAAGAATCATTTGAGTGCGATTTAAAGAAGAAAAAACACCATAATACAGAGGAAACAATGTGAAAAAATGGGTTAGTAGATGAAGTTTGCAATGAAGCTGATGTTATCGTGAAGCTAACCAGGAGACTTTTCTAAATGATAAAAATTCAGTGAAAGGAATTTGTTAACGGCATCGTGGGAAGCCACCTGCACTTCGGAAAAAGCGATTGCGGCTCGCGGCACGGACAAGGCGTAATGGATACGGACAGCATTCAGGATAATAAAAGCTGTGTCGAAAACGAATTAGAGTGAGGGTGGAAAGACAGAGAAAGAGGGGGCGTGAGAGAGAGAGAGGGAAATATGAAGAGACGGAAGTGAAGATGAATACAGAAATCATTATGAGAAATGACAGCACAGAAGTGCAGCGTATTCCCCGTTGTCCTCTATGCTTATGTAAAATAGAATTCACGAACGTCATACTTAAGATTTGCTCATATAAAATTACGACAAAACACTCCCTGATTTCTGCTTGATTCGAAAGCATATCGCAGTTTTTCTTAAATTTCGAATGCACATTATGTCTAAGGCTTCCTTTTTTTTGTGTGATCCATGTTGAGTAGAATATAATCAGTAGTTCAAATAAGTAAAAATACGTATGTACTACATGAAAAATAATTGCGTGATGGTCCTTTTAACATCTAGTCAGAAAACGTAAATCGTTATCTAGAAAGAGGATGGGTCGCATAGCGCAGTGTTAGAGGCGCACTACGATACAGCTTAACCTTAGGCTAACTAAGACCGTCAGGAAACTGCAAGTTGATACCAGAACTGTCTGTGACTACAGTCTGTGCCCGTTAGTCATTGCTTAGACCAAATTTGTATTGAATCTTCCTTGTTATGTTTAATATATAATGAAAGAATGGACGTATACGTCCAAACGTGGCACCGCTTGTAGACGATATGGATACTATTCTGCCCATGTTCGTTCAGTGGATTAAGGAAGTTTTTTTTCCATAATACATGTATAGCTATTTTTCGATAGTTGATCGAAAACAGATCAATGTAGGAGCGGTGGGTGAAGAAAAGCTGTTCTCTACACTTAACAATTTACGAGAAAACTCTTTCTGGACATGTTCATTGACTGGTAATTTCACTAAACATAAAACTTCATCTCATCAGATTCGACTAATCGACGAATGCATGGAAGGTATTGGCATAAGAAATATTGATAAACCCAGTATAAACTGCGAAGTCCTTCCAAATGCTGATAGCAATGTATTTGAAAGATGGACCATAGAAGCACAGTAAATAATAGTATACAAGCTATTCATAGACATAAACAATAGATCAGCGTCTCTTGTTCAGTCCTGCCCTGCTATGTTCACAATCCCTGAAGTCGTCTTGTTATCAAAAAAAAGGTTGTTCGTTATCAAAAAAAAAAGCTCCGCAAAGGTTTCAAATTGAGCGTCGTCCTACCTGGCAGTCGCCGAAAGCAGAACATACGTTAACGTGTTAGTGCAGTAGAATTTATGATACATGGCTAAGGAAACTAATCAGGGCTGTATGCATCGCCGTATACCACTGTTTAGAAACTCTAAAGTAAAAGCTAGTTGTTGGAATGATGTTTCATATGAGAAAGTGAAACGATGAATTGATGAAGCTAAATGCAATGACAAAATTGGCTATATTTCTACATTTTCCTCAACTGGTCATTCGATTAATAAAAAGATTCTTCATCATCGTGGAAAAGTCGTCGTCGCAAAACGGCTAGTTTTCCTACAATTCACACGCACCGGCAGTTCCCTATGTGAAGACGTGGGAAACGCATCTGTCACGGCCATAACGGGTCTCCAAGAAGAACTATCCTCTATCGACTACTATTCTAGTAAAGAACAGGAAACATCAAGCTGCAGACGAACCAACAAGCCAATCGGACAACGGCTACATGACAATGAAACGAAGGAGATGTCGAAGTCGGCATGCACAATATCTGAGGACCTGAGCTGTCTAAATGTTTACATATAAAACTGACTATGACTTTTGTTCAATTGTTACGTTAGAAAAGAAAATCATAAATAGAATAGAAGTGACATCGCCGTAGCTCATCGAAGAAACACAGTCGAAGAATGTCGAGCTGTGCTCAGACCAATGATAACACCCTCTCTGAAGCAGCGTGTCTAATACGAGATGTGGAAAAAATTACCCATAAAAGTTTTTAGTAGTTAGACAAATCACTCAGTCACTTAGAAGCTCTGCAGCATAAGGTAACTCAGAGTTCAGAGAAAGACTGCAAAACTGCCGACTGCAAAAGTTGGATGTAATACAATTACGTTTAAAAAAAATAATTCGTTTCGGCATCATAAATCAATGGCCAATAATAGTTATTAAGTGTAGAAGAGAGGTAACACCAAACCAAATTAAATGACTATCATTTGAACGGTTATAACAAAACAAAATATTGGAATGCCGAGATTCAAGCAAAACACGCAAAGACAGTTGGGCTCTGTCTTTCTCTCAACTATTAGCAATCATCCGTCAACAGGAATGATCTCGGGAGCATAAATCGATACTCGAGCTAGTTAGGCTGAAAACGTTTACGAAGTCATTATGTTTCAACTTTTACTACGATCACATTCATAAACGTCAAGACATTGTGATTTCTAGTACAGCTTCACTTTAAGTGGTTTCGATGCCAACTTGTGCTCTCCAGACAATTCCCGTAGACGGGTGATTGCTGGTAGCACCCAATGAGTAAAAAAAATGAGGGCTGAGAGAAAGAAAAAGCAAGGAACTCAGCTGGTATTGTGGTAGGAGGTGAGCCCCCGGTAAGAGAAATGGTGGATTCGAAGCCCACTTAAAATCCCGACTTTTGCTCATATCGAAGCATCCCTCTGGTTGTATTTCACATCTTTCTCTGCGATTAAAAAAGAACGGACAGGAAACAAAAGTTCAAACAAAATCTTTGTCACATAGTCCAAAATCACATATCGTTTGCGGCCGAGCAATTCATCCATTCGATTGGCTGTCTTGCACTCGCCATCCACGAACGTCTTCAGGTTTTTCGTGCGGATCGGCTGTTGACTAAGGAATTTTGTTTTCATGAATGCTTTAGAACGCTGTTCGAATTGACTTTCCTTAGAATTTGTATATAATACTGATAGGACATTCCTCGTTTCTTACCACAGGCAGCCACCAGCCTTTGCGGAATGGAACGACTCCTTTCCAGATCAGTCTGGTATCAATTTCACAACCTTAAAAGGGTAGAAGGTTTGTTTGACTAAAGCAAACTTGAACCAACTGCTCCACGTATAATGCTGAGTGCCATCTCTACGTACTGCGTTTCTCGCATCCTTTACAATATTATTTATTACAATAAACCAGTAAAATATCACAGTAGAGCTAACATCACATTGTTCATCTTATTGCGGATCTAAGCAACTCTCCTTCTAAAATCATTTAAGCGACTCATGAATTTTCTACGAAACAAATCTGATTATGGAAAACAACAGCAGAATATTGTTAGCGAAGTTATAGAATTGTTGGTAGAGAGGGAGAGAAAAAGAGAGAGGAGGTGAAGGAAGATGAGGAGGAGAAACCAGATGTACTTATATTCACGACGACAATAAGCGGCAACAACTGCAATGACGACGATGACAACGACGACACCGACAATAATGGTGATAGTGTTGACGAGAAAGATGATGACGAAGTGCGATGAATTACAGCAGAAATAACGATCTATTAGATGAAAAAGCACAGTACAGAATATCTGGCACAGTAATACTGATTCTCTCTTACGACGCACTTCCACAGCTAGAGTCATTCCTTTCCACTCTTGCTGCCTTTGAAACACGTCATATAATCTTTTGCATTAACAAAGAAGCTAGCATGTTATGTATGTAGTATATTCATAAATTTATGAATAAGCATGCGTGTTCGTAGATATGTATGTATATATGTAAGGACGTGTATATATGAACATAGATATACATGGATATATGTGCGCATGTGTCTATATATGTGTGGATGTACGTCGATGCGTGCGCATACTTGTCTATATGAACATATGTATGAACGTTTATAACTATGCCGACTTCCTTTTCTCAATAAAAGGAGAAAAACACACTTATTGAAAAAACTGACGTAAATATAAACATTGTGGAAGATTGAACTAAAAATATTATTGCACTGGGTTATCCAATTATTTCGCAATCTATGGATATAAACAGGCATTAGTTGTGGAGTGGTGCTATCATATGAGTCTAGCTCTGTTGGTAAGAATCGTTTCTCAGTAGCTATAAATCTGTCGAGAATTTTCAGTCGTTAACATAAACGAAAGGAAAATGTTCTTAGTACATTATAAACTCCTGGATGTGATCGTTCTAGGTAGGATAAATTTAGAGTTATCACTTTAGTGGATTGGTTCGCAAGTGGTAGTCACGGTTCGATCTGGTCTGGTGCCCAAGTTTCGTAAATATTTTAGCATCGTTGTGGTTGCATTAATATCGTAGGCTATCGTGAAAACAAATAATACACAGTAGATGGAAAGTTAGCCCTGTAATCACTTCAGCATCAAATGGAACTCAATTCAGTAAGATGAAACATTCTTGACTGTGATCCGTTGAGACATCGAATCTACAATTTTTCCTATGCAGATACAAATAAATAGTATTTACGAAATACGACTAGATCCGATCAACTAATATGTGACAAGTGAGCTTAACCATACAATTTCATTCTCCATCAGCACGATTTTGTTATTCTGCTTCAAACAGAAGCAAAGCACCGCAAAACTGCGTACCAATCATGACCAGAGATCGAGAGTGTAGGTGTGCCATAGAGATGGAGAGACGAAGGCGATTAGAGACACAGAGTAAATGCAAACGGATTTGAGACGAAAATCCACCAAACAAGTGACCAAATTTTTCGAATGCATGGGAGACTCTAAAAATCAAAAATATAAGAGAGCGTGGATCTGGGCAGTAAAGAGAATGAAGGTAAATGGAGTCCAATCTTCAAAGAAAGTCGTTTAAAATGCTGGGTAAAATTCCGTCTTACAAACGTGTAGACTAGTTGACAGGAGAAATTAAAGAGGAAGAGAGACGAATACGTTCACGTCTACGACGTTCTATAAAGAAGACCCTGTGAATTGTCAATAATGAAATGAATGTACAGCATTGAAGAAAAGCATCGGCCAATCATCGACAGTTCTGAAGAAACGTTTCCAAATGTTGTGTACGAATCATTGGCATAATGTAAACTATGAAATTTTATTCATTCATATACTTTGATGGAATTCTTGAAAAAATCTATATTTATAACAGTCCAGAAGTCATCTAAATCACTTCAGCTACAAGTCTGATTCCCTACAGAGCTTTCGATGCAAATGAACATACATATTTTATTCAGCGACTAGTAGTTACATGGATTATTCTAAGCACTAAGAGAAAACGTCACTTATCTGCAAAACTACGTGAACTGAAGCATAATCTTTAGCGCACTTTTTTATTGTAACGAAATGATGGAGTAGAGGTGGTAAGGTGTCGTAGGCGAAGAGTGAACACAAGGAATGGTTCCGCCTCTCACTTTTAGAAGTATGTGGTGCTGACCTAAGCATACAGTAAGTGTCCTGGCAAACTGATATTCAAAAATTTCAAAAAAAAAACCGGCACAATTTCATTCTCCATCAGCATGATTTTGCTGTTCTGCTTCACACGAAAGCAAAGCACCGCAAAACTGCTTAACAATGCTTCACTTCCCGTTCAAAAGAGAAGAGGAAAAAAACAGCACAAGTCCTCGTTGATGGGCCATCGAGCTGAAACACGGAATAGAGTTCAGCGTTATTATTTGATCGTTTAGTGGATGATCATATGAATCGATATGTGGGCGTTTTTCGTTTTCATAGCTGACGCTGCGATTTCTCTCAAAGGTATAGCACAACGCTGCCTCCATACGATTGTATTTTTCTCATTTTCTATACAGTGTACGTTATAAGGATGACCATTATCTGGAGAACAGGCAGTAAAGTTGATGTTTCACTTAAGGCACTGCTACACCGAACAGTGGTACATAACCCGATAGTGTTTTCAATCACGAATTGGGTAAAATGCTTGAGGTGGTCATCATTCAGAGATTTTCATCACAAAAACATCATGATGAGACACAAAAAACAAGTATGACAACGAGCAACTAGCTTGTCAGCCAGTCAGCCAAGCAACTGACCATCCACAATGCCACCTTGCCAGCTTGTCAACTTGCCAGCCAGCCAGCACCACTCATGAGGCTGCGGCCTCTGTCTGCCACTCAAATCACGTGTCACAGTGGAAAAACTCCGACAAATGAGTACAACATGTGTTCGAAATGTAAACTTGTCACTAGTGCTTTTCACTGAATGACTTTTACTACCTGACATCATTATAGCATTTCGGTTGATTTACCAGTTGCCAAATCGTCACTGATATCGAGTCACATTTTATTTTGTCCAACAGATAGACTTCATTTTTTTAAAGCACTACTCTTCAAAAGATCGATCTCATGATATCTAGGTTCAAGATCTACTCGTTCTCACATGAAATCACTTGAATTTAAGTCCGATATTTTATGAACACAAAAGAAAGAGAGCCACTAGGATCATTAAGCAAATGGTCCAGATTTATTGCTATAGTGAACGTCACAGAAATGGGCTTGGGCTTTTAAAGAACGATTTCTTCCCGCTTTAGCTTAGCACTTACTGTGAAAGTGATCGGGAGGAATATATAACTTGTAGATCTGCATGAAAACTTAGTATTAATTATATGTGGACATCCAAATTTCAAATTAACGCCAAGGGAAAGCAGGAAATAAGAACAACTACGGAGCAAGGAACCATGAAAACAACAAACATGTGTGTTCAGTTCGATATTTGAATCAAAATAGATGGTACTGAGCTTTTAACGGACTTTAATACAATCCCGATTCCATAAATATTTGATAGCAAAACACACGGAACACCACAGAATCCTATAAATTAGCTTAAGAAGGATAAATAAAACAGTTTCATGCCATTCGTGTGTAGTTGAACGAAAAAAGTGCTGAATTAAGCACTTTTTCATTGATGAGCTAAGAAGACGTTGATATATAACTTTATCCTGCTAGTGGCTTACTTTTAACGTCCTGAGAGTACGAGCGACTGTGGGACATCGACTCGGATCATCCATCGTCTCTGAAGAAGACGAAGATGTCGAAACGTTGCTTTTTATCAACTTCATGTTAGCCTATCAATGAAAGAATACATGTTGATTAGTCATGCCGAAGTTAACAGAAAGTCGATCTTCGAAATTCTGAATTAAGCGCAAAAATAGTGCTTACGGTCCAGAGAGTGAACACAGGTTATGAAATAGCGATGTCGACAAGTCGTCAAGTGAAGACACGCAGTTGACGAGCGCACAAACAAGAGAGTGCCCTCCTCAGACGACGATGGACGGACGGAATCGATGCCGTACGCCGAAAAGCTGACTTTCAAAAATCAATGAAGATGAGGAGGGAGTGAGAGAGTTTCTTCAACTCCTCTCACTCTCATTTATCACCACTTTTCTTCTCGTGGTCCTGTGCCACTCAATTCATCGCTCTCTACCACGATTGCCATCCATTTACCTCTTCCTCTCCCTCTCTTATCTTCACTCGTTTCCATTCTTGCTCTTTTCCGGCGGTAAACACCACTAGTTGATGATGACGGAAAAGAAATGTGACTCGATTATTTACAGATCGAAAACACTACGAAATCCGTCGGGTATCACTCAGTTGGGAGCAATTGGGCTCACTCATATCAAAGTTCTTCATGGAAAACTCTCACGGATAGAAGTTGTGGATGTGAATGGAAGAGTTACAACACTCATATGCAGTACTACTTCCTCAACCATAAGAGATCCATGATTAAGCTCATGAACAAACCCAGAATAGTGTATGGCGTGCACACAGATTCTGATGCAAACACGAATGAAAATCACCACAATGAACAACTTTACCATAAAGTACAACAAGTAGTAGATTGAGCATTTTTCACAATGTATGTGCTTCTCACCGACGGTGTATTCCTAAAAAACCGCTAGAAAAACGGAAGAAAAGAGAACCATGGACGAAAATGAACAATGGGAAAAAAGTAGTCGCAAACGCTCACCTAACACTTGCCTTCATGACTTCGTTTGATTGCTCCTCGATGTTGAAAATTCCTCTACACAAGAACTTTTTACTAGCGACTGAAAGTCAAAAACTACCAATGAAAACTTTCTGCTCGAAATCCCAAATGAATACGAAAAGCAAACTCGCACATATTCACCTGCACCCCGTTGATCGTCGAGTGACTCGAACAGGCGCTAGTAAATCTTCCATTTTTCCCTGTCGCCCAGTGGGTTCTGCTCGCTCTAGGGACTCGTCGAGTATCATATCTTTCCTCTAGCTTCTTCGTGAAGAACTCTGACCATCGGATCGGTGGTACAGTCACTAATGGTTATAAGGACGATGTTATCAGCAAAGCGAGATGATGTAACTGCCGACCATCCATTTTCACTCTCATATTATCCCATTCCAATGTTCGCATGACGTTATGGAGGGTGGCTGTAAATAATTTTGGCGAGATTGTATCGCCCTGCCTAACTCCTCTCTTGACGTCAACGTTAATATCGTTGTAGAATGGTGAAATCTTGGTTGTGAAATTTTTGTAGAGCTCACGAAGAATCTTTACGTACTGAGTAGGGACACCTTGACTACCAAGGGCTTCCATGACTGCTTCTATATCAATTGAATCAAAGGCCTTCTCTAAGTCGATGAAAGTGAGACAGAGCGGTCCTTTGTACTCTCGCGATACTTCAATGGGCCTTGTTAACGTGTGAATGTGGTCCATCGTACTAAATCCTTTTCGAAACCCTGCTTGCTCGGTTGGCTATCTTTCGTCCAGTGTTCTGTCAATCCTATTTAGGATGACTCGAGTGAAAAGTTTGTAGACGACAGACAGCAAGCAGATTGGGCGATACTTTGCTATATCGTGTAGGTCGCCCTTCTTGAACAACAACACGGTCTTGCTGGTCTTCACTGAGTAGGGACCTTGCATTCAGACAGGTAACGTGTGATGAGCCGAGTCAGTGTGTTTACAGGGACTGACGAGCGGTTCTTCAGTTGTTGTGATCTTATCCTGTTCGGACCTGATGCTGTTCGATTTTTCACCGACGAAATGGCATGTCGGATTTCATATTTCACATATTATAACAATAAATATTTTTTGCTAACAAACTATCATAATGCTCATTATTATTAAAAACTGTGCAGATTCAAAGAGCATTGCCCAAACAGAGTCTCTCGCTGCTAACACAACGAAGTGAATGAGCTCGATAAAAGCAAAAAAAATATTATTGATAGATAGGTGGGTGGTAGGATAGAAAACAGTAAAGTCGGCAAAGAGAACTGAAACGAAGATAGACTATAGGAAGAAGATACGGCTTATAATTCAAATCCTTAAAGATTAGAAGGTACGTGACCAGAAAGCGCGAGAAGAGCATCACCAATACCAGAAAAGACGTGAGATGTAAAGACGAGCAGCGAACAGCGCCGAAAAAAACGGAGAGAGAGAGAAAAAAAAACGAAATCGGTAGAGTAGTAGAGGAGTGAAAGAGAGAATCCCATTATATTCAACGACTAAACTATAGACATGCACAGAAAATGAATTGAGTGGCAGGTGCACTGAGAAGGACGTGCGCCGCTACGATATTAGAAAAACGTGAGAAATAGTGGAAATTCATAAGCTGAAGAGATCCGTAAACCATAAGAAACAAGGGCTGTAAATCGTTAACAAGTGTTTAACAGCAACAACTTAATATGCAATGCAAATAAAGCGTAGGAATATGAAGAAGAGGAAAAGCGCTTAAGAAAATAGCTTCCCTATTATAACTTCGATTGCGACATTTAAGTACAGAAGAATTTGTACTAGATAGAAGCAACTATAAAGTAATCATTTCAATCGTTTTCTCTTTCCTGAACTTGAATCAACAAAAAGCAATGCAACAAAAGTAACTATGGACTAACCGTCTGGCAAATTCGTCTAAAATTTCCTGCACACCCTTAGATGAATTGCTAAGCAATCGGGTGTTCGAAGGATTTGTAGACGCGTTTCGTGAAGTTTATTTCACATGAGTTATGCAACATCCAATTATACATGGAATTTCAGCTATTATTTCAGAATAGCTGTAATAGCTAAAATATTCTACGGACAAATCGATTGGATACTTTCCCAAATAGTTAAGTCTTCAGGTGAAGTGCTCGTAACAGCAGTTTTCCCACTACGTTCATTGAGTCGTAACCACTACCAATGCCGGTGGTCAGATTCAGGTGTGGGTTCAACTTTTTCTTGAGAATTTGGCATCCTCCTCTCTTCCTATTGATATACTGGAATCGGGTCGAATGGTTTATTTGGAATCCCAGGATATCTGTGGAAGGGTAAGCCCTCACCAATCGTTGGCTCTTGTGCGTCGCAACGAAGCTTGATGCTAGCAACTATAACTCTTCCAGCACAGCGGTAATCCTTAGAATTTGTCGACCGTCTGACTGCCTAGGGAATTACTTAATTAGATACTTAGATGATTGAAATGCCATGCGATTCCTAACACTTACAATGGCTTCACTGCATTGCAGTCATCATCCACGAAAGCTGTTGAATTAGTTTGTAACTTCAACTGTTTGTTGAGAATTTGTCGTCTTCTGGTCCTCTGGTAGACACTGAGTTTTGCAATGAGGGAAAAGGTTTGCTGCTTTGTGACTAGCGTTCCTCCAGAACGGTATTACAGCGATTTCTGCTATGTGGATCCAGGTCCTTAGAAACGGTGCTAAATCTGAGACTTCTTAAATCGACATTTGCTGAAATATATAATAATTTGCGACTATTATAGCAATCTTGCATGTGTACACAGACATATATATATATATGTATATACATGTATATATGTATATATGTATATATGTATATATATACATGTATATATATGTATGTATATATGTATATGTATATATACATGTATATATATCAACTCTCTATTAAACATGCTTAAAGCCTAAAAGCATTCTTCAATGTTAGTGCTAACGAACTGGTTCGTCTCTAATGATTCATTAATTACACGGAACATATTCACAACAAGAGATGATAATTTATCAAAATTTGTAACATAATCATTAATATTTATATTACGCCTAGTACTTAAATGTAAGCATTTATTTCTAATCGATCAGATGTAAGAAAAATAGCAGCAATAACACTAAATACGATGTATGCAGCAAGAACGATCATTACGAATTTAAATCAATCGATAACCACCACATGGACAATTTTTTCCAACACCTAGATTCTTAACAATTTTAGAAGCACTTAGTTAAACATGAACTTTCCAAAAATCATTTTGTGTAGCCACCTATTGACCCTAAGTGGTGGATCCAAAGATGGTTAGTTGTGAAGCCGTAACATCCGTTACCAAGTGGAAGATAGGTAGATGATTAAACACTGGTTGAAAAACTATCCCACACATGCTCCGAGTTACAAATGCATTTGGGTGACTGAATTCAATGCCAGTGTTTGCACGGTAGATTTCGACTTATGGATTCTGTGACAAGTCACATTCGTATAAATGTGCTGCTTTGGTTTAGTCATCCACATGTGTGAGGGTTGTATCATACCCTATCATATCATATCATATCATATCATATCATATCTTGTATAACGGATAGGAAGTAGCCTGTAATCAAATGACTATGAAATACGTAGGAACGATTTATAGTCACCTCCGACAAATCCATCCCGCGTGAAATCCGGTGGAGCCTAAGAACATTTTCATGAAGGCACACAACATCTCGCGACAGAATTCGTTGAGTTACTCAGGACAATGAAAACAAAACGGAGTCCACTGAATATTTGTGATGTGCCATAGAAAAAATGCAAACTCCACACGGTGAAAAAAATCAGAGCGCTGCATCCCAATAGATACCCGATAGGCACCTGGAGACGATGAGGGTTGACGATACATCATTTGACATTGTGTAGAATTTATTTGAGTAGTCGTTAGCAATTCTATAATAGAATGTATTCAGGTCGCGTAGGCTGGTTTCTACACGGTATTGAAACGTCGAAACAGAAATTCTTGGGATTTCCAAAGACTGTATATCACCAGACGATCTGCAATCAAAAGCTCACATAAATCTTTTTCCTACGTGGAGCATATTTGTAATATTTTTAGAGTACTTATTTTTAGAGGTAGTTACAACGAGGCATGGGTGTAGTGCAATTGCTTAAGGCGTTATGCCAAAAACACGTCGCCATCTGTTCAATTCCGTGCACCGAGAAAATCGAGCCTTCCATCTCTCCAGGATTGGAAAAGTGGCACGAGAATCCTTTGGGAATAATATAGAAGACACTTACTTGACACGTCGGTAGGTTCCCCGCACTGTATAGGTCAGTTGTGCATTAAGTCATCACTAATGTGCTACGAATGGAGTTGAGTCGAATGCATGGCACATTCCTACGCGACAAATAAAGCCTGACGGATTTTTGCACTTAAAATTATATTAGTGCAGCATGGTTTCGTTCTCAAATACCAGTGAGGCCTTAATTCGTTCCTAGAATAGCCCACTTCCGTACATCACCTATCATACTATTCCAGCTGTTTTTGCCAGCGGGGTACCAGACAACCGTTTGTGTCATGTGGTTTCTGGATTTACTCACAGCTGTCTCACTGTCAAGCTGCTTTAAAGTGCAGGTGAGGTGTGTTTATTGAAGAAACAACAAGAACGACATCGAAAACTTTTGCCATTGGTCCTTCAAGTAATAGTGCTTCATATACTAAAGGCTTTGAAGCAACTCAAATATGGATGATCTGAGGAGTCTTTTTCGTAGATAAGTAGCATATTTCATATGTCTGAATACTAATGAGAGTAAGAGAGTCTAATGAACGACATTTGCCACAACGTCCTCCGTATAGCTACTATTACGCGATTTTGTCATGCTTCAAAAAATTTTTCCTCAATAAAATGATTTCAAAAACTTCAAGTTTCATTTGTCATAATTTCCCTTTTTCCTTGTCATAAAAAAAATTGCTCATCTAAATCTTGCCGCCTTTCTTGTTTTCGGTGTTAACTCTCGATATCCAAAAACAGTTATGCGTTGAACGACGCGTTGCCATAGTTGCAGGGAACTAGTCGACGATCTATGTCAAGCTATTCAGTAGTAATGTAATTATTTTGTAAGTGGCCGACATCTGTTCCGTCATTATGACTCAATTCTGTGGTTAGTTTTAAGCCTTTGAGTTTCATTAAAATTTTAGAAAAACTCTGGATAAGGCCCTTAGTTTTCTCATCATGGACTGCTTTTAGCGCATTGACGTCATGACAGATGATGGCCTAGGCGATCTCTTAGGGGTAAGCTCGAAACGTTCAACCCATTCTTCATGTACTATTATTATTAAGTAAGAAATAAAAAGATAAGCACAAAACCTTTGAATTTTGTAAAAAGATTCGAATACTTTGCTGACAAGAAGCAGTTGCTGACAGAAAATATGGTAATAATGTGCTGTATCAGCTGTATCACCTGTAGTTCCGTTGATCGTCGAGTGATTCGAGCGGGCGCCAGTAAATCCTCCATTTTTCCCTGCCGCGTGCAAGAGTAGCCCAGTGGGTTCTGCTCGCTTTAGGGACTCGTCGAGCATCATATCTTTTTTCTAGGCTTTTCGTGAAGAACTCTGACCATCGGGTCGCTGGTCTTCCTGCGTTTGACATCCCGAGGAATCCAGTCACTAACAGCCCTTGTCCATCGGCTATCATTCATACGCATTACGTGTCCAGCCCACCTTATCTTCGACTGTTTGGCGTATAGAACCGCATCTTTGATTTTCGATCGTTGACGTAGGTCGGAGCTTCGGATCCCATCCCTTATTTGTGTGAAACGGGATAATCCTAGCATCGTCCTTTCGATAGCGCGTTCGATAACGCTGAGTGACCTTTCATTCTGCCTACGTAGCGACCAGGTTTCTGACGCATACGTTAGGGCAGGAAGAACCGTTGAGTCGAAAAGGTGGGCACGGAGTCGGGTGTTCTTTGTTCTCTTCACTACATCCTCGATGCTCTTGAAAGCTCCCCAAGCCGCTCGTTTCCTTCTGCTCAGCTCTGGAGCTAAGACGTTCATCATATTGATTTTCCGACCAAGATAGACATAACTGGAGCATTTGGATATATTCGCTCCGTTGAGCGTGAATAGGGCAAATGAAACCAATCCGTTCTTCATGAACATCCTTTTTGCGAGATTTAGTCAAAGACCAATCTTTCCACACGTTTTATCAAAGTCCGCAAGCGTACGTTCCGCTTGACTATCGTCTGGTGTTATAAGAACGATATCATCAGCAAAGTGAAGGTGATGTATCTGCCGACCCTCGATTTTCACTCCCATGTTGTCCCATTCCAATGTTCCCATGACGTTCTGGAGGGTGGCTGAAAATAATTTTGGCGAGATAATATCGCCTTGCCTAACTCCTCTTCTGACTTCAATGTTAATATCGTTGTAGAATGGTGAAATTTTGGTTGTGAAATTTTTGCAGAGCTCACGAAGATTCTTTATGTACGGAATAGGGACTCCTTAACTACCAATGTTAATATCGTTGTAGAATGGTGAAATGTTGGTTGTGAAATTTTTGTACAGCTCCCGAAGAATATTTATGTACTGAATAGGGACCCCTTGACTACCAAGGGCTTCCATGACTGTTTATATCTCAATTGAATCAAAGGCCTTCTCTAAGTCGATGAACAATGGCTTCCATGACGGCTTCTATCTCAATTGAATCAAAGGCCTTTCGTAAATCGATGAAAGTGAGAAAAAGCGGTTTTTTGCACTCTCGCGACACTTCAATGAATTTTGAAATCATGTGGATGTGGTCCATCGTACTAAATCCTTTTCGAAACCTTGCTTGCTCGCACGGCTGTCATTCGTCCAGTGTTCTGTCAATCCTGTTCAGGATGACTCGAGTGAAACGTTTGTAGACGACAGACAGCAAGCACATTGGGCGATACTTGCCTATATCGTGTAGGTCGCCCTTCTTGAACAACAACACGGTCTTGCTGGTCTTCCACTGAGTAGGGACCTTGCATTCAGGCAGGCAACGTGTGATGAGCCGAGCCAGTGTGCTCACGAGGACTGGCGGAAGGTTCTTCAGATGTTCTGATCTTATCCTGTCCGAGTTTTCACCGACGAAATGGCATGTCGGGTTTCGAAAGGGAGAACAGGTGGAATAACATATCCATCCTCTTTTATTTCATAAGACGGGAAATGGACGTGACTATCGAAGAGATCAGAGTAGTAATCGTGGATGATTTTCTCTATTGCCCTCCTGGACGCTGTTATTGTTCCATCTGGGCGTCGGAGTGCAATCACCTTGGTCTTGTAATTGGCGAAGCTTCGGCGGGCTTTGCGAATGCTTTTCGCAGTCTCTGCTGCTTCGACTATTACTGCTGCTCTTCTCTCTTTAAGATCTCCTTTTATCGCCTGTCTGCACTGTTTCGCATGTTCGGACGTTAGTTCGCGGTTGCCTGTTGCTCGTGCGAGTCCACGCTGTCGTATTAGCTCGAGAGTTTCTGGGGACAGACGTCTCTTGGTGACCTTCGAACTCTCAGCTTTCATGGCGCTAACGTGAAGATGTTCAATGAGCCGACTGTATTCCTCGTCGATGTTGTCGACAACGGCATCTTCCCAACAGCCGACTAATGAGTTGAATAAGTCCTAGTTTATTGTGGTTCTCGGACTTCGCCTTTTGATTTTAGTGGGTTTTTCTCCTTTCCGCGAGAAATAAAATCTTGCACAAAAGAGGCGGTGGTCTGATCCCGTGTAAGATTTTGAGACAACAGCGACATCGGTTAGGCAAAACTTCCTATTTACTATGATGTGGTCTATTTCGTTATGGTACTCTCCATTGGGAGATTCCCACGTCCATCGTTGACGGTGAGGCTTTTGGAATTGCGAGTTACCATGGATGGTCTTGGTCGCCATGATAAACTCAGAGAACCGCTCACCCTGCTCATTCCATTCTAATCCGTGGGTCCCAATGTGACGTTCCTCAGATGATCTCCTTGGTCCGTTCTTGGCATTGAAATCCCCAATGTTGGCCTTGAAGAATGTATGGCCTTCTCTGTAGAACCTCTCCAAGTCCATGTAGAACGCTTCGACTTCCTCTTCGTCATAGTTTGATGTTGGCGCGTAAACGACGAAGGTTGTCAAAGCCGGTGTTGATCCACATCTTTTTAATCGTAAACGTCCGATTCGGGTTGTAAGCTGTTCGAATGAATCGTTGTTCGTGGGCAAACTCGTGTTGACGAGAACGCCGACACCGCCTACGCTTCTAGTGTCGCATGTTTCAAGGAACAGTATTTCTCCAGTGTCATAGACAGCGTTGAATGGGTGGCGTCGTGTCGTCTCGGCCAGGCCGATGACGTCGTACCTTATCATTCATGCTTGCATGAGCAAGTTTTCTATCGAGGCCTCGGATACAAGTGTACGTGCATTGTAGGTACAGATCGTCACCATAGTTCTTGATCCAGGCAGATTCCATTGGCCTTGAGATTTTAGCAGCCTCTCCGTAATCGTCCTAGCCAACGCTTTAGCATTTTGTTTCCTCGCTTCCACAATCCAGGAAGATGTCTGGATTCACGATTAGATCCAGCTGCTGCTTCGAGATTTTAGCATTCTTCACTTATGCCATTGAATTTCGCTTCTGTAGAAGTCTGGTACCGATTTCCTGATCTCAAGGGGTGTGATGTTTGGCTTAGTGAGCGGTAAAACCAGATTCTTATGCGTTGTTTTTTAGCTTTTATAATACTGCGTCACCAACTGCCATCAAATCTAGAAAGGATACGAAAGCGCTATTAGGACGTGGCCAGTAGTTCAACAGCCCTCTTTATTGAAGAAAAAGTCACCATTGGCTATCATTTGCGCTCTTGTCAGACGATTTTATGTATTGGGAATAGTTCGAACCCACCTTTAGGAAACGGAAAATTTGACAAATACTTCCTTTGATAATTTCGATTGTTAGATTATCTACCAAAACACTATTTTTGTAAAAACATCTACTGACGAATCAAACAACCACTAACCATTTGGATAGAAGTTAAAAGTAATAATATGTTGTTTGGTCTTTCGAAAAAAAAGGCCCGACTTGTTTTCGTAGGATATGGATGAACTCGATAATGCATTGTTTGGACGATCAACTGGATCAAAACCGAAACCGTCCTTAGGAAATATCGACTCGCTCTTAGGAGAGACCAAAAAAGTACGTTTTTTTAACCGTTATTTATTGTATTTTACCACTAGTTCTTTTTTTCTTAGTGTCCACGTGATTTCCAGGCTTTTTTTTCGTGAAAATACTTGTTTAGCCGGTCACAAAGAAGACAACAGTTTCTTTCTTGGATACGCCTGCCACCTCATCCATAGCGTCAGCTCCACATGTAAGAGTGGGAGGTGTTCCAACTTCAGCAATAAAAAATAAAAGAGACGAATAAGGAAGCTTGTAGAAGTTATAGTAAACCAAAGAAATGCCTTTGGAATGAAAGAATGAAGTGTAAAACCTTTGGTTTGATCAATCCTTAGGGGACACACAAAGCATTCAACCTCACTGAGTATCGCTGAGGTGATTAAATACATATCTGTGCTCTACATTGACTTTCCGTTGCTCAGTAATTTATCAGCTCAGTGCTGCTATCCACACAGAACAGTATGCTACAAATTTGTCGACCTCTTACGAATAGGAGGCTTGGCGAGTCCGAGGCACGAGATAGAACTGATGGCCAAGTGTTTATTGAATTCTCAACCAATGCTGCTACCCTCCCAGAACGGTCTCTTACAAACTTGCCGACCCCGGAAGGACTGAAGATTTGGTGAGCACTAGATCCATGGTCTAACTAATGGCTATATGTTTCTTGAATGACACCTCTAATCACTAGGTTACATTCAGCCGCACCTTGGCACACTTTTAAACAACCTATTCTGCAAAGTTCACTTCGGAAAGCTTACGCTTATGTCTCTACTATCCCACATCTGCATGTTCATGAAGCAGTGGTTAGAGTTGTTCCCTAGTACACGAGGTCAATGATTTAATTCAGCGTCTTAGATAGACCAATGCCAAACGCATTATCCTTCAGCCCTACTAATTTATGTGAGTACAGAACCTCGTTGAAAAGAAATCTCTACTACTGTTTTCTATAATCTCAAGTTTTTTCGCTCTTCTCTAGAAAACCTTATTCCATTGAAATTTTTTCGCCGTCAACATTAATAAAGTCTTCAAAACCTTATAGCGATATCGGCGTTTTTCCAAACTCACGTTTCCTGTTCATGGCATACTATGATTCGTAAAGGAGTGACAGAGTTTACTCTAATAAATGAATACCAGTGGCCTATATGGTACCTCGCTGCTTAGCTATTTACATGCCTAGCAGTTGTCGCTGTTTTAAAAGTGTTCAATAGGATTGGTATTTTAACTTTATGACCATTAGCTTACGATCACCTCCTAAAATTCCGTCACTACTTTCGGAACCATCGTAAGTTAATGACTTGGCGTTTATCATTCTTCTAAACTATTATTATTACACGAAAAATCCTATATTCAAACTGCTGGTGAGAATATACCTCATATTCATTTCTAAAAATCATACGATTTGAAACATTTTTAGATGATCTCTATATCACGTTTGGAATGACATTAAAAAATCGAAATATCTAGGCTCCAACTAAAAGTGCCCTGGACGATCTTTTCACTGACACATCCAGTGAACAAAAGCCTGCTCCCACATCGTCCTCATCTGCAGCTACTATGTTTGAAGATTTTTTATTAATATCATTTTAACATAAAGTCCTCGGCTATGTTCACGGTGTTTTTAGCCAACGACCTTCTCGTCATGTAGTCGGAACCACTACGTTAGGAAGCCTTCTTGGACCATTACGAACTGAAAAGGAGCCGAAACCTTCTACTACGTCAACTACAGCAACAGTTCCGGCTGCTACGCCACCTTCTCAATCTACTAGCTCATTCTTAGAAGATAGCTTGCGAGCAAAAAGGTAATATACAGTAAAATTTTCCCAATTTCCTCCTCGGTAAACTCATTCTTATTCTCTGTCTGTTAACCTAATACTCACATGGGTGGCGCTGTACCTTCGGATTTAGAAATGTTATGTGCAGTCGAGCTTTAGTTCTTATGCATGGCTGCCCAATTCGAGAACGAGCTCGACGTTTCCATTCGGAAGCGTGGCTAAGCACAATTTTTTACAAGAAATGTATTTCCAGACATTAATCTAGTTAGTGGGTGACAATTCTTCTTTCTGACATGCGTGCAATGGCGAACTCGAAATACTCTGAGGTGGTCGTTTCAAAATTTAAACAAAAAAATCATTCTCATTCTAAAAAATAGCAAGTAAATGCCTTGTTATGAGAAGCTAGTGGAATTCTAATGTTAAAAGAACACGACTGAGCGAAAGGCAGAGCAAGGACCTCAACTGGCGTGGTGAATACCCGATAAGAGTGAACGCGGGTTCGAAGCCCTCCTAAGGTTGCGAATTTTTCTCAGGTCTCCACATTCTTGTGGTTAAAAGCATTCAATCTTTCCTCATATTAATAACAATATGGTACACCAAAGCTACTTTAATACATATTAGGTACACAAAGGAGATTTTTAGATTAGAAAATGAAGTTGAGCGACTGAATCGAGAAATCGACGAATTAAAAATCCGAAAGAAGGAAGACGAGCAGGATATTGAAAGGCTTTGGAAAGATAAACTGTCTAAAAAAGACCTGGATCATCAACAAGACCTCAATGATATGAGGATGAATCACGAGTGAGTTAAGGTTAAATGCACTCTTTTCCAAATTATGTTTCTCTCAAGAGGCATTTTTTTTATAAAAGGAAGCACATCTCAAAACTGAAAGAAGAACATTCTGAGGAGTTGCAAAGACTGAAGACTACATATGAACGACAGCTGGACACCATACAGCAATCGGTTATGCAATGGAAGTAAGAGTAACAGCCTTGAACTTGAAAACTAACAATAAATTGTCGAAAAAGTAGAGGGGATAAATTTAAATTGGAAATTTGTAAAGGAATTCTCAAAAGATTTTTCCTTACAAGTATTGTTTGCGACACTGTATCAGCTGTATCAGCTGTAGTTCCGTTGATCGTCGAGTGACTCGAGCGAGCGCCAGTAAATCCTCCATTTTTCCCTGTCGCGTGCAAGAGTAGCCCAGTGGGTTCTGCTCGCTTTAGGGACTCGTCGAGCATCATATCTTTTTTCTAGGCTTTTCGTGAAGAACTCTGACCATCGGGTCGCTGGTCTTCCTGCGTTTGACATCCCGAGGAATCCAGTCACTAACAGCCCTTGTCCATCGGCTATCATTCATACGCATTACGTGTCCAGCCCACCTTATCTTCGACTGTTTGGCGTATAGAACCACATCTTTGATTTTCGATCGTTGACGTAGGTCGGAGCTTCGGATCCCATCCCTTATTTGTGTGAAACGGGATAATCCTAGCATCGTCCTTTCGATAGCGCGTTCATTAACGCTGAGTGACCTTTCATTCTGCCTACGTAGCGACCAGGTTTCTGACGCATACGTTAGGGCAGGAAGAACCGTTGAGTCGAAAAGGTGGGCACGGAGTCGGGTGTTCTTTGTTCTCTTCACTACATCCTCGATGCTCTTGAAAGCTCCCCAAGCCGCTCGTTTCCTTCTGCTCAGCTCTGGAGCTAAGACTTCGGTTTTTGAATTTAGCGGCGTTTTTGCTTTCCGTGAAAAATAAAATCTTGCACGAAGGAGACGGTGGTCTGATCCCCGGTAAAATTTTGGGACAACAGCGACATCGGTTAGGTAAAACTTCCTATTTACTATGATGTGGTCTATTTCGTTATGGTACTCTCCAATGGGAGATTCCCACGTCCATCGTTGACGGTGAGGCTTCTGGAATTGCGAGTTACCATGGATGGTTTTGGTCGCCATGATAAACTCAGAGAACCGCTCACCCTGTTCGTTCCATTCTAATCCGTGGATCCCAATGTGACGTTCCTCAGACGACCTTCTCTGTCCGATCTTGGCATTGAAATCTCCAACGATGACCTTGAAGAATGTATGGTCTTCTCGGTCCCACCCACACACGCATGCATGAATTCGCCTAGCAAATACAGAAAGTATGTGCCAAATCGGCGCTGCAGAAACAGGGAGTCCATCCCCTGGATCCATGTGTGTCTCAGGGAAACAGAGGTCGCTTTTGGCCCGCGATTAACCCCCTATCCGCCACCTGGGGACGCGCCACGTAGCCTCGCGACTAACCGGCTCGAGATTCCTCATATGAGGGAGATCCGTGGGTTCGCGACACTACAACAATGAACAATGTTGTCGTTTTTGGTAGTAGCGTTCACTAGTGAACATTCTGTTTCTGGACTTTCCTTAAAAACTTTTTCTTGTGTGCTTGATGACAGGACATTTATAAAAGAAGGAAAAATCTTTAAAAGCCTCATTTACTTGAATTAGATTAAATTACTTGATGTGAGCAAACAAGAAAAACGATTTTTTTCAAGAGATGTTAGTACGGTGGTGGACAAGGTTGACATGCTTTCATCTACCATACATCAGTTAACAGACAATGTGACTACTGTAGCAGATCGTTCATTGACAGAAAAGGAGAACACATTACGAATTCGAGAACAACAGCTGGAGAGTAGAGAGCAAAGGTGACGGTTAATAGATAATAGATGAAATTTCTTACCGTAATTGTAAAATACACTTTTCGCATAGGCCAAAACAAAGTGAAAGACTACACGTTAAGGCTAATCGAGGAGAAGAATCAATTCAACGAAGAGCGCAAAAAAGTTTACGAGTTAAATTCGAAGTTAAACGAACTATGCAAAGGTCAAGAGACAGCAATGGAACAGGTGATTTCATACGGAAACTTGATCGATATCGATAAAAATCTTTTGATAACGAATAAGTGGTAGTATTAGAAATAATAAAACTACGAACTTTTGAACCATGAAAACTGATTAAATGATTAAAGAGTAAAGGAGCTCCAGGAAAAATACCGCGTACGAGAAGAGTGGAATCGCTTGAATGCCGAGAAGTTAGTGTTCAAAGAAGATCAAAGATTCATTTTGGATAACATTGAAAAGCAGAAGATGCTACTGGAGAAGTCTAAGGTAATCACTGAAACGATTTCTTTTTGTCAAATTCAACGGAGGCCGTTCCGCTTATCCTGATGGAATCTTGTGCTTCATCTAACAGCCAAAGTATAACTATAATATTATAATAATAAGAATTTTTACATTATCATTAATTGGTGATGCATAATGCATTCACAGAGCAGTAGTAGTGGATTTCGAAAATACAGATCAAAAGCATTTGTGTGCCTGAAATCCTACTCTTGGAGTCAATGATTTTGCTGTTCCATACTTGATTCGTGAATAAGCAAGTAATAATAGCCACTCAAATAAATGTAGATGTTTGTATCTGACTTTCAGTCACATCGTGAGCATTTATTAGTGTACATTACGAGTTAGCCTAAGTCCTAGCACAGACTGAAATTTTAGACAGCCAACTGCGTATTGGTTAGAGGCGTCATGCAAATCAAACGTTATTGTTGATTCGACACTCCACCCTAGTCTAATCAAGCCCTTTTATATAGAGCAAAAAAATCACTGCTCTCGACGATGCTTACTGGAATCGAATGCGTCACGCATCCATAACAGATAGATTAGCTTTATCTTACCCTTGTCTAAAGTTCTACAGAATGCCGATATTTCTAACGACCAAAATACACAAAAGTATTGTGCAATAGTTGTATCTAACCTAGAAAGACATGCGAATCTTTCTGAACCTTTCTCGTTTACTACTTCTATACAAGCCACTATGTACCTCTTGAGTTCACCATTTTCAACATTTTGAGGTCAGCCCTCTATTTCCTTCTTGCAAAGTCGTACGCCGTAATGCTGTGATGAAAACCCTGAATGTAGGTTCTAATATCTCAAAGACACATCCTCATTGGAATTTATTCATACTTTGTCCATGTTCACGAGTCCTCTCTCACAATATAGATTATCCGGAGGATTTTATGATTAAACTATTATATAAGAAAGGAGGTGTGCCCAACACCTACAGCTATCTCCATCCTATTTATATGGGTAATCTAACAGTTTCCACAAGCATCCGCCAGGCTTCCTGCAATTAGAGGTTCTTCCAATACAACAACAATTCCCAAGACATTAGATTGAAGATCAAAGCGCTACGGATCCAGTTCTACGATGTCAGTGGTTATTACACCAAAAGTAGACGATTTTTATCTAATCACAAGTGTGCGAAAACATGGAATTTCAAGTAAATTGAGAAGTTCACAGAGAACGAACTCGTACCGATGCCGTTATCTAATGAATGCGTTTGTGAGTTTGAAAACGCCATTACAACCAAATGATCTGAAAAGAATTGAACATAGAGCCGAGAGAAAGGGAATGAACGTGAAGGAAGATGGAAAACTAGCTAGAGGTACGGGATAGTTGTGAAGAAAATGAAAAACGCCAGGCCCAGTGCCAACGTTTTCAAGAGCACCTCAAACACTCTATTCCTCCGGTCTATATAAAATGGTCTAGAAGGATGGCAACACAAAGTTCATATATCCGTAGGCTCTTGAAAGTTTCTGTGCAGGTCAAACATACATCCAAGCCTTTCTCATATTCTCAGTGGAAACGGATTTACGGCCCATCTCTAAGAAATTGATCAACGCAAAAAGCTTTGCATTTCATTACTAATTGGGCAAATTAAACAAGTAGACGCTTACGTGTTATGAGCATTGGTGCCTACTTGATAGATTGGATGGAAAGCAATCTTTTGAATGTTTTAGTAGAATAATCATTGGCTTGTAACATGATAGCATTTGTCAACCTTAATCGTTGATGAAGCAAGATTGCTGCACTATGTTATGCAAAAATGTAATAGACTGATTTTCTAGACCGCCTTTTTACAAGAGCAACACGATCTCCTCGTACGTGTCTGCACAGAACGACAACTTCTAGAACAGGAGAAGAACGAATTTCATGGGTGAGTCTTCAAAGAACTGCTGCAAAGATGCACTTACTCCATAAATCTTTTTCTTTTAAATTTTTGAATGAAAACGACGCTGAAAGTGTTTTTTCTCAGCAAACGCTCAGCAGATGTGAAGCGACTTAAGGAAGAAGCCGGCGAATTACAGCGTCGGGCTCAGAACGTCTTAGCAGCAGAAAGACAAATTGATGAAATGAAGAAACATTACGAAATGAAAATGCGACAGGCATGTTGTGATTTTCATTTTTCTATTCTCCATGGTTCTAGTCTTGGTTTTCATCTTCTGCTCATGCATACTTTGTACTTCTGTGGTTTTCATCTCGTCTACCCTCCTCTATAGTTTGATTTATGCCACAGCCGTGTTGAACGCCTTGGTTATCTTCTTTTGATTCGATGTGATGTTTTGCTAAAAGATGTGAGTGTCAAGCACTCAAACCAGAAGACATAGCAAATCTACAGCTTATTTATTCCAATGTTTTCGGATCTTTCCTATGTTATAGCAGTCTGGAAAGTAATTTTCCATGTGAAATGAAGAATAGCAAAACTAGCAGACTTGATGATTTTAGTTACAAGAGCTGGAAATGTCGTTAATGGAGGAATGTCTGGAAATGGAAAACATTCGAAATCAGGTTTCGACGCAAAAAATCCGGATCTTCGACAACGGAGTGAGTTTTTTGTGCAAGAGAACGAAGGAAATTACTTACTTCTTCGTGACTTCAGTTAGACTTAGCTTCTTCTTTCTCATAATTCAGTAAGTAGGCGATATTCTGGAAATAATCGATGGTGTAGTAATGAGTTTAATACTCCACATAACCAAATGAAGTCTTATTAGCCTGATTTTATTTAGAGCATAAATCATGACATTACCCTAAATAATGTTGACAAGGACGCGCAATTTCATCAAGATGATCAAGCAGGACCACCTAGGTATGCGATTTCTACTCATTAGCAAATTGGAGTGCTAGCATGATGATATCCTTATAAAAGTACTGTAGTACCTTTTATGATGGTTATTCTATAAATGTGTCTATGTCCAACTGCATCTCAAATTTCTACATGTTTTACAAAGAGGTAATGGATGTCAACCATCGAAAGACCATTTCTGGGTCCTCTGACGTCTCTTTCAGTTCGCAAATGGAATCGCTGTCATATAAGAAGCGTTTTAAATCCCGCTTCTCATGGATACACGTACTTGCAGCCTTTTAAATCATATAATTGAGAAAAATAGGTGGATAGCACAGTGGTGGTGATGTCGGTGCAAGTTCGATTCCGCCCCACGCCAACCAAATCATCGCGCCGGGTCGGAAAATTGGTACCAAGATTGTCTGGGAAAAATCACTCTCTGCTTTCCAATTGGGAACGCTCCAGCCCGGCTACCTCAGGACTCCATGGAGAATTGCTCGACCAGCACTTTACGACATCCAAGATGAAATGAAAATCCTCAAGCAGCAACCAAAGCCACACAGAAAGCTGGAGGACCTTCGTGGAGAATGGATGCGAGAAAACGAATCGAATTTGAGAAGTGCTGGGATTCCCACAGCAGACGTAAAGACAGACCATATAAAATAAAATAAGAAATAATTGAGAAAACTCCTATGCGGTCAACTCGAAATGAGCAGTGAATAATTTCACAAGCAATGTAGTTTCGTCCAAATGAACATATTTAAAAGGTATTCATGCAGTAAAATGAGCTCCTGTTTATAAAGCATTCGGTCTAAAAAGATGACTACACAAAGGAAATTCATCCATTGCACTATCGGTTAAGCGGTAAGTAACCCATAACAGAGCCGGAATTACCTCCGTATGATTTAATTGCGTACTAGTTGCCAAGTGTGTTACTTTCGCTTGACAGCCACTAATTGAATCTCAGGTTCTGTTCAGGGTTTTGGTGAAGCAGCCTAATCAACGAGTCGTCATCCCACTTTCCGCTTTACATACCATATAGAGAAATAGCTGACGATTTCTGTCATTGCCATTTTAGAACTCTACTTGGTTTATCCATGCAATACCCGAGGTCTTACCATATTCAGCAGCATTTCAGATTTATGGTGGTGATCATACTGTGGATTTTCTATCCTACTTGCTTAAAACGAAGACCCTTAGCATGTTTTCGACGGTACCTTCTGTAACCTTCTGCGCTTGAGTACAGTAAAGTAGGAAGACCATTGATCAATGGATTTATTACCCAGATTTCTCTTCTCTTCTTCTTAAACACTGGGAAATGTCCTTTTCGCGGATTGTTAGTTGTACATTCGTTCTTAATGATTGATTTCTTCCTAAGCCAATGTCAATGAGTTCACCGATCCTTCGATACGAAGTGCAAAAGAATAAAGATTCCACCGCTATTCATTCCCTGAGAGACGCTCCATGCATTTGGCTCCATTCGTGAAATCGTAGAGATGAGTGAGTGAATATCTGGCCTATATAAGCAATTCTGGTGGCTTACCGATGTATCAAGTCAGTTCTTCTATTCATCAAACAATCTCGACTTCAGTTCGGTTGCAACACCGAGTGAGTGACCGATCCACTAAGTGATTTGGAGTATCTCCGAATACCACACTACGAGGCACCTGAGATCGAGATACGCGATCGGAACTAGGTAGCATCTTATAAATTAAGTCATTTTATCAGGTCGATATGACGCGTGAATATAGCATTAAGTGTAAGCGCTGCTGCCACTTGTAAACTTCCACTCTTCTATTCTATTCTAATCTTCGAGAGCACTCCTTGATACTAGTGCTGAGAAGCTATGCCAATATAACATCCTATTGCCCATTTCTTAATTCACCGATGATATTAATGTAGAATTGCAAATCCCTGGTAGTGAGTGCTGTGGCTCGTGTATATTATACATTGCTGCTTGCACTTATGCTTAAGATCTTGTAACAGTTCCCAGGTTCGACTTTCTATTAACCTCGGGATTGGGATATGAATGCGTAGTTTTACCCTTCCAGGCTCTGAATAAGGCGATACTGCCGAAACGTCAGCTACTGTTGTGTTGTATTGTATTGTGTGCTTTTCTATGGAAGTAAATGTATGCTGTATAACAATCTCGCGATTGCTGAACAAGAAAACTACGCATTCTTATGCTTAAGGTTGAGATGCTCTAACTACCTTGAATTTCTATGGGCACTTCCGTTTAAGTAGAATTCACAGAAGTACAGACCAATACCAGGATCTGCCACCGTCCTGGTAGCGAACCAACTGCATTATGGCAAATCTCCTTCTGATTCACAAGTCGACTGTCTGTGGTGGTATTTTGCAAAGGCTGATCTCGGAACTCCAACGAGCTACAATGGCTAAGCCAGATAAACCCCGAAAAAATGGAGATTATGCTGGAACCCGCCTCAACCAGTGAGGATGGGCCATCCAAATATCCAAATACCCAACACAAGTATTAGTTATTGATTTCGTGAAGATCTCCATAATTGAACATGTGATCGTGGTGGTTCCCATTGACATTTAATAATGAATGAGGCTGGAATGGCGCAGGTGGAATGGGTGGCGCGAAAAGCTGGGACGATAAGGATTTTTCCGAAGTTGTTCAGACTGAATCACTTTGGTTAAATTGTTGACACTATCCTATGTAATCTTGCGAGTATCGGACACTAAGCGATTCATTGAAAACAAGATAAAAGGATGAAACATAGGGCATTTGGCGTTATTCAATCACTGAGAAATGTGTCATGCATTCGATTTCATAAAACATCATGGAGGTGATCGTCTGTATATATGGTCTACGCAATCACTTACGGTGGCCCACTGATATGGAAACTGTGCTGCGTTCCTCTCAGACAAGTCGTACCGTACTAAGGACCCCCAGAACCATGAAGGGCTTGGTGAACCGAGGATCACCCGTACATTGCAAAGCACCTCTAGCCACCGTGCTACGCGCGCCCGACAATTTGTCTTTGGTAACATCAGAAACGAAATAAATAATCAACTTGATTCTTTGGACTACGTTTAGAAGAAATTCTTCTAAAACCATAGTTGTCCATCGTTAGATCGCTAATTGCTAGATTGCTCATACACCACAGTTTTTCAGCATCACTGAAGCTTTCTGTAAAGCCATGTCCTATCTAGTTACTGACAATGATTGAAGTCTAAAATATGGAAGAATTTCTTAAAATTTGGTTTTCATTAGACCTCGATAACAATAATGAGTAATTCTTTACATGACTGAGCTGAGAATCTCGTGTCAGTTCAATAATGTAGAAATATATTGTGAGAGAATTGTTTATTAGATTAAAAATACTCTTAGCATAACAAAATGGCTACATACTCCACTTCGTTACTGAAACTGGAAATCAAAGATATTTTTTTAACACATTTCATCAATTAAAGTCATTATCCACTTCAGGAACGAAAGCGTACGTACAGTCCTCAAGAAACACTCGGAGTTTCTTCAACGATACATGGGTCAAAAAGTAGCCGCTGTCGCACCACGTCCAGCAAATTTCGATTTGCCTTAATGATGCCGACAATTCGGAGAGTATTGTTACGTTTTCAGTGATGTCCCACTGTCCTTAACGCTCTTACGAGAAAACTCCAGTCGAGAAAAAGATTACTGCCAATCCTTGTTTCCGCACGCAACACTCTGTTCAGAGCACCCCCTATTGGGAACGTGTCGAATACGAAAATTTCGTTTAAGATGTTCTAAAGAATCGAACCTTGTGTAATTGGTTCACATCTACCGCAGGAAAATAACTCAACCACCAAACCATATACTCGAAATAAAATCGAAAAAAAAACAAAAAAAAAAACCGAAACCGTCCCATTTCTGAGTACGTTGGTGAAACTGTTTGCGTATGTTAAACCCATACAACATTCTCTAAAGTAAACCGCATTAAACGAACATTCAGTAGCCATTGGTCAATGAAAACAAGAATTCATTTAACATTCATTTGCATAAATTTGCTCATGTATACGTTCATATCACAACTTCATTGCAAGTGACATATCGCATATCTCACAGCTGTAGAAAAGGGTACATTAATGCATTACTGATATCACAAAACTAGAAAAAAAAATGAATGAAAATAAGCAGTTTTAGACACGTGTACGTATTACACCTCTACTCCTATCAGAGTGGAAAACCGTAGACTTAAAAAAAAAAATAAAGTAAAGCTGCAAAGTAAATGGAACCTTTTTGACTGAAATGTTATAATAGTTGCCCATAGTGAAGGAGATATATGCACACCTGCCATTAACAAAGTATATAAATAGAATAAACTTGAAAAAAGAAAAACAAAGTGATGTCCTACGAAAAACAATTTAGTAACTTTAAATAAGAAACATAATGTTACTCCTACAAGGAATACATATACATGAAGCTGTTAGACAGCAAAAAAATGGAATGATGAACTCGTTAACGACTATCAAATTAACGATTAAAGTTCATGCAAGCAAAATTCTGAAAGAAGCAGGACACCGGGGACTGCATTCAAAAGCATAACAGTGGATGCGGTTTTGGTTCTCCTTTGGTTGGCTGTCCTGCCATAGCCATTATTTGCACCAACGGCAACTTGCAGGATAACTCGTATTAATGTTTCAAAACAACATAGACTAATCGAATACCTGGATAACCGAAAACTCCAGAGTTACTATCATCTAAAACTTAGGCATGCACATAAAGCTTCATGTTCTATAAGCTAATTCTACGAGTGAAGTGTATAGGTTAATCGCATCAATAAGGCTACGCCACATGTTAAGACTTGAGATTACAGAAGCCAATGAATACTAAAACGCTAAAGCATAAAACAGATTCACGCAACACAATACTGTAAAGAAATAGATTTGGTAATATTAAC
Organism: Angiostrongylus cantonensis; assembly: GCA_009735665.1. Taxonomy (NCBI): domain Eukaryota; kingdom Metazoa; phylum Nematoda; class Chromadorea; order Rhabditida; family Metastrongylidae; genus Angiostrongylus; species Angiostrongylus cantonensis. The sequence goes on along the minus strand of MQTX01000222.1, from coordinate 176,728 downwards.
ATACGGAAGACCAAATTTCACACGATTTGGACGGTATTTATTAGGGTAATTGGTTCAGGCCACTTCTGCCCATGACAAGGCATCACCCACGGTAACGAGTGTTCGGATATGGTAGCACGTTGTAGCTCTGAACCACCTTGTCTCAAAAACAGTAACTCACCATATGGTGTTATCAGCATTGATGAGATACCAGCAATGTCAGTGGTCTAAATATATACGGTTTTTGAATGAGTCGTCGTTACTAATTAATTAGGGAATACATAAAAATGCACTTTAACCACTGCAAACTTCCCACACTTCTTCGAATTTAATAGCGAATAAACGGCTACCTCGCCATGATTATTAACAATTGCGGCAAAGGTCTCGCAATTCGAGAGATCTAAACGAGTTGTTCTCTACAACATTTGGTCACTAATTGAGAAAAATGCATTCGTTTACCAATATACTCACCATTAGAATTGTGAAGACTGACAATGGACGCCTTTCGAATCCGCAAACCCTCTGTACTTGTTAATTTCAACTTATAGCGAGACGGTTTTAGGCTCGGGAAATAATAGCTTCGAATTTGTTCCTCAGTGAAAATAATGAGACGAGCCGAAGACGCCTGCTAAATTAATTTTCCACAAAACAACACGGTAGCGGACTCAAAGATTTCTATACGAAATCGTAAAATTTGAAATGAAGAACTTCAATGTGCTAATATTAAATATAATGAATTGAAGAATTATACTCTTGCGCCGGGTTCCATGATAACGTCAATATGGATTATGGGTGCTGAGTGTCGCAATGCAATAGTTTTGAGCTGAAATGGAAATCAATGCTTAGAAAAGAAATTAAAAACAAAAACGAAGAAAATAAACATTAAAGAGTTAAGCACTTACCATTTTGCATACATCTTCGGCACGAGGTTGATCTGTGATTGTATAGATCATTAGCTTTCCCCCATTCGTACCAACAACAAAGACATCATTCGCCTAAAAACACCATTATAAGTTGGGTCGCTTAAAAGTGAAATAAAATTGGTCTAAACAAAGGACATTATAGGCAACGGTTTACTCGGAGTTGCTCTTTGTTAATGAAAATTAAGACCACATTCTATCAGAACGATCGCTGAAATATTCACGTAAGAAAGATCACAGAGGATATAAGCAGATTGAATTCGTGCTAATAGCACTTAGAGCACTTGAGAACAAACGCGACAGTATTTCGTTCATGAGACCACCCCATTATATGATATGAGCTACCACAGAGACGTTCTCAAATGTAGGCATGGTCATCTGGGCAAGGCACTACCTGAACATCAAAAATGCAATATCAAACTCGATTCCAAGCACTAACTCTATAATCAAAAACCTTTCCAGTAAAGCTATTTAGTAAGATAACGAGTGTTCATTTTTTCACAACAAAACAAATAATTTTTAAAACCTAACAAGATAACGAGTCAACTCCGATCTTCACTTTCAGCGATTCTGTTTTTGCAAATATTTTAGTCGCAATAATTCACAACTACCAAGATGATAACAAGTAATGGTTTTTGTTTGCATACATAACCATATGTAATGTTGTGAAATTTTGACGGTACCAAAACATTTAACTCCTACAAGGTTGTAAATATTCCTAAGTAGGAAGTAGAAATAAAGTAGTCATAGAATAACAACCAATGCACGTACCCCTGCAATTCCCAATACTGGGACACTAAGGAACTTCAACGATCGAATGAACCACGTTGGTGACTCCACTAAAATATTAAATCATAACTTTCAGAGATAGTTAATAGTGACGCTAACACTAAACTGCAACGGAGAAAACAGCAGTAGTTCGAATTATCGTAAAGTACAGATTATAACTTACGAATTACTTGCAAACTGCAAGTGATTTAAAGCTTTTTCTTGCGCATTTGTGGAACGAATTACTTAGTCTTCATCTGGTTTTCCGGTTAAATAAGCTAAACAATGTGATCTGATCATAAACTAGTGACTCAGACGGATAACTTTAACTCTTAACGGACAATGCGCATTGTATACAACTGTGTTTGGGCGATAATAATTGACTAGTTGAACTATAAACAATTACATCCCAATTCATAGCGAGATCTATTAATTGGAATTAAGGAATAAAAACTGTTACAACATTTTGTCAACAAGACACAAGTTCTCTTATTTTATCTAGATGGAATTTTGATTTTGTGGATCCTAAAAAATATTTTTTTCGCTTTCTTTGTCGAGGTTAGTATTCTGAATAGCGTATCTTCTGGACGGACGGGACATGGTGAGGCAGGACAGGATGGAATCCTGCAATATACCTCGACATTTGGAGAAAGTGAGCTTGCGAGCTCAAAATTATAGTTTTTGTTTCCAATTCTTCATGAATTTAAATTTCAAACGGATTTGTAATCAAAGGAATATTTCAGAAAAATCATATACTTAGGGTTGCCAAGAACTATGAGAAAGCGGCTCTTTTATAAGACTATTAAGTCTTTAACGCCGTAACTATTCTGGTTACCGAAAAATTACCGGCAGTTTTCAAAAAACAAATACCGAGCGTTATGAGTTAACATCTTCTTCGTCACTGCTGCGCCAGTTTTCCATTTCTGCCATCATAAAGTGTGTGAATAATTGTAAGTAATTTTTTCAAGTTTTTTAACTCAAGGTCTTCCGTTTGAAATCTCGAAATGCGTGAAGGTGCCGTGAAAATGATCACTATTCGCCAATTTGGATCAGGTGTGCTCAGAGATCTCACACTTTCGTTACACAGAATACATACTCAAATAATCACCATGTGGACAGTAGATTTAAGAACGCTAACCGCACTAATATTGTTCTCACGCAGCATCCAAATTTCTGTGGCGTATCTTCAGACAAGTAAAACTGTGAGTGAAATGGGCCAAGTCCGGTGTTATATGTCCCCTTCACCACCATCTCTATTACCACATGAGCTCCCCACCTGTGGAGTTAAGTAATTCATAGCGCATACTTCTTTGTTCCCGTGCATGTAGTAATGAAGGCTAAAAGGAATGAAGCTCTCGGTGTTAATCAATCCCTAGAAATGCGCCATGCATACGACTTCATCAAGCATTTGATTGAATGCATATATAGCCTACGCAATGAGTCGCAAGGCCTACTGATGTATGGAGTCAGTGCAGCTATCTTCCCACACGATAGTACTACGAATATGACAAACCAGGCGGAATGGAAGGTTTGTTGATCCTGGAGCGCAAGACCAACCCCACATGCATCCCAGGACGGCTCTAACCTCTGCTCTACGCGCGCCACAGGGCTATACTATTTCAAAATGTTTCTCCTAATGAATGTGAATCGAACATATGGAACAGATCCATTTATCGCGCACATCGTTTTAAAAACAGGCCTAATAACGGACGCCCCTTAAAAACCTATCGGTATCCTTTCCGTTCAACTACTCTTTATATTATTAAAATGACACCATTAGTGAAACTAAAAGATACTTACTTTCACTTGTATGGAATCATCGATAGTGGCCAAAAAAGTTCTCAGTGGAACTGTAAGCACTGGTTACTATAATCCCCATTCTTTTAAGGCTACGGGTAATTTAAGCCTTTCAATATGTTAACATCGTGCGGATGCCCGATAACAATCAGTTTAAACGAAAAAATTAACGAGTTAGCAACGACGGAACACTACGTCTGATTTCAGAGCAGAAAATCCTTAGGACAATACACTCATATTTCATGAAACGTCAAGTATGCAGATGAATGCGGCCAAAACTTGGATATAATTCTGCCGATTTAGTAAAAAGTTTTTCTTCCCATGAAAGATTTGCAAGCCTAGATGTAAAGCTGGTCGCTAACCACATGGACCGCGCAACCTCAGAATTTCGTTGCAGCAAGAGAGCTCTAAGTGATGTACATTAAAAAAAAATGCCGAAGTTTCGGCATTCTTAACACTGTGAAGAGAATATGGAATAAGCTAGCAGTATTCAACTCTGATGTTACCGATAGCAGCGAATTTAAAAAAAACCTTTCAAAACAGCAAACCAAAACTAGTGATGGCTCCATAGAACATCTTAATCTCATCTTACTCGCAACTTGATGATAAGGAATAGACGAAGATAACTGTCAAAAACAGCAGAGCATCACGTCTTTCATATAAATTAGTGGTTTAAATGAAACTATGTTCGAAGCTAAAAAGAGAGCGTGTGGCGCAGTGGTTGGAGGCGCCACTGCGACACACACGTGGAATTGATCCCCGCGCCCATGGCTCACCAAGCCTTCCATCCTTCTGGGGTCGGCAAATTGGTACCATACTTGCCTGACAGGATAACAGCACTTACTCGATGCATCGGTAGGTCATTGTAATACCCAGATATGCATTCAATCACATCCAATCGATGCTTGGTGAAATCAAATGCATGGCGCATCCTTTAGGGAGTGATCAACGCCGAGAGTGGAAGCTTTATGTTCGAAGCTAAATCATGTTGATAAGATATGTAACGTCTCAATATTTCTTATTCTCTCATATTTCGCGTTGCTCCGCTTAACCATAAGAAAACGGTGTGTGAGGCAGTGTTTTCTAGTCTGAGTTGTTTCAGTGGCATCCTACTTGTACTCCATGTTCTTCAACGAATATTGATGAGATGTTTCCAAAGCCAGAGTATATTGTAAGCACAAATTTGGAGTGCAGTTCTCAGCAGTATGTCTCTTCTGGTCTAGTGATTTTAGATCTTCCGAATCTGTCCGTTCCAATATTGGCGCAGTAAAATACCAGATCCAAGAACAGCTATCGTTTCGCTTTAATTATTGTCAGCACAAACAACACACGTAACCCAATCAGCTGCTATCGAAGGTATAACACTAATACTATATGACTTATAACTTAAGAAACATAACTTAAAAAAACTTTCTAAAATATGCAGTTTTCTGCCGAACAGGACTTTAAACATAGGCAATGCTCATGTTATGCCAATCGTAATATTTTAATGGAAGCGATGTGCAGGATAGACTCTACATACATAAATATATACGGTTTCTCAAGATACATCGTTTTTCAAAGGCACATAACAAATTGATCAATTAGGGACGCACCACACGTTGTAACAATAACTAGTTTGAGACTTGTGATCTCAGCGAAACCTGTGGGTGGATCCCCAATTAAGCGGCGCATTCCTTACCGTTATGGATTAGCACAGGAAAATGCCATGGGTAGACTTCCACGAAGCGATTCACATATAATTATATACTAGAAGTTAGAAATATTCTTCTCACACTTACATGGACACGCTCCGCGTTCTTCGATTAGTCTTTCAACAGGCTTTGTCACCTCAATTTCATCGTCTTCGTTATCACTGAACACTTTGGAAGTGTTATTCGCGGAAATTTCTTTCGTAGAAGACTCACTGTTTATAGTGCCCTAAAATGAATTTCTTCACTGAAGAACTTAATTGACTTCAGTTCACCAAAACGGTCAACATCGATGACAAAACTTCGGAATCTCACAATAGTATTATCAAGTGATGCTACCGGCGTCTTCTTTTTCCTTCGGAACGTCTGCCTGATGGACTTTTTCATGCTTTTGAAACGTGATAATGCGTCGTCTAGCGCACCCACATGAGGCATATCTAGGTTTAATTTGTATGTATCGAGGAATAAACAATAAATCAGGAAAAATCGTTAATTGGACCATAACTGATAAGCTAGTTGATGCCATACTAACCAGACTGATTAACCAAACTGTTTTGAAGCAGAACAGCTTGTTTGTTAATATCAATGAGAGCGAAACCATATTCGTTCGAAGCAGCGATAAGATGACGAGAAGACAAAACTGCTAAAGCTGATACAGCCAAAGCAGGTTGCAACTGTACCAGCACACTGTGAATTCATAAAAATGAGGAAACAGTGAAAAATAGAACAAGGGAACTACAGTCTACCTCTTATTGTGAGGATCTGGAGAATATGGCTGGTACCCCGCGAGGTATTTTAATGGCACGTTACGAAGCGGCAATGGCTTATTATCCCGACCGGTTGCTGACAATTTCGACAACTCATGCAACTCAACGTTCAAAGGTTGAGGAGTCAGTACCTAAGCAAATCTCTTAATATATAAATAACGAATAGAGCAAAATTATAAGGTCTAAAAAACTATACAGAGCTAAAGCTCTTTAACAAACCTTTTCAATCTCTTCAATGGAATAAAGAATTACGTGGCCACCACGAGCTCCAATAACGATGTGACCTGATTTCTCATCAAATACCACCTTTTGAATTGACAGACTAGCATCATCACAAAATGGATCATAGTCGCCAACCTGAATACTCCACTGATGCTAGAAACAAATCAACTACTTTAAAAGATAAAACTGACCGCATACATATGTTGCACCTACTTTTTTAAACGGAGGCCACTCCCCGGTGATCTGGAATTCGTCGTCGGAGCTTTCGGTATCATAAACAGCAGGCTCTTTTTCGGCGTCTTCTTTGTCCTGAAAGTAGCTATAAAATCGTTTCGAAATGATCTTACCAACCATCATACCGATAAACAATTACAAGGAAACAGGGAAGCGTGATAGCTGGAAAAAGAATGTAAGAGTGAAAAGGAGAAAAAAAAGTATTGTTTTCGCAGTAGAGAGGTGAAATTGAACACAAAGGAAGATTAAAACAACTATGCGTACCACTTCAGAAAATCCATGGAATTCGTTACGAGTATCAATAACAAACAACAATTTCATATCAGCGTGACCAGCAGACCACACCCGAACCGTACCATTTTCATGTCTACAAAGGATAGATATTTCATAAACAGTGACTCATAGAGAGAATGACCGCTATACAAGAACTATTGATGTGGTCTGCAACAGCACAAAAAAAAAAACGACAGATTACCAGTCACAAACCCAGTGAGGTAGAGTTGCCGCTTCGTCACCTCTTTTCCACTGCGAGTCTCGCCTGAGACTGGTATTCTCGCATTTAATGGCCATTCTCCTGGTGAGTATTTGCGATTGAGCCGCACTGCTTCTGCAGCAATCTATAAGAACAATCAACTACAAAAGACATTAGGATTAAAGAGGAAGAAAACAATCTATACACTCACCTTGACCAACTTATTCCACACATGTTCGTCAACATGTGAACAATGAGTAGTTGTTGTTATCTGATGTTAAACACCTTACTGTGAGCTTAAACTCATCTTTATCATAAGACAGACAACGAATAGTCTACCTGACTGGCATGCAATGGAAACATCTGTTCGGTTGCTATAACTCGCCAGTAGCGGTCTCTCAAATCAATGCATACAAGTTCGTTCTCGGTCAGAACAAGAGCACACGTGTGGTAGCTGTCAGCTTAACGAGTTTTAATATCGACAGAAAATAGGAGGAACGAAGAACTAAGCGGACACTGTACGAAAATGTATAAGCAGAAATCACGCTCACCTCCATATGTCAAAAGAAAATCGATGACCGGACTAGAGAAGTCAAAGACACAGGTGCGATCGGCTTGTCGAGCGGTGACAGTAAAACGATCACCATAAGATGCATGAGGCATACCACCAGAGAACAGCACTATTCGCTCACTCGAGCTTAAAAATTGTGAGGTCATTAATCTACAAGCCCACTAATCACAAGCTACCTTGACGTCTCGGCGAAGAATGCCTTTTTTGCGGGTGTACATGGAAATGGTCCGAATACCAGTGGCGGTCTCTCAATTACTGTAGCTGTGGTTGGATTGCAAGAAGCATACGAACCGTCATGCAATGCAACAACGAAAACACCTCCATCTCGTGACCATGTGATGTTCTACAATACCTCTTCACAATGTTACAACTGCAATCTGTTTGTACAAATGAAAGTGGACGTAGTTATTTTGTTGTTTCACTACTACACATGCAAAAACGAAATGGAAATTACAATAGTTAGGCGCTACTCTGTATACGACTACATGCTTATAAGACTACGAAGAGTCTTCCTATATTTCAGATTGACTGCCAAAATATTAAAAGAAATTTTGGCTTATACAATGTTTTCGGTCAAGTTCTGGATGACTCATGGAGAACGCAGTACTAATTCATGGCTTACCAAAGAACAAATACAGCAAACTCTAAATATGACCTTGGAAATAAAACTTTGCAGACTATATTTGTCTCAAACAAGCCCACTTTTAAAGAAATCGCACACCTTGCACTGCACATCAAACGTACTGCTCCCCATAACTTCGTTTCGTGCGGAATCATAAGCAATGAGATGTCGATGATCAAACACCATTATTGTCAGTCTTGGATTTGTTGGACAGACGGATAACAAATCTACGGGGTATTTTTCCCTCCTCGAACTTTCAGGAATTCTGTGTAAGAGAAGAAAATATAGCACAAAACACAAGCAGATAATCGAAAGAAGGATAATCAATGCATACCGTTGCAACAACGCATCCTCAAACACAATGTATTCAGACAGTTCCAGTGTAGTAATGTCTAGAGCAAATACATTTCCGGAAACAGTTCCTGAACGACAGAGTCTTAAAAACCACTCTATAAAAGCAAACAAATGAGCAAACAAAGCATCCTTACATAACCAATTTGTAGGAATTACATCAGCAAATGTACAACTACTTACCTATGAGAAGCATAGCTTCTCGAATATTAACCCTCTCCATCATACAGCAGCTTGTAATCTTTTTTAGTCTTGTCTCATGTAAGGCTGAACGCGCTGATAACTGTGAACCTGGAACGGTAAAGGCTTAGAGCAAATGCTTCTAAATGTGTGGTATTAACACCATTTCCGGAAAATCATACCGAATTCAATTTCAGCAACAAATAAAATAAACCTCAACGGTTTACAGCTTTACCGTAGCTGGGGAGTCTTCCTGGGCGTCGGGCTGCGATGTACAGCGGGGGCATTCATCCCCCCCCCCCCCCCCCCCCCCCCCC